>VWZO01021964.1:132001-160848 GCA_013396975.1 Bucco capensis | reverse complement strand
GGAGCCCTCCCTGGAGCTGTATTCACAAAGCCTAGCCATGATGATCATCTCCTTGTGATGAGATACTCTTCTGTGCTCCACCTGTAGTATGGCAGGGCAGGAGCTGAGCTCAGAGAGTGAGAAATAGCCACTAAGAGCATTTTCACTATTTCCTCTAGCTATCCATGGCCTTATTTTATCACAATGGACAAGTGCTTTCCCCATTCCTTGCTGTGAATATGGCTTATGGGAAACAGACCTTTTCCAAGTAAAAGGAAAATAAATCCATTCTCTAAATCCCCTGTTTTAACTGACTGCTCACAAGTCTTCCACCACAATATTTCCCTCTTCCTAATCACTTGGAGCCAAGAGAGTGGTAGCATTTTCTAGGAAGGAAGATTAGTTCTCCTGCAAATTGTTCATCCCAGGACTCAGGTTCTTGGATGCCCTAAATGATGAGGTCCAGCAGACAAGCTAGCTGCACCTGGCTCTGCCAGCAAAGACACAGTTCAGTTTTCCCTCCTGTTCTAAGCAGGTGAAAGGATGCCAGCAACTATTTGTCCTATTTTCTTGTGAAATCAAAAGGAGGGCAAAATAAATCTATATTCAAAAAAATCTTCCTTTGGCAATTCAGAACCTAGCAGAGTTCAACCACCTTGTAAAAAAACCACCACCAACAAACCAAGCTTCCCCCTTATCTCATTACTACACCTGCAGCAAAGAAATTAAATTAAAGCAAAGCATCAAAACAGCCAAAAGGGATGATTGCTCCCCTGAGACCCTAATCTCCCATTTGCAAACAGCATTTGCAAACTCCTTTTCCCCATCCTTCCCAAGACCTATTGATAATGAGCCTTTTCCAGCCCACTGAACACAATTATCTGACCTTTCAAAGCAGTTGGCCATGAAGTGGTCTAACCTGATAATAAATAGAATTACTTAATGACACATCACTCATGATTATCACAGTGATAGGATTATTCCAGTTAGATTGGTTTAATACAAACCCTCTCCCCCCTAAAAAGGAAGCTGGTGATGGAGAAGTACCTGTGGTTAGGATGTAAGGGAACTGTCTCACCATGCTTATGGTAAGGGCTTTGACACTGCTCCAGGCTGCTATGAAAATACAACATCCCTCCTTCCCCACACTGATTTTTAATAGAGCAAAATAAGCTCTGTTCTATTCAGAATTGAGGGTTATTCAGATTGAAGTTGATTCAGAACAAACCTGTATCATCTGTACAATGTATGAAGCTCATTTTTAAGCTAGACAGCAAAATAAACCAAACCCTTGTCAAGTGACAATCCCAAAGACACTTCTAGGAGAACCTCTTTCTTTGTGCAAGCAGCCAACTGCCAGCATGTTTGATCAGGAAGAGTATTAAATACAAGATGAGGTGGGATGTGCTGTATTATAGCTTTCAAGATGAGCAGTGTGGGGATCTGCAGCAAGCTTTCATTTTCTAGTCAGGGAATACTGTTGACATATGAAAAGTGAAATTATTCCACGTTAGCAACAATATGATAGCTATAATTTAACAGCAAATCCTCAGCTGGTGCATATCTCTCTATTTCCATGGACTTCAATGCAACTCCACAAACATACCATCTGCTCTGGAACTGGCTCATCACTTAGCAGGTCAGCAGATCACAGGAGACAAAACAAGGAATAAGCAAGCCTAAAACTAAGTTTATTATAATTTAATGCCTTTTTTTTTTTAAACATTTCCCCCCCTCATTTTTTCTAGTTGTACTGCAAGCAAGAAGCTTGCAGGAATCTCCCAAGATGTGTTCCAATCCAACATGCTCTTGATGATAAAGCAAAATCAGAGCAGATTTGAGTGGGATGACTGAAGCTTGTTTCCCAATTGTCACACTAATTCTGCAAATGAGTAGGATTTTGCATTCTCTCTGGCAAGTGTTCTTCCCCATCCCTTGGTGTAAATATAAAAATCAACTGCAGATGGATACAGTGGCAAGCAGCAATTAGAAGCAGAGTGGCAGAACATGTCTTGTGTATAAAGGCAACAGTGAGAACACAGTTTGCTCTGTCTCCTGTTATTATTCATCACCTGTAGAAGAATCAATTCTAGGCAGCAGGGCCTTCAGGATGATGCTAGCATGTTTACTAAATGCTGCTAGCATTTATTTCCTCTCCCCCTTTCAAGAAGAAGAAGGAAATTACCAGTGTGGGCAGTTTGGTCACAGGCTAGTTACACACACACACAGAAGTAATTTCTTCGTGCTAGTTAAATGAAAACAAACCAAACTTGGAAGCTTGCTGATTTACCATGGGTAGCAACAAGTTATATGGTTCTCTTTGTCATGTTTTTATATCATCATGCTCACAGGCTGTATGAATGGCAAGAAAGAATTTTTTTGGAATGAGACTGATTTCTTGCTTTCATTCTGTGTCTCATTCCCACCAGCAAGCACCCTGCCATTCTCTGATGCCTTGTGCCAGTGATGCTTAGGGTTCCCTTTTTTTCCCCCTTCCTGAATGCCATTTATCTACCCTTGTACAGCTGCATGTTCAATTTATCACCATACCTGCAGGATAATGCTCCCAAAAGCATTCTTGAGTAGATTAACTGCATCTGCATGAGACAGCCCATCCAAAGGTTGTCCATTAATACTGACAATCCGATCTCCAACCTGAAAGGACAACNTATTGCAGAGGAGGTGTGAGCAGAGCAGAGTGCAGTGGCAGAATCACCTCTCTGGCTCTGCTGGCCACGCTTCTCTTGCTGCAGCCCAGGATGCCATTGTGCTTCTGGGCTGCCAGTGTGCACTGTTTGCTCATGGCCAGCTTCTCATCCACCAGCACCCCAAGTCCTTTTCTGCAGGGCTGCTCTCCATCATCTCATCCCCCAGCCTGGATTGATAGTGGGGATTGTTCTGACCCAGGGGCAGGACCCTGCACTTGGTCTTGTTGAAGCTCCTGAGGTTCACCTGGGCCCAGCTCTCCAGCTTGTCCAGGTCCTTCTGGATGACATCTCACCCCTCCAGCTTATCCCCAGCACCCCATAGCTTGGTGTCATCTGCACACTTGCTGCTGGTGCACTCAATGCTGCTGGCCATATTGTTTATAAAACTATAAACGGTTCAGGCCCCAGTCCAGGGCCCTGAGGGACACCACTTGGCACTGATCTCCAGCTGGACATTGAGCCATTGACCACTACCCTCTGGATGCGGTCAGCCAGCCAGTTCCTTATCCACTGAACAGTCCACCCATGCAATCCATAGCTCTCTAACTTGGCCAGTAGAATGTTGTGGGGACTGTGTCAAAAGCCTTGCACAAGTCCAGATAGATCACAGCCACAGGAAGAAAGCTTACAATTCCTGGTGAACCTGGCACTGCTCAGGCATGCTTCTCTTTTGCAGGATCCCTTTTGTGAGAACTCTGCAGTGCTAGTGAGCAGTTCCCAGTCTTCAAGGCAAGCACATTGTGGATTTACTTAAGTAACAATGTGATCACAGAAACAAAGAGGAGTTTTATTTTTGCTATTTCCATCTGCAAGCAGAGAGAGAGTGACAGTTGCACTGTCCTCCCATCCAGAAAGGATTCATCTTTGTCCTTCCATGCAGACAAGTTCATATTCTTAAAGACTCTGTGTGCACATACTGACTGCAGTACAGGAAAGCAGATATTAATCTCATTAATACAGGTGATTTCTCCTTCTTATTCATGATCTTGACCCTGGCACTTGGTGCTCTTGTGGAATTCTATTAATGTAGCAGCATGTACTAATGAATCTCATGGGCCAAAGCAATCCTATGGATCTGCAGAAGAAGTTCTTTTCCATACTAATGATTCCTTGAAACTCTCTCCAGAACTAGAAGTGTTCCACATGGTCACCCTTGGGAACACACATATCCTGTTGGTCTGAAATAAGTGCTTTATTTTGGCATTTCTTTATCATCAGGGCCTTAAGATCACATAAGTAATTTCCAATCTGCTTTCTACCTGGTTTGAGCTCTAAATGATTCCCAAAACACTTCTGGCTTTACAGAGGCCTGGATGAACATCTGCCTTCAAAGACCATTGCAAATGCATTTATGATCCTTCTCTTAATGTCATTTTTCCAATGGGGGCAACAATTGCCATTATCCCAAGATGCAATAGAATTCAAAAGGGAAGAGAAGGGCAGGTCTGGGCTTTTGGGTGTTTTGTTTGTACATCAAAAAGAGGCAGAGCAGTCTATGAGACATTATCAAAGTGATATGGTCAAGGAGAGCTTGAGGGTTCTTCTCTGTGGGATATATGACAGCTGAAACAAGAACTATTGAGAGGATCTACTCACCCTGAGCCTTTGGGTACGTGCAGCCACACCACTGGCTTGGATCATAGCAATGAAGATGGGAATATCTCCTAATGGACTTCCCTTCCCTCCTGCTATGCTGATACCAAGTGCATCATTTGGTCCCTAAAACAAAGCAAAACAAAGCAGCATTTGCAATGAGAGTGACTTGTAGAGGTCAATATTCAGGGGAGAGCAATGAGTAGCTTGTTGGGTTTATGGAAGAGGGAGAAAACAGATAGGTTTGACAGACACAGACACCCTCACTCCCATTCCACAGGCACACATCCAATTGCAAACATCAATAATGCAGTTTTCCTTCAGAGAAACAGCACCAAAAAAATGAACCATTTCAGTTAAAAGTGTCAGCTTATGGAATTGACACAAAATAACTCACTGACCCTGGTTATCTCCACAGTCCTTGGGCCTGTATCTCCTCCTCCTAATAAAGAAACAAACAATTAGCCTCTGTAATGAAGAGATAATATAATGAAGAGATAACAGTCAGGTGACAATGCTCTCTTGCTGCCTCAGAGAGCAGAAGCAAAAGCCTTCCTGTGCCAGCCCAGGCAGCAATGCTCATGTGAGGAGGAGAGGAATTCTGTTTCACACAGAATCACAAAGGTTGGAAGAAGCTCATCAAATTCAACCATCCCAAGCATTCCCATCACTAACCCATGGCCCTAAGCAGAGCATCTATGTGTTTCTTAAACCCCTGCAGGGATGGTGACTCCAACACCTCCCTGGGCAGCCTAGACCAAGACTTAACAAGAAAGAAATTTCTCCTTGTATCTAATCTAAACCTCTCCTGCTGCAACTTGAAGCCATTTCCTCTGCCAGAGATGAATGGGGATGGGATTGCTGTGGCTGTTGGATGCCATCCTGACACCCAGTGCTCACCACACTCTGGTGAACAGCAGCACTCTGCTGTGCCTTGCACTCAATTAAAGGCTGGCTTATTAGGCAGAAATCACAGTGGCCCTAGCATAAAGGCTTGTTGAGGTCCCACTGATTGCCTCTTCTAATTTGGGCTGTGTTAGTAAATAACAGACAGTCAGGACAGCTGGCTGCTGTAGATCTAGGCACAGGAGTCAAAATTATATAGTTAGATAGAATATCTATATATAATATAATACATCTATTTCCTCTCTGGGGAGGAAAGGCTGGGGCTGGTGAGGTTGGAGCAGAGCAGAGCCAGAGGGGAGCTGCTCCATGCTGAGCAAGAGCTGAAGGGTGCAGGGGGCAAGAGGCTGGGGCCACACTCTGCTCAGGGGTGCCCAGGGCCAGGCCAAGGGGCAATGGGCACACACTGCAAGCCAGGAGCTTGCAGCTGAGCAGCAGGAGCAAGTTGTTTGTTGTGAGGGTGCAGAGCCCTGGCCCAGGCTGCCCAGAGAGCTTGGGGAGTCTCCTGGGGTGCAGAGATTGCCAAGGCACCTGCAGGGGATCCTGGGCAAGCTGCTGGGGGGGAGCCTGCTCTAGGGGTGGGGTTGGACTAGATGATCCTCAGAGGTCCCTTCCAACCCTCACCATGAAGTGGGACTGAACAGCCAAAGAAGCTGATGGTGTAGTCAGCTCGTGGCTCTGCTACAGCACTCCCTACTTCTATCAGCTTTAATTAAGCTATTTGAAGAGCCTTTTAGAAGGCAGACAGAGTTAGTGGCTAAACTTCAGGATTCCTAGGAACACCTCTGAGTATTTCTCCATGCCACACAACTTGTGCTTGTGCAGATAGCTGTTCTGAACAGCCAAGGCAGGATTGCCAAGGTGCTGTGAGGTCTGTGCCAGTGGCAAGCCCAGCCCTGGGGACACTAAATCAGGGTGTGCAGATGTGCACTCTCAGTGCTGCATGGCATGGAGTAGGCTGCCCAAAAAGCCCCATGCCTCCTCCAGTGTGTGTAAAATGGCTTCTACTTCTGCCCAAGGTTAGGTGTGAGCAGAGGTGACTGATTTCTGAGGCACACAAACACACAAGCTCTCTGCAAGCTCCTGCAGATTTGTCAATTTAGCACTTGTTAAATTCTGGGCATTGAGACTTTCTCCTTACAAAACACCCCTTTATATGCTTAAGAGCAACAAAGATCTAAATGAAGTGGTGGCAGCTTTATTCCCTGAGAAAACTGTGCTAAGCTTCCAACAAGGGCATGGGGGAAATAGTGTTTGGGTCTTCAAACACCAGTGGTGTGTCTGCTGGGAGGCTGAGTAGGAAAAGCAGATACAAGTATTCAGTTTTGCTTTTAAACCAGCTCAGAAATCAAGCAAATAACACACAGCTCTTCTGCCAGCTGCTCACATCATACCTGAGTTTCTCTGAGAGACATCTGCTGAAGATCTTTTTGTGCTGACAAAATTCTGTAAGGTAGAGAGGACTGGAGCAAGAGCAGGGTGGAAGTGGCTGTGGACATTCTGTTGGCTTGCCTGGAGTTCCAAAGAAACCAAAACTTGATGTTAGTCAAACCTTGATGTTAACTTTCCACCAGTTCCTGCAACATATGGGCACAGCTGTGCTCTCTGCCAAGCAGACTGGAAACCCCACAGCAGCTATGCAAGTGCAAACCTCTCCAACTTCATTTCCAAAGGGAGAACCTACCAGAATCTGTCCCTGAGTGCTGCTCCAAGTACTATACAACTGCACTTCTAACATCTAACACTGCACAACTAACATGGCAGTTGGTCAGCTCTGCTCCAGAGGGCCTAAGGAAGGAGGAAACTTAATGACATTTAACAAAGGTAAATGTAAAGTACTGCACCTGGGAAAGAACAAGCCCATGGANCAGGCTGCCCAGGAGGCTGTGGAGTCTCCTTGTCTGGAGATATTCCAGAGGCACCTGGACACATTCCTGCACTAGATGATCTTTCTAGGGCCCTTCCAACCCCTGACGTACTGGGATACTGTGAGGAATAACTCCCTCCTTGGATTATTCACAAAGCCATAGAATCATTCTGGCTGGCAATGCACTCTGAGACCATCCAGTCCAACCATCCACCCAAGACACTCCCATGCTCACCACTAAACCATGGCCCCAAGTATCACATCAACAGGTTTCTCTGCTCTTCCAGGGATGGTGATTCCACCACCTCCCTGAGCTGCCTGTTCCAATGCCTGACAACCCTCTTGGTGCAGAAATTCTTCCTAATATCCAATCTATCTAAGGAGAAGAGGAGATGATGGTTGCTGCTAAAGCTTCTGGGCACCTTCCCCATGATGCAGCTGACAGGCACCTTGCCCTGTGCTCAATAAAATATCCTGTGCAGGATATTTAAAAGCTCTTCTCATACCAGCTAGGGTAACACTTACACCCACCTTGTTACACAGCAGTAATTTCCAGGCTGAATATACTCTCTGATTACAAGGTCCTGTAACTGACCCTTCTCCTTTTATCTGATCAAGAATCTACTCCTATTTCCAGACTAACATCCCAGCTGCAAGATACCTGTGTCCTAGAGCTGACCAAAGGGAGAGCCACCACAGACACCTGCTCATCATGCATGTTACCAATTCTTGGCTGTCCATTTCCAGCCCTCCTTTTCCCTGTATTTTCACAGCTGGTTTTATCTTCAGACTCTGTGTCTTGAGGAAACACCATGATCAATTTAGGAAGCCCATCTGAACAACAGGTTTCACTGAGGGCCAGACCTTTTCAACTAAGCTGCTTTATACCAAACAAAGATCTAGTCCTTACTTCCCCAGCCAGAGCAGAGCTTTCTCCCTCTAACTGCATTAAGAGGTGAATCAAAAGCTCTGGCAGCATTTATCTTAACTGACCAGGCTGCAGCTGTCACTGATGAACAACAGCAACAGGCAAAGCACACTGTCCACCTCCAGTTGCCAATTCATGGGCCAGTTCACAGAATTTGCAACGTGCGTGAACAAAATCACTGTCCTGCACTAAATATAATCTCCAATGATATTTAGTTATTCCTTTTAAAGCCAGGCTTAGCCCAGCTGTTCCCATATGGCTAAGGGGCTCTTTAGCCCTTCTCACACCTCACCCACCCAGATAGCAGGCTGGATGGTTGCTGGAAGTGAAAAAGTCACACCACAGGACTCTGCTTTTGGCATCCTTTTTGGGTGCATGACACAAAGGATGAGCCTCCCCCTCTTTACTGATCTCCTTAAAAGCATTCCTGCTTTAATTTACATTCTATGGCTCTGTTTCCAAACCCAAGCCCTTCTTTGGGTTTGGATCCCACTGGTGTGCAGCCTCTCCTGCCTCTTTGCACCTCACTGGGAGAGGGAGGTGTGTGGGCAATGGCCTCTTGGTCCCTGACAAAACACTCCAGGGCAATAGCACTGCTCTAAACAACTTAAATGTAATAGCAGGAAGGAAAAGCTTTTAAAAGAAAAGTTTTCTAAGTCATCTTGCTTGCTTTTTCTCCCTTGCAGTGCTCAGACTTTAATACTAAGAGTCTCAGTGTCTGAGCTGATTGAGGGGCACAGGGAGAGGGGAAAAGCCCTGCACTGATTGAAAAATGAATTGTTGTCCTCGCTTCAGGTAAAAAGCAAGTGAAGCAGGAAATTGCTCTGTGTTTTCTTTGAGAGGAAAGCAGCTCTCATGTGGTTCTTGCCACAAGATAGGCAAAGATACAGTTCAGTTTCATTAACTCATTTTGATTGACAAAGCAGCTGCAGAAAATACATTCAGCAGTTTTTTGCAGGTCTAAAAATAAAACCACCTAAATAATACAATTCTGGGCATCACCCTTTGAGAAAGATATTACATGTGTTTGGTGTGTCTCAGGAAATCACTCCTTCAACAACAAAAAAATACATTAACCAGCTCTCCTCCTTAATCAGCAGTTCAGCATGACACTTACTCTGCAGTTGAGTACAGAAAATGATTGCAGTGAGCTCTTGTGTTGCACAGCCTCAGCAGTAAGTAAGTGTCTATGGAAGGCATTGCCCCCAGTGCCCTTCACAGCTCCACTTGAGCCAGAGGAATGTCACTGACCTGACTGTTTTGGGCTGTTTTCCGTGCTGCTAGCCAGGATCCAGCTCGTAGTCTCCCAAGCTCAAGATGCACTAAACCTTGGGCACACTTGGAAATAAAAAAACAAGCCAATCTCACAAAGTAGAGCAGTTAAGTAGACAGAGAACATTTCACGCTCTCCTGGAGAGAATGATGTTTATATTCAGTACCACAACTCCATGAAGGAAACCACAAGGAATGCTCCAAACATTCTCATTTGTATGTAGACAATACAAAAAGTGCCTGTGCCTGGCTTGAGGTTGATCCTGAAGGTTTATCCTGGCTGCTGAAGTCAGGATGAAGCTTCCTACTCACAATTACTCAGTAAAAAGAAACATAAAGCCCTCAACTCTTTAACAGAGGTTTGCCACCAACAGAGGGGAAAAATGCTGCAGAAAAGGGTAAATTTAACACATGTGCATTCAACTTAATGATATGGCCTCATAGCACTGATTTTTCAGGTCTTAAAGAGGTAAACTTTTTGGCCAGGTGCCAATCCTGAATGGAAAAAGCAAGGAAATAATTAGCCTTTCCCTTCAAGAATGAAAGGAATCATGTGCAGGAACACTAGTGCTGATGGCAGGGGAAAGGTCTTGTCTCCAGATGCAGTTTTGAATAGGAATAGGTCTGCAGCATCACTCTCCCTCCTCCTTTCAGCCCTGGTCTGGACTCTCAGGTGCTGTATGGAGGAGCTAACACTAGGCACTGGCAGTCAGTTCATCCCCTGCTCTCTGCTCCAACTCAAGCAGCCACGTGCTTTTTATGATGGAAAAAAGCAAGTTCTCCCAGTCTGTCCAACCTCAGACTATTAAATCCCTCCTGTAAGAGGGAAAGCTGTGTAGAAATGGATTTAAGCTGCCATGTTATAGCTGCAGGTCAGTGCAGCAAAGCTAAAGCTAAAGGCATTTTATTCCAGTTGTGATTTGTATGCCTCTCAGGTTTCCAAATATTTTGCTAACCTCTGAAATACACTGTTGCACTTTCAAAGAAATGCCTAAATACTACATGTGTCTTTGGGTTTTTTTCCCCCCACTTCAGCTCATTCCACTGCTAAATATGCATGGAGAAGGGATTTTAAATTAATCTCCTCAAGTTATTTCAGCTGAAATTCCTGTCTGGTTTGAGCTGTCCTGCCTATGTACAAATAACACTTTAGGATAATAGTGTTAAGAACTGCAATTCAGTATCTTAAAATGTGTTATGTACTCACCTTAAGTATAGTGGCAACAGTCTCCTGGGAGGCATTTCTCATATCCTCTCCATTTACAGACAAAATCTGATCTCCTTGAATTAATCTTCCATCTAGGTCTGCAGCTCCTCCTTTAACAATGTCAGAGATAAACACTCCACTTCCATTTCTAACAATGCAAGAAGCACATGGCTAATTACACAAGCCAATATTCTGTGGGAGACCAAGTTAGATGACTTGCATTTAAGAGACAGCAAAAGAAACCTGTCAGCAGAGGAAGAACTAAGTTTACACCCCATTTTACCCCTTGAGTATGATATCTCCATTAGATATTGTGCTGATGGAAGCCTATTTAACCTAAGGCCTTTGAAGGCCCATACTAAGACCATAAAGCATCTTGTCCAGGAGCTGCTTTATGCTGCTGACACTGCCCTTGTTGCCCAGACAGAAGTAGCTCTGCAGCGTTTCACATCCTGCTTTGCAGCCACTGCTGAGCTTTTTGGGCTGGAACTTAGCTTAAAGAATACAGAAGTTTTATATCAACCTGCACCTCAGGAAGTTTTNGATGGTTTGGAGCAGGCACACAGGATCACTCTGGAGGAGAAAAGACAGCACAGAAAGAATCGTGTCTTGCAGCTTCTACCTCCTGAGGAGTCCTTGTGCTGTGCCTTTGGCAACTGCTCTTGTCTGTCCCAAATTGGCCTTTGCAGCCAGCAGTGCTTGGAAAAAGCACTTGGGAAGAGTGTGGATGGAGCCCTCCCTGGAGCTGCGTTCATGAACCTGGCTGTGATGATGACCCCTTGAGTATAAGAAAAATCTCTGGGTTTTAAAACCAAGGCATGCTTTGCTCTGTTTAATGCTGCCTTCCCCCTCGATCTGTTAGCTCTGATTGTATCATCCATGAAAAGATTCATGGAAAAACACCACTTGTATGAAGAAAAAGCTGAGCATCAGTCTAAGATGGAGTTCATCTATCTCCTGATGGGCCTCAGATAAATTATCCAGCCTCAGATATATTTCCTCCCCCCGCCCATGTTCCTCCTAAAGATTCAGCTCACTTTTCTTTTGTAGAAGCCTGGATGTCCCCAACAGAAGAGCAGGGAGAAGTCTGCAGAAGAGCTTGCACATGAGTTGAGCAGCAGCAAAACCAGCTCTGGGGCTGTCTGCCTCCAGTGGGCAGGCAGTGAGGCTTGTGACAGCAGACAAGAGGAATATATTTATTCCTTCCTGAGGTCACAAACCTTTCTGTACTGGTGTCAGCTTGCTGGTGCCAGCTGCAATGGGCAAGATTTGGCATTGGGTATCCTTCACCCTGAAGTACACAACCTGAATGATACCTGGGTACCACTGAATTGCCTACAGAAAGTGGGCTACCTCTAAAGGTGGAAATCTCTCCAAGTGAGGCACTTAGGAAGTTTTGCAAACATGGGAGGGCTGGTGATTGTCATTCCCATCTGTAGGGTAATTTACATCAGCTAAATTAATTACCCAACCTGCAATCTGCTCCCAACACCTGGGTTAAAGATTGGCACTCTTGGAAATAAAACTGCTGGGGCAACTTGCCTGGCCATAAGCAGTCAGGATAATGACATGATGATGTGTAATTGAGGAAATAAATGTTGGGTTTTTTTGGCAATACAGAAGAGCAACCATATGACTCTTAAGTACCAACACTGCTCACCAGTGTCATGCTATCAATCTCTTCTGGCAATGAAAGATGAAATCTCCCAGTGCCCTGGTTTGAATGATCTAATAGCAGTGGTTTAGGAAGACATCATGAAAAGTCACATTTTATTAAGCAGCTGTTCCCTACCACCCTATCTCACTCTGCACTCACAGAACTGCTTTGTAGTGTTGGGATGTCACTTGGATATTGTTCAGGGTTTGGGGCTAACTCAGCCTTTTCTCCTCCACTGACATTGGTTCTTTTGAACCTGAGGAGGAGCTAGATCTAACTCACAAATTCATTTTCATAGAATCAGAGATTGATTTGGGTTGGAAGGGATCTTTAAAGCTCATCTAGTCCAACCTCCCTGCAGTCAAACAGGGACATCTGCAACCAGATCAGGTTGCTCAGAGTCCCAAACAACCTGCCCTGGGATGGTTTCAGGGATGGGACATCTCCCACCTCTCTGGGCAACCTGGGCCAGTGTCTCTCCACCCTCAGTGTGAACATTTTCTAAGGCATATCCTGGTATTTGGAAACAGGAAAGTTTCTCTCTCCATTCTGCAATCAGAAAAGGCAGGGTTAGGGCCTCCAAGCCCTGAGACACAGTTATGCTGAAGCCAGCAGGACAGTGAGATGATCATGGAGCTGCATGTGCCCACTTGGCCACACTCACTCCAAGTGGGACACCTACTCTGTGCCACACACTGGAAGCTCTCCTGGGCAACTGCAGCCTTTACTACACACTTGTGTTGTCATTCTGATCAAGAAGCCAGGACCATAGCCTCACAGGAAAATATTTAGATACAAAACTCTGTTCCTTGTATTTCATATTCCATTTAATGTTCAGGAGGCCAAATCATTCCTCATTCCAAGTGCAGTGTGATCAGAGAGATGCTCTTACCGTTTTCCAGCTATGCTGAGCCCCAGTCCTCTGCCTGTTTTCTTTTGTATATCTACATAGAAGATCTCCAAGTTCTCTTCATCTTTGTAATGTGCTTCATCTCTGTAAACCACCAAGTGCACCTTCTGGGGTGTCTGTCTCAGTGCAGTGATAGCTTCTTCATGGCTGGCATGGCGCAGATCGATCCCGTTCACCTGAAACAAGCAGTGTTGTCTTTCCAAATGACACCTAGAAATGAGCTTTTCATCACACCCTCCCCTCATGGGACAGGACAGATTTGTCAAATTGACACCCCTTGGCACTCTAATTTAGTGCTCCCATTTGCAGAAGGGTTGAGCTCCTGGATTTCCTCCTGGGTGTTGAGTTGGGTGCTTTGAGCCTGGAATAAATCATAGAATCATAGAATCCTAGACTGGTTTGGGTTGGAAGGGACCTCTGGAGCTCATCTAGTCCAACCCCCCTGCAGTGGCCAGGGACATCCCCAACTAGAGCAGCTTGCCCAGAGCCCTGGCAAGCCTCACCTGCAATGCCTCCAGGAATGGGAACTCAACCAACTCCCTGGGCAACCTGTTCCAGTGTTCCACCACCCTCGTGGGGAGGAACTTCTTTCTAATGTCCAGTCTAAATCTACTCTTGTCCAATTTAAAACCATTGCCCCTTGTCCTTTCACTGCAGGCCTTTGCAAACAGGCCCTCTGCAGCCTGCTTGGAAGTTCCCTTTAGGTCCTGGAAGGTCACTAGTAGTTCCCCTGAAGCCTTCTCTTCTCCAGGCTGAACAATCCCAAGAACAATCTCAAAATCTCTTCCTGATCAGATTTCTCTGCCAAGCTGAAGGCAGAAGGAATCAGAAACATTGGCAAGAGGCAGTGGGGAAGGCAAGGCAAGGCAAGGCAGGCCAGGGGAGATGGTGATTTTGCTCTGCTCCAATAGATGGCACAGCAGACCGCTCCTGCAGCACTCAGCTGCTCTGCTCTTAGCTAACCTGAACTGGCTTGCAGCCTTTCAGTAACATCAGAGAGAGCAAGGAGTTCTGATTAAATCCTCACGTGTTCAACTACTGCAACTTGAAGCTTCATCTCCTAGTTTTGCCAAGCCTAATCCACAGGAGTATCAATGCTCAAAGAAGCCTCTTTAGGCAGTAGCATGAGCTGCAACTGAGTAGCAAGACAACATCAATCCACTTCCATAACAAGAAGTTTTAAGGCAATGAAAATATTTCTCAGTACTTTTAGCTATGCAAAGTTTTAATGATACTTTAATGATTTTACATTAAGATAATTAAGCCTAATCGACAGTAATTATAGCCTTTAGTACTGGTTCTGCACACATTTATTTAGACACTGCATTGGTATTCTTTTCTCAATGCAGGTTCCTATTGTACTAACCTGAAACTAATTCAGAGTCATCTTTCTGATTCATTAAGTAGGGCTTTAAAAAGCTGAAATAATAACAATATTATGGCATACCAACATTAGCACTTTCCTGTTTGGCCAGAGAAGAATTAATTAACCTTCTCCATTTTTGCCCCTTAATTATTGTGCTCTGGTTAGACAGAGCTATTTATAAAAGGAAAACAAGAGTCAGCCTTAACACTAAAGAAAAAAAAAATAGTACAAAAAAAAAATATATTTGCAGTGCAAGAGCTGTAAAGACAACTCCCCAAGTACCCCTTGCTATTTTTCTAACCCTACACACCAAAGCCTTAATGGCCATGCTGGGAATTTGTCCTGAGTTGCCAGAGAGAGAGGCTGCAAGCAGCTGTGCTGAACCCCTGCTGCCTGCCTGCAGGTTTCATTTGCAGCCCCACACTTCTTTCTTAACCCTTTCCCTCTCCTCCATTTCCCCCCATTCATGCCATTTAATGACAACAGTAATTCTGTGTGTTTTATGACCTGAAGCAGTTGGTGGCTCCCCCAGTGATGCTGCATGTGGGTGCTGGTGAGGTTTTTGGCAGGGATGCTGTGGTCACCCTCACCTTCTCACCCCTACTTTGCTCTCAGCAGCACAAAGATACTGCAGGTCTCCAAATGAAAGATTAAACAGATGAATAATACTGAGCTATTGGACATGACAGCTGAACTATGTAATTCCAGAAGTGCCTTGCTCAATTAAATTTAATATATTCTCAGTTTGTACCTTCCTTTTATATGAATATATAAGGAAAGCTGAATTGGTCAGGAGGTTCTTAGTGACAGCAAAGAAGCTTTAGGTCCAGATCCTACTCAGTGAGCTCTCTTGCCACTACAAGAAACTTGTGCTGCATTGAATACAGGCATACACAATAAAGATACAACCAAGTGTATCTATGGAGAGATTCATTTACCTCCAGAATCTGATCACCAGCCCATAGTCTGCCATCTCGAGCTGCTGCCCCTTCTTCATACACTTCATGGATCACTATGGCATCCTGGGGGAAGAAAAGGGATGGTGTGAAGCTCCCCACAAGCAGGCAGCTCTGACCCACCCCCAGAGCCCACCACTCTGCACAGCACTCCAGCTCAGGAGAAGCAAGACTGTAACACAGAGTTATTGATAGAGAAGAAAATTACAGCCATAACCAAAATATGGATAGCTAGTCAAAAGCATTTTGTTCACCACTTCAGGGTAGTCTTGTTTAGAGCTTCTTAGGCTTCCATCACTTTTCTACCTTGGCATCAGCAGTACATGAACTCAGTGTGAACCACTGTATTAATATCATCTACTTTTTATGATATTATTTAAAACCAGATTCTTTGGAGCCATGAATATTTTTAGGGACTTGGCAACAGAAGTCAGCTTTAAGCAAGAACTGAATGCTTTGTGGTAAATAGCACTGGTTAAATCTGTAAGAAATGAAATCCAGAAGAAAGGAACAATGGCAAATGTTAGTTTATTAGTGAGGTTGGAAAATGTAGGCAGTGGCAGATGTAGCTTCAGGGAAGGTTTGAGTGATTTAATCTTATTGCCAGCAATAGATGTCCCTAAAGAAAAAGCATTACAAAGAACACACTGTTCTCTTGCTGGTGCTTTCCCTTTGCATTGTTCTGGTTTGTTTCTAGTTTTGTGTTGGTTTTTTGTTTTTTTTCCTGTCCTGAAACAAATAGGTGAACATCCTGCTGCAGTCCTGACACTTCACTGGGACACTAGCAAATACTCAGTCTCAGAGCAGAACCAGCTTTCCTACAAACTCTAGAATGATAAATACTGGGTGATTTTCAGTCAGACAGGCAGGTATGGGATAACCTGTGCTCAGGCAAATATATCCTCTAGGGTTGGGAAGTTCCTGCACCAGGTTAAGGTACAAGGCAAAGAGGAGCTTTTCCCCCCCAGTGCCTGTAAATGAACCACGGTGAGGTTAGAGAATCACAGAGTGTCCTGGATTGGAAAGGACCCACAAGGATCATTGAGTCCAACTCCTGTCTATGCACAGGACAACCTCAAAGTCACCTCATGTGTCTAAGAGCATTGTCCAGATGCTTCTTGAATTCAGTGAGAGTTGGTGCCATGACAAGCTGAGCAGCCCCACGGGGCACTGCCTTCCTGCAGCAGGAGCAGGAAAGAGCTGCTGGGCTACAACAAAGTACCTTGGTGTTTTGAAAGCACTGCTAGATACTACATCTCTCATCACAGAGTTAACTCTCCTCTGTTCCCCTCCTTCCCCCTGCAATCCATTCCCAGCACACATGGTGCACGTTGAACAGAAAGCAAACTCCAATGCCCTTAAGCTAATGCTCTGATCAAGACAACATTGTGAGCATTATTCTTTTTCATTCCCACTACACCTGATTTAATGAGGTGGACTTGTATCTACAGCAGCTCTGGCACTGCTGGAGCACAGCACCACTGTCACAGGCTCCCTCTTTGATACATAGACACCAGCCCCTGAAAAAAAGCCTGGAGGAGTTTAATCACAAATGGATTACAGCTGATACAAGTGTCCCAGATGGGGATGGGAGGGGAAAAAGATCTTAATCTACATAAATGAAGGCAAAATACCCTGAGCTGTGTACTAAGGTAATTAAGAAAATGAAAAGAATGGTTTGATTTTAAAAAATTAATAAATTATCTATATACACATCCCACTGGCAACTCTAGGGGCTTCTTGGTATAACTGAAGCAGTTATTACCAGGGGAAGTGAGTAACAATAAGCACATCCACTTCAGCAGCCTTGCCAAAATGCTCTGCTACCTGTCTGAGACCTTCTCTCAGTTGTGGGGTTTGGGTTGTTGTGGGGTTTTGNGGCCTTTCTGTGTTGAGGGCTCCAGAACTGGACACAGGTTCTTTTGAGTGTTTTTGGTTTGTGGTGGTGTTTTTTTTTCTTTCCGTTCCCTTTGTTTTACAAATGATCATGTAACTCGAAGTCAACACAAGAGACTTTCCCCTGGCTGAAAGCCAGCAGGGTGACAGTGATGTATATTTTTTCACCTGAGGCTGATCATAGGGAACTCTGAAGAAAAAGCTGAGTCTGTGGTTTTGAACTTCCAGAGCACACTTCACTTCTAGCTTTTTAAACACTTTACAAAGGAAGTGGCCAACAAGAGAACACAACATTGACCAGTTTGTTAAGACAGACAGCCTCCTTCAACTAGGACACATCAGGGCAGTGGATGAACAGGAGGTTTGGTAAAAAAAATGGCAATGGGACCATGTAACAGCAGATGGGCACATGGAATCATCAGGGTTGGAAGGGACCTTCAAGCTCATCTAGTTCCAACCCCCCTGCCATGGGCAGGGACACCTCCCACTAGAGCAGCTTGCTCCCAGCCCCAGCCAGCCTGGCCTGCAACACTGCCAGGGATGGATGGGGCTGCCAACACCTCTCTGGGCAACCTCATGGGGAAGAACTTCCTAACATCCAATCTAAATCTCCCCTCCTCAAGCATGGATCCATTCCCCCTAGTCCTAGCACTGCCTGACATCCCAAACAATCCTTGCCCAGCCCTCTTGGAGCCCCTGCAGATCCTGGAAAGCCACAAGAAGGTCTCCTCGGAGCCAAGATGGTCAAAGCAAACACTTTGAGATTGTATTTAACCTCCTATTTCCTAACCTCTCAGCAAGGAGCTTTCCATCACATTTCTTTAAGTTTGTTTTCCATCTGTGGTTGCTTTAAGAATGGTCAGCAAAGTGGAGTTACCTGCTTTTGCCAGTACTGCAGTATTAAATGTAAAACTGCACATACCTAAAGCTCAGATTCAGGAACCACCAAATCTTATCAATCTGCACCATCTATTGGAAAAGGCAACAAATTCAGTGGTTCCTGCATGTGTTAGAAGCCAGAGCTAGGATTAAAAATACATATGGCATGGAAAGGTACATTCCTGTTTGGTCTGGGCCTACCCTGAAGAAGGAAACATCTCCCTGGCCTGCCAAAGCACTAGTTTTCTTAACCAATTCCTTTTTAAAGTAGTGTAGCTGCATCAGGCTTGTCAAATGGATTAAAAGCAGAATGAAGCAACGTGTCCACAATGTACTGTCAAGGTTTTTAAATAGCCCATAAGCATAAGTAGGAGAGTCTTGCCCTCCTTAGCTTATAAACTATGATAAACAGACATCTGATACCTCTGAGATCAGCTCAAAGCACATTTAACCCAGAAGTCATCTTTTTTTCCCCTGGATCTAGTGGAATTTGGCTCAGACTGTTAGTTTGGATCATCCATAACAAATCACTAAACCTAAACTGCTGATGTTACTGAGTATTTTTAATTATATCACTACTTTTTAAGACATTTAGGCACTAAAGAGATCTAATGTCACACTCCAACCATCTAATCTATTGACAAGCTCTGGATTTCAGCTGTAACACCCCTCTCAGTGCCTCAGGAAAAGAATAGGATCTAGCATGACTAAAACAATACAAAGCATTTATTTAAAGGATGGGGTTTGGTTACTGACTGTCTGCAGCTCCTGCTCACTAGCTTCAAATCCACTTGGGTGCTTGATATCTCTAGAAGTTGAGGCCTAAATAGTTCAAAATCAAAGATTGAATAAAGAAGGGGGGGAGGGAAAGCAGCATCCATGTTCAGTTTAGAGGTTGTGAGCTCATGGTGGCTCTGGATGGATTTTCACACCCATCCCTCCCCATCTCCTTTCCCCACCAGCTTCAAGCACTCTATGACACAGCTTGGCAGAGTCACAGAAGCTGTTCCCACAGAAGGGGGGAAAGAAAAACACTCTTCTTTCAAGAACATGGTTGTTTAAAGAAAGATCTCCAGCTGCTGAAAGCACATACTTCAGGAGGGTTACAAATCCCTTCCACAAACTGGAGCTCTAATCTTTGTCTATTTTGACAAAGAACAGTCTGGGACCACTATACAAATCAGGAATTAATGTGAAGGTGAACAGTTCTTGGATGGGATGGAAGGATGCAGAATACAAGCCAGGGCATGTAAATAGCCTTTTTCTATGCTAAACAAAGTCCATGCTCACAGTTGTTAACTTAGAGTATCTGACTGTGTAAAGACTGAGAGACAAAGGAGAAGGGAATTTGTCTCCTGAGGTTGCCATCCTGGGCTGAATGTAAGTTCAGATTAGAGTTGTGGGACACCTCCAGCCCTCACTCCCTTTACCAAGCACAATCTGATTGTGATTGCAGAGCCTTCTTCACCAAAGGAAGGCACAGAAGTGACAACTCTCACACTGACTCTGACCAAACAAGGTTTGGGCAGTGGAAGAAAAGGCAAACAAGTAGAAGAGTTCATGGAGCCTCTTGCTTGATGCCTTGAAGAACATTGTGGGTGCAGAGCCAGTGACTACTGAGCAGTGAGGCCAAGAGAACCTTACAGAAGTGGAACTCAGCTCCTCTAACAGTCTACTGAGTAACACAAGAACAACTTCTTGTGTTGAGGTCCAGCTTCTAGCAGGTTGAGTGTTGGTGCCACACAGCAGTTTGTTATTTTCCTGCATCCTTGGATGAAGAACTGCCCCACTTGGGCATGAAATGGAGGAGGATGCAGGAGAGACAATGCTCTTCAGAGACACAGCATGCTCTTTACAAAAGCAGGTAGACTTTTAAGGACTAGGAGCCCCTAGATCCTCTGTAACACTCAAAGCACTTCCATCAGCAATGCAGTAAAGAGAAAGAAATGTAATGATCAAAAGCTACTGTGTCCTCAAGGAGGTTAATATATCAAATTGGGGCCAGTCTTCAGAACAAAAACCCACCTCAGAAGACCAGAAATGAAGAGAAAGAAGAAAATATCTCACAGCTTGCACTGCTCTGATCCAGTCTGAGAATCTGCTCATGGAAAAGACACTTGTGAAGTGTGCACAGCATGATCTACATCACATTGACTTCTATCAGTGGGAGGGGAACAGCTCTGAACTCTTGGGGAATCAGAGCTCAACTCCCCTCCAAGCTGTGGAGACTTTTTTCTGCTTGATTTCTAACAACTTCAGAGGGCTGGCAGGGAAAGAATATCACACTTGCCCATCAGCAGAGAGGACAAACAGAAATGCTAACATTAAAAATGAAATTCAGTTCGAGTGACAGCTTAATCTTTCTGTCTTACATGTCAAGAACTGGTATGGCAGAGACCCCAGGCAATGACCACACAGCCCTGTCTTGATTGAGCCTTTGGGAGAAAGGTGGTGAACTCAGCTTCCTCCTCAGAAAATTCAATGACCAAGTGAACCTTACAAGCCTGCAGGACCAAAAACAGTGGGGAGAAAGTCTCCCAAGCTGTCTGGCTTTAGGCTTGGACTGCTCAATAGCTTCTGAGCCAGTCTAGTGTTTCTTTTCTTCTCTGCAGTTATTCTTCAGTCCTCTGCCACTGAAAACCAGCCCCAAGGCTATCAGGTTATTTGTAAGTGTTGGCATTAGAAGGTGAGGGAGGAAAAGGACACAAGAGATGAAAAAGGCTCAAACATTAAGCCCTGTGGGTATTTTGATGAAGCTCTATCAGGTGATAGAAGGTAGATCAGTATGCAAGAAGGGAGATAGAGCAAAGAAATCCTCACATACTTGGTGTTGGCTAGATTTGACAAGGAAAAAAGGTCTGAATTTTGGTAAAGAAGCTTCTTGCATAGAACCAGAGAACTGTCAGGGTTGGAAGGAAAGAGTGGTTTGACATTCAGAAGTCTTATTTTCTCTCCTACTTCCACAACTGCTTCCAGACACTTACAGTGTCCTCCTCTTCTTAGCCAAACTTCAGCCACTTTGATCACAGAATTGCTGAGTTACCTTACCCCATGTTAAAAAAGCTTGATAAACAGCCTAGTCTTCAGAAAAGCTGAGCCCCAGCTTCAAAAGACAACAGAAATATTCTGCATCTCAAAAGAATTTCTAAGGAAGATGAAAATTCATCTAGTTTTTAAAAAATAGATGTAAATCAACTTTTTTTTCCCTTTAGCTAAACAAACTTGGCTTTGTTTCTTGGAGTTTCCTTATGCTCAATCATGCTAAGCACCACAGACTTTCAGCTTTTTCCCCCCGCCCCTCTGCATTTTGCTCCAAGCTTGCTGTAAAACTATTCTCCAAATGGATAAGAACTCAAGTGGTGATCTCATTGTATTATCAGAAGTGTCAGGGGAGAAATGGGCAGAGTGCTTTGTCATTTGAGGAGGGATTGGTTTAACAAGCACAGACAAATTATTCCATGCTTCCCTTTTGCATTCTGATAATGGGACTAAACTCTGCAACTTCATCTTGCACATCAAGGAAGCACCAAGCATCACCTTTACATCTCAAAATCTTCTCCATTTAACTCAGGCTATGCTGATTTCCAGCCCTCAAGCTCTGAATTGGACACTCAGCCTTTGCCATAAGCCTGTAACCTGACTGGTTTAATCTAAAGTCATTCCCTCAAATGCATCCAAAAGCATTTTTATGAAGCTCCTTCTCTTTCCCAGTGTTTGAAGGAGATGTTTTCTGTTTCTGCTAGTGACAGATTATTGTTCCAGGCTCAGATCTTTAAAGGAGTATGAATCCATGCCCACAAACCCTCCTGCTAACATTGCAAGATTTGTTGCAATTGCTAGCATTCCCAAGCCATTAACAGGCACCCCAAATCCTCACACCCAAGCACTACTGTAACAAACCAGCCTAGAGAATGTACAAAGGTATTTACCCTGTTCATGTCACAAATGCTTCACACTGCATGATCCTGGAAAACTTCTCTACCCAAGGTCAAGACAAAAGGTCTGTTTCCCATTTCAGAACAAGCTCTTGCAAGAGGTGGTGCTCACTTGCCAACTTGCATCAAAAACAGATTAATCCACAACATCAATCTGAATATAATTTTTCATCCTAAAATCCAGATTTATTTTAAGGAAGTGGATAATATTTGTATTACATCTTATAGGCCCCTACAGTTACATCTGGTCCTTATTTATTTAAATTTCATTCAGCTTGCATAATATTTTTGCTTACAGTTATATTCTCCAAGATCAGAAAAGCTAAAACCTGAAAATTCAATGGCACTATTCATTAACATTCCTTCTGTGTGCAGTCATAGACATTTGCAAGCTCTCCTTTGATTCTGCAATAATAAAACTAAGGTAATAAGATGTTTAGTGTAAAAATATATGACTTAAGTCAGAATGATAGAAGGAGCTAGGCTTCTATGAATCAGATGCCAAAGCAAACCAAAGCTCATTTGAGAGGGAATAAGAAAGCAGGGAACTACATCTTAAAATGTTAACTCTCTCATTCTCATTATTTTATTAAATAATAATAAGAGAGGTTACATTGTTCAGTGCAGGACACAGCTTGCAGGAGATGCTGAATGCATGTAAACCACAAAGCTAACAGCCTGTGGTTTCCATCAGAAGCAAGCAGGATCCTCCTGAAGTCCAGTCTGACATGTCCTACTGCTTTTCTATGTTGTTAGCTTCAACTTGATGGTTGATTTACTCTCCTGGAAGATACCAGCTTCTTCAAGCAAGGCACTGCTGCTCTAGCTAGCCATTCAGTCACAGAATCATAGAATTAGCAGGGTTGGAAGGGACCTGGAAGCTCCTCTATTGCCAACCCCCCTGCCATGGGCAGGGACACCTCCCACTAGAGCAGCTTGCTCCCAGCCCCAGCCAGCCTGGCCTGCAACACTGCCAGGGATGGATGGGGCTGCCAACACCTCTCTGGGCAACCTGGGACACTGTCTCCCCACCCTCCTCGGGAACAACTTGCTAACATCTAATCTAAATCTCCCCATCTCTAGTTTGGATCCATCCTCCCTAGTCCTAGCACTGCCTGACATCCTAACAAGTCCCTCCCCAGCTCTCTTGTAGCCCCTGCAGATACAGTCAGCTAAGCCCTTGCCAAAGATCCATCAAATACAGGATTTGCAAAACTTACTACTTTAATTCCCAGTTGTGATAAGTTATGGGCAAAGCAGTTTGGGTTTTTTTTTCCTGCTGTCATAAGCTAACATCCTTCTGGTATGATGATAGAATCCTAGACTGGTTTGGGTTGGAAGGGACCTCTGGAGCTCATCTAGTCCAACCCCCCTGCAGTGGCCAGGGACATCCCCAACTAGAGCAGCTTGCCCAGAGCCCTGGCAAGCCTCACCTGCAATGCTTCCAGGGATGGGAACTCAACCACCTCCCTGGGCAACCTGGGCCAGTGTTCCACCACCCTCGTGGGGAGGAACTTCTTTCTAATGGCCACTTTAAATCTACTCCTCTCCAATTTAAAACCATTGCCCCTTGTCCTTTCCCTCCAGGCCTTTGCAAACAGGCCCTCTGCAGCCTGCTTGGAAGTTCCCTTTAGGTCCTGGAAGGTCACTAGTAGTTCCCCTGAAGCCTTCTCTTCTCCAGGCTGAACAATCCCAGCTCCCTCAGCCTGTCCTCATAGCAGAGGTGTTGCAGCCCCTGAGCATGATGATGACTCCATAAAATTCAGTCTAACACCATCCACCCAAGAGTCAAAGCAATTCCTCACAATTTCAAGCTAATTGCATTTACAACTCTGTCATTCAATTGCTTTCTCTTTCACTAATGTGGGTGATGGGTAAGAAGTGATTGCACTTTTTTCCTCTCCCAACCACAAACTTTTCCTTTACAGTACCCAATTAAAAACTTTAAAAACAAATAAAAACTGAGGACTTCTAGTACCATTTTTCATCCTGCTGTTCCATTCATTGTGGAATAGACTTAACAACATCTATAGGCAATATATTGCTGAAACCCTCCTGAGGCCAATCTCTTCATTTGTAGTTACAAGGCAAGGATATCCCACTAAAACAGTTCCTTAGCTGCACATGATGATTGCCCAGGAAATCACTCAGACCTTATCTATACCTGATGATGTTATTTTTGCCTGAATCTGAATAGAACTGTGGTATCCTGGGCAAGCTGCTCTAGGATCTCCTGCTCTTGCAGGGGGATTGGACTAGATGATCTCCAGAGGTCCCTTCCAACCCCTAATCTTCTGTGATTGGGTGAGAGGGAGGGAAGAAAGTTCAACCAAGGGAGCACCTGTTTGTTCAGTAACTAACACAGAAGTCCCATCAGTCCTCATGTTTAAGTAAGTCCCCACTGCTGACTGCACTACAGCACAAACCAGACATACCAGACTTGGCTTTGGTATTAGCTAACAGCTTGTTCTTGGCAGCTTGGAGATCCTAGTAGGGTAATTAGCCCTCACAGCTCCAGGGGCAAACAGCTGCAATTGAAAATGACAGTTTTTTCCTTGATTATTCCTTTGCCCTTCCTTAACAGATGGGGTTTATGCAAGGTGTGACTCACCTGGACTGACAGAATGCATCTAAATATTCTGCTGTCAAACTGCATCCCCACCATCACCAAGCTCAAGCAGGAAAACCTCCTGAGCTAGCTGAGGTGATTAGAAAAGGCTTTTTCCTCTCTGACTGCCATTACTAGCACTCACCCCAACTAATATTAGCTGAGGGCAGGCATACTCTGTTACTTTTTGGAGCATTGCTAAAGTGTTCCAGTTCCCTGGCTTGGTGGATCACTTCAGTTTACAGATGGAGTACCTGAAAGTTTCTTAATTGCCCTCAAACAGCTTTGTATTAAAGTCAACTGAAAGTAAAAGTAAAGAGGAAAAAAAACCAAATGAACCAAATTCAAAGCAGACAAAGCAGTATAAAAATTCTGCCTGAGCCTTTGGTTGTCATTTGGAATAGAGAAGAGACAGGATAATGATGCTTCTTTCCTTTCTTATCTAGGGAAGGTTCAGCTAATGACCACCTCCTGGCTGTTCCACCTCCAGAGAACCCCTTAGGTTATTGCTCCTGCAATCTTTTTCTGCTTGTAGGTTCCTCTTCAGTATTTAACTGTGACTTCAAGGCCCAGCTGAGCCTCTTTGCTCTCCTTCCCCCTCCTCCCAGGGTCTTCTACCTCTGCCTGGGGGGAATGTCTCTGTGCCAGCCTCCACCAGCCTTGAATCCCCTCCGGCATGGCTGAGCATCTTAATCACCCAGGCAGCAAATAACTACCAGTAAGCAACTCAACCATTACTAAATTATTCAGCTGGAAGCAAAACAGGGCTCTCACCTCCTAGGAAAATGTTTGGATCTCACAATGATGTTTTTTCCATGTACTGCCAAGAATCAAATCCCTGTACATTGACATTCCTGGTTTAGAGAGAATGGCTCATTGCAAGTTGCTAACTGGACAAGCCACTCTGGGGTGATAATGGGCTTTGGATGATTTAACCCCACATGCCATCTGGAGGAGTACCAGGACACCTTGGTTAAAACAATTCCTTGATTCTCAGAAAAGCTGAGAAGAAAACCTCCCAGAAACTTTCTGCCAACACAGTTTCAGAAGGACAAGACAGACATGAAATCCAATTATTTGCCTCCAACCAACTTCTGCAGAATGCAATGAATGAATCAAAAGCAGAACAACTGAGGAACACTTCCTAAATTTATGGTGACCAACTGGACTAGCTGATGCTGTATCCCACAGGACCAGTTATGGACCTGCCTGGTCCCAGCTGGGCCCTCTGGCCATGCCACCACTGACTGAATGTTGAGCTCTGAAAGCTGAGCTCCACATCTAACTAAGGAGTCTCAGCTTCTCCAAGCTGGCAGCCCAGGCAGGAATTGCCCAAACAGGAATTGTTCCAATAGGTCTGCAGCATTCAGGAATCCTGAGTGCTCTGTGGCTGGTTCAGGTGTCCCAGGAGCAGCAGCAGCTGCTGAGTGACAATGACAGCCCTGTCAGATTTATGGCTGCTATTAGTGCTGGTGGAGCTGACAAATAAAACTGAGCAACCAGAGGGACAAGAGGGCAGGATGGTGTCCTGGGGAGCAGCTTTAGAGCCTCCAACCTCATTTGGGGATGTTTCTGAAAACACTTCTTTTGTTTGTTTGCTTTAAATTCCCACTCTGAGGTTCCTCTTACAAGTTTGATTGGAATATAACCACACACACACAGAAAAACCACTTCTCACAAATGGAAAGCCCTGTACTTGAGCCAGCTCCACTCTGCAGTTTAATTGCTTTAAAGCAGAGGCCATGTGTTGTGTTCTCTCAGGGGTACATGGGAAGGGGAAATGAAAGACATTGAAGGAAACAAAATGAAGAATAAAAATCAACTCTTCAAATAAAATGAAATAGAACTGCACCATTTTGGATAGGCAAGTTATGGAGAATCCCAGAGAGGGGCTCTGCACGTGGTAAATGATCACAGAATCACAAAGGTTGAAAGAGACCTCTAAGCTCATCAAGTCCAACCATCCCTAGCACTCCCATACCACTAGCCCATGGCCCTAAGGAGAGCATCCATGTGTTTCTTCAACCCCTGCAGGGCTGGTGACTCCAGCACCTCCCTGGGCAGCCTGGGCCAAGACTGAACAACCCTTGCAGGGAAGAAATTTCTCCTGACATAGAATCACAGTATCTCAGTATGTCAGGGGTTGGAAGGGCCCTAGAAAGATCATCTAGTGCAACCCCCCTGCCAGAGCAGGAGCACCTAGACCAGCTCACACAGCAATGTGTCCAGCTGCCTCTGCAATGGCTCCAGACAAGGAGACTCTACAGCCTCCTGGGCAGCCTGGGCCAGTGCTCTGGCACCTGAACTGCAAACANCCCACATGCAGTACTTTACACTTCCCCTTGTTAAATGTCATTAAGTCTCTCCCTGCCCATGTCTCTAGCCTGTCCAGGTCACTCTGGATGGCAGCACAGCTCCTGGTGTGCCAGCCACTGCTCCAAGCTTGGGATCATCCCCAAACTTGCTGAGGGAACACTCTCCCCCTTCATCCACATCATTGATGAATATATTGAACAGTCCTGGCCCCAGCACTGACTTGATGATCTCAGAGGTCTCAGATTAATGATTCTCTGAAGCACCATCATGGTATTTTCAGGAACAACTACATGTAACAGAGCAGCTCTAGTGCCTTCAGTGTCTCTGCAGCAGGAATTCAGGAGAACCCAGCAAAGACACCTCTGCAGCAGACTTGTTTACTGTAAGAGCTGAATTTGACATTTAAAAAAACCCCAATCTAACATTCTGTTACACTGTAAAATACCTTTTTTTTTTCAGCAGAAAGTGGAGGGGAAACAGAGGCAGAGAAGAGTTAAGCAGAACTAACTTGCTGAGTTTATACATGAACTGATACATTTTAATTTAGCTGAAGATATTTTATTTTCTTCTTTAAAGCAGCATAGCCAAGAGTAAGACTAAGCTAAAAGACACAGAAAACAACAGAAGATTACCTTTGGTTTACCTCTCTTTTGCTGGCAGGGAGATAAATTCTTGTTTAAACAGCTAGTAAGCATTTATGCTCTCATGCTGGAGGTGTTAACCTTGCTGAAGTAGCTCTACCTCTGTGACAATCCTTACTAGTCCAACCATCCTGGTAACTTACCTGCTTGAAACTCTTCATGCACAATGCTTAAGAAAGAACACATATTTGTAAACTCTGACCACAACTTTCTACTGAAACATTAACCTCTCAGTTGAAACATGAACAGAAAACAATTGATCTGAGACAAGGCAAAATGATCAATTTGCTATTGGAGATTGCAGTTGTTGGTTTCTCCTCCCTGTACCAAACAATTCATTAGAGCAATTACAGATTAATGGCATCAATAGTTTCTATGTTGTCTTTGTCTCCTATTCTTTAATAAGAGACAGTAATAGCAGTTTAACAGAAACTCACCAGTGGAGTATCTTTCCCCCCAACGATGCTGAGTCCTAGGCCTGAGCGACCCTTGGATATCTCTATAGTCATCTCCTGCCCTGGAACTATAGGACATGTTGCTGGATCCACAGGCAAGGGAGGTGGAAAAACATCTAAGAACATGAAAAAGTAAAGAAATAAATCACATTGCTCCATGAGCAAATGAAAATCATCAAAGGAATTGGGTGAGAGCAACTAATTATGTTCTCTTCTTTTGCTCTTCACCTTTGCCAATCTAAATTAAACTAGAGGACTAATTTGTGTCACTTCTGAAGTCTCTAAATCAGAATGACTCTAGAGTTCTGGGGGGATATCTAATTCAGTTATAAGCTATACAATTCAGATCACAATGGCAAGGTGTATTATTCCATTCAGGACAGGGAAGCCCATGGCCCAGCTCTACACAATGGACAACATGTCCCAGATTGCTTTCCTTCTCTTTTAATTAAAAAGAACAGGGCATGTGTATGTGAAAAGCAAGAAAACCAAGCAAAGAGACCTTTAAGCTCCCAAACATTGTAAAATGAGAGAAAAAGACAAACACTTGATAAAATAACTACATGTTATGGATGTTTTATGAAAAAAAAATCTCAGTAGAAGTTATCTGGAGAAAAAGAAAGAAGGAGAAGAAGAGAAGGAGAGGGAAGAGAGGCAGAGGACAGGCAGAGGAGAAGGAGAAGGAGGAGGACAGGAAGAGGAGAAGGAGGACAGGAAGAGGAGAAGGAGGAGGACAGGAAGAGGAGGACAGGAAGAGGAGAAGGAGGACGA
>VWZO01021964.1:109771-123328 GCA_013396975.1 Bucco capensis | reverse complement strand
AATGATGATATGAGGATGATGAAAAACTTCCTGAGGTGCAGGTTGATATAAAACTTCTGTTTTCTTTAAGCTAACTTCCAGCCCAAAAAGCTCAGCAGTGGCTGCAAAGCAGGACGTGAAACGCTGCAGAGCTCCTTCTGTCTGGGCAACAAGGGCAGCGTCAGCAGCATAAAGCAGCTCCTGGACAAGATGCTTTATGGTCTTAGTATGGGCCTTCAAAGGCCTTAGGTTAAATAGGCTGCCATCAGTACAATATCTAATGGAGATACCATCCTGGTCATCAAATTCTGCCATGGCCCTTTGGAGCATCATGCTGAAATAGAGTGTGAATAGAGTTGGTGCAGGAGTGCAGCCTTGTTTCACGCCATTAGTTATTACCTCCCAGGATATTGTAACACAAGCAGAATATATACCTCTTTAAATTCTGGCATAAATACTAGACTAATATGTGTTTAAAAACGTTTCACAGAAGTGCCTGACAGGAAAAAAACCTCCTCATTTTATCCCTCCAGAGTTAAACACATGAAGCTAACATGTTCTGCTCCCTGAAAGACAACCCTGTAAATCATCAGCTCTCAGCAGAGCAGCCTTTGGGGTAATTCAGTCACAGGCATTTGAAATGATAAATCCTGCAGGCAAAGGTTGGTGAATTCATTTACTTATCTTCAACCAAACAGCCACACAATTCAAAGGACCTGGTTGTGTGCTGCTGCTCGCTTGTGCGCTCGCTCCCAGCTTCTCCTCCTGGCCCTGCAGGAGTCAGAACCAGAGTGGCCTCTGGTGCAGAGCCACACATGCACAGGGCCACAACAGACATCTGAGCAATGCCGAGAATCAAGCCCATGAATTTTCTAAGCATTTAGAGCAATTTCCAAGAGCATTGTAACCTGTAAGGCATTATTAGGCAAGAACATTNTGGAGGTGAGGCCTCCCCAAAGCTGAGCAAAGGGGCAGGATCACCTCCCTGCTCCTGCTGCCAACACTGTTCCTGCTCCAGGCCAGGATGCCATTGGCCTTCTTGGCCCCCTGGGCACACTGCTGGCTCCTGTTCAGCTGTCACTCAGCACCCCTAGGTCCCTGTGTGCCTGGCAGCTCTGCAGCCACTGCTCCCCAAGCCTAGAGCACTGCTGGGGGTTGCTATGGCCAAGGGGCAGCACCTGGCATTTGGCCTTAGTGAACTGCATGGCATTGGCCTTGGCCCAGCCATCCAGCCTAGCCAGATCCCTCTGGAAAGCCTCCCTGCCCTCAAGCAGATCCACACTGCCACCCAGCTTGGTGTCATCTGCACACTTGCCAAGGGTTTAGTTATCTTCAGGAGACATTGATCTCATGATGTTGCTTTCCTAACCTGGAAGAATAAAGCAGCAAAACTGAAGGTGTCTGAGAGACCTAGCAATATTTACTTGCCTCTAGAGGGGTTTCTGACAATAGTTTCTAGCAAGCACAGACAACATGAAAACGAACAGCACTTCTGCAGCTCCCACGCCATGCTGCACACCTTGCAATTAGGAGCAAACTTGAAAATAACAAGGTAATGCCTAAACCTTTGTAAGGAGTACTCTGACAGCAGCTTCATGATCTGCATGACAAAGTGGGGTGTAATTAATCATACAAACTACTTTCTACTTCATATACACACCCCAAATGGTTGGGGTTTTTCTTTTCCAATCACTGGGCAAACAGTGATCTAAATGATGATCTAAAGGGATGGCCATTTTTATTCCAAGCAATAAAAAAACACTTACAGTAATAACTCCCAGGGAAAAAAAAAAACCAACCCCAAAATGCAAAAAATAAAACCCCCCAAGGTTAGGAAGTGTCATAACTTGTAATCTCCCCCTGCTAGAACTAGTACATATTTAAATACTTTAATGCTGCTTCAAAGGAGAATGCTTCAAAGCAGAATCAAAGTAGGAACATATTTTAAAGTGACAGATCTAATAATAAAGTGCTCTTTCTGCTCTCCACTTCCCTAAGTGTCCTCAACTAAAAGAGGAACTTATTTACAACTAAAAGGAGCAGTCATTTGCTTTTGATGCAGGAGCAGACAAGCTTAGAAGTCTGAACATCATATTCAAATTACAGGGACTGCAAATGAGCATTCAATGCATTTGCCAATAGTTGCTCCATAACCACCTCCAAGAAAGCTGTTCCCAGTTCCCAGCACTCAAGAGCACTGGAGGTTAAGATGTCTAAACCCTTCCCAGTCAAGACACAGCTTCATCCTCTCAGGGTCAAAGCAATATGCAATACAATTTCTGCAACAGAGAGGCTCAGATGCTCCCCTTCCATTATCTGCCAAACTGAGAAACATCTCCTGCTCCTCTTCCAGCTCTTAGAAGAAGATGCTGGGATGGCAGCCCCCCTCATGCACCACAGAGCTGTTTAGATTTCACCAGTTACATATAAACTGAATAGGGGAGGAATTCATCTCTCCTCCCCCAAATACTTTTATTGCTTCTAGCCTCTCAGGATGAGTTTCTGAGTGAAAATGGGAATTTAATCTGCTTGGAGGGTAGAGTGCCTGTTGCAACATCAGTACCTAGAGCTTGATACTGAAGAAACATAAAGCTTTCCTCACTGCAAATGTCACAGGAATCAAGATCAAAGCAATATGTAAATCACAGAATCACAAAGGTTGGAAAAGACCTCTAAGCTCATCAAGTCCAACCATACCTAACACTCCCATGCCACTAAACCATGGTCCTAAGAGGAGCATCTCAATGTTTCTTCAACCCCTCCAGAGATGGTGACTCCAGCACCTCCCTGGGCAGCCTGGGCCAAGACTTAACAACCCTTGCAGGGAAGAAATTTCTCCTTATATCTAATCTAAACCTCCCCTGCTGCAACTTGAAGATATTTCCTCTTATCCTCTGACTGTTAACCCTGGAGAACAGACCTACCCCCATCTTGCTCCAACCTCCTGTCAGGGAGTTGTAGAGAGCAATAAGGTCTCCCCTGAGCCTCCTCTTATCCAGACTAAACAACCCCAAAGTGGCAAAGACCTTTTAAACTTTAGAAGAGCTCACACCCTTTCAGATTTATTCAATTAGATTGCCATACTTAACTACATTCTACTTCCTTTTTGGTCTAAAGCAGACCCCTGGACATTCCCCACCCTTTCTCAGTGACCAAAGAGAAGAACTTCTGATGTTTTGCTTCATCTCACAAGTGCACCTCCAATGAAGGAGGAAACGTGCAGATCAAGCAAAGAGAAACACAGTTATTCTTCACTAATAATTAAGTACCATACACACTTGGCACAAAAGAAGCCTAAAGGGAGCAATATGCAAATATAAATCTAAAGGGATTACTCATCCCACGCTGCAGACAGTAAGCCTGAAGGGAAGTTAGAGTTGTGTGCTGGAAGGTTTCAGCTAGGTTGCCCTGCAGTGCTGTGCTGCCCTTATCAGAAAGCTGTCTCTGGCACGTTGGGGAATGTCACACACAGCTGGGATGGTCTAGGAAGCATTCAGAAAGTTATCTTTCTACAAGATGATAAGCAGAAGTCACAGCCTCAGCCAAATTCAGGGTTTGGGATTGTGTGGGTTTTTTTTTCCACATGTGCTCATCAAGCTCAGATTTGTAATTCTTGAATTTTGAATCATAGAATCATTTGGGTTGGAGGGAACCTCTGGAGCTCATCTAGTCCAACCCCCCTGCACTGGGCAGGGACATCCCCAACTACATCAGCTTGCCCAGAGCCCTGGCAAGCCTCACCTGCAATGCTTCCAGGGATGGGAACTCAACCACCTCCCTGGGCAACCTGGGCCAGTGTTCCACCACCCTCGTGGGGAGGAACTTCTTTCTAATGTCCAGTTGAAATCTACTCTTCTCCAATTTAAAACCATTGTCCCTTGTCCTTTCACTGCAGGCCTTTGCAAACAGGCCCTCTGCAGCCTTCTTGCAAGTTCCCTTTAGGTCCTGGAAGGTCACTAGTAGTTCCCCCTGAAGCCTTCTCTTCTCCAGGCTGAACAATCCCAGCTCCCTCAGCCTGTCCTCAGAGCAGAGGTGTTGCAGCCCCTGAGCATTCTCGTGGCCTCCTCTGCACCTGCTCCATCAGCTCCATGGCCTTTCTGTATTGAGGGCTCCAGAACTGGACCCAGTATTCCAGATGTGGAATACTTAGTTGGACCAGATCTGCAGACCAAGTGAAGGAACAAAGTTTGCCGAGTAACCCTTAGGACTCTTAAGTTGTGATACCAGGACGTAAAGTTCTGCAGGTTATTGAAAGCTAATATTGTCCACATCCTGCTTGTTAAAAAAGGAAAAATCAGGACAGGATCTCTTATTTCTCATCTTTGTTTTCCCTCTAGAAGTTCCTTTGGAAAAGAGGGAAAGGGCACATTGGATTCTTCCTTCAGCTGGGTCAAGGCAAGACCTTGTATTGTGCACCTTGAGAAACCTCTCCTGCTAACAGCAAGAACAGTCTTGTTCTCCATTTCCCCTCCATCCACTCCTAACTCTGTGAGAGCCAAATGCATACAGATATTTTAAATGAGCAACTAATGTTCATATAAACTGCAGCTTAGGTCATCAAAGGTTTGAAAGAGCCCAAATTACTGAACTTCCTCAACAGTGTGCTTGTTCCCACATGTGTATGACAGCGAGGAGGAAACAGCTCTGAAGAAAACAGGAAAGGTTCAAACTTGCACGCACAGTGCTCTGGCAAGAGCTGAGCTTTTTAAAGCTTTCCCACATGAAAGAACCTAAATAATCAAAGCAAGTCAAACCAGAGTTTATATACTATTAAAATATGAGCAATTATGTAAGTTAGAACAAATTTAAAGCACAAAATAATTTTGAAAGCACGACAGTATTTGAGGCTCTGGCATCCACCACACGAGGTTTGGACTAGATGATCTCCAGAGGTCCCTTCCAAGCCCTAACATTCTATGATGTTACTTATAGAGGCTCTAAAGGAAGAGCAAAGAATCAGTGACAAAGGCAGAAAGCATGAAACATGGATTCTGGAAGGAGAAGACCTGCTTGACTAATCTGATAGCCTTTTCTGATGGCATAACTAGATGGATAGATGAGGGGAAGGCAGTGCATGTGGTTTTTCTTGACTTTAGCAAAGCTTTCCATACTGTCTGCCATGGTATCCTCATTGCCAAACTTCAGAAGTATGGATTGGGAGACTGTGCTGTGAGATGGATTGGGAACTGGCTGAAGGACAGAGCCCAGAGAGTTGTGGTTGGTGGAGCAGAGTCTAACTGGAGACCTGTGACTAGTGGTGTGCCCCAGGGCTCAGTGCTGGGGCCAGGACTGTTCAATATATTCATCAATGATCTGGATGAAGGGGGAGAGTGTTCCCTCAGCAAGTTTGGGGATGATGCCAAGCTTGGAGCAGTGGCTGGCACACCAGGAGCTGTGCTGCCATCCAGAGTGACCTGGACAGGCTAGAGACATGGGCAGGGAGAGACTGAATGACATTTAACAAGGGGAAGTGTAAAGTACTGCATGTGGGAAAGAACAAGCCCATGGATCAGTCCAGCCTGGGAACTGAGCTGTTGGAGAAGAGCCCTGGGGAAAAAGCTCTGGGAGTGCTGGTGGCTAGGAGGATGCCCATGAGGCAGCAATGTGCCCTTGTGGCCAAGAGGCCAATGGCATCCTAGGATGCATGAAGAGGAGCGTGGCCAGCAGAGCCAGAGAGGTTCTTCTCCCCTCTCCTGTGCCCTGGGGAGGCCTCCCCTGGAATCCTGTGTCCAGTTGTGGGCCCCTCAGCTCCAGAAGGATAGGGAGCTGCTGGAGAGAGTCCAGCCCAGGGCCAGCAAGATCCTGAAAGGAGTGGAGCATGTGCCCTAGGAGGACAGGCTGAGAGAGCTGGGTCTCTTCAGCCTGGACAAGAGGAGACTGAGAGGAGACCTCAGCAATGCTTAGAAATATGTGAAGGGTGAGTGTGAGGAGGAGAGAGCCAGGCTCTGCTCCATGGCATCCAATGGTAGGACAAGAGGGAATGGCAGCAAGTTGGATCTCAGGAGGTTTAGTATTAACCTGAGGAGAAACTTGTTTGCAGTGCAGGTGGCAGAGCACTGGCCCAGGCTGCCCAGGAGCCTGTGGAGTCTCCTTGTCTGGAGCCATTGCAGAGCTGCCTGGACACATTGCTGTGTGAGCTGGTCTAGGTGCTCCTGCTCTGGCAGGGGGGTTGCACTAGATGATCTTTCTAGGGCCCTTCCAACCCCTAACATTCTGTGATTCTGTGAAACAACTCCAAGAACTGGCCAACCTCATTCTCACCCCTCAGAGTATAAGGATCTCTTCCCTTTGCACATCCCCATCAACACCCAGAGATCAGTCTTTGCAGTTACACCTAGGAACAGAAGGAGGGGGTTAGGTGACAGGGATTTGTGGGCTTCACTGAGAAGCTACAATCCCATCACCAGAGAGCAATGATAACGGAACGAATGACTGCAGTGTGGGAGGATGACTCCAGACAGCTAACAGATGGTATTTCAATAAGCAAAATCCTACCAGTGCTTTACTCTTAAAGTATTTCTCATGTTTCATCACTGCACAAGACAATTTTCTTTGGAGGAATAAAGGTATACCAAAGAATGAATCACAGAACTGAACACAATGGCTGATGGTTTGAAATCAGTGGCATTCACTTTGATTCAAGCATTCAAACTCTATTTGATCTGCTTATTATCCCAACACTGAAGCACCAAAACAGATTAAAGGCAGTTAATTGAGCATGGAAAAAAACCCCACTGAATTTGCTGAATCACAAAATCCACACTGTAAAAGAGCATTCTGATATAAACTGGATTTCCTACCACAGATGTAAAATCTAATTATATTGTTTTATTATGCATCTTACAAGGATGGACTTACAATGCATGAACAAAACCCACAGTGGATACTAACTCCATTATATTTTGGGAACTAGGGCAAAGAGGATCCTACAAGCAAGTGCCTTTCTTGTGTTACTACCTGGATAATCCCTGTTGTTGGAGATTCAGACCAAGAATGTCAAAAGGCAACAAAGAGCTTCACATGCTCTATTGCCACTGACTCCCACCAGTGCTTCCATACCAAGACTCCTTTATATGCCTTTGGAAAGCTGCAGTCCAATTATGATGTATTTCTGATATTCAGAAACCAAAAAGTCACAGAATCAGGAAGGTTGGAAGAGACCTCTAAGCTCATCAAGTCCAGGCATCCCTAGCACTCCCATGCCACTCACCCATGGGCCTAAGGAGAGCATCTCAATATTTCTTCAACCCCTCCAGGGATGGTGACTCCAGCACCTCCCTGAGCAGCCTGGGCCAAGACTGAACAACCCATTCAGGGAAAAAAATCCTCCTTATATCCAATCTAAACCTCCCCTGGTGCAACTTGAGGCCATTTCCTCTCATCACTGTTAACCCTGGAGAAGTGACCTACCCCCAGCTCACTCCAACCTCCTTTCAACCAGGCTTTGCCACAGCAGCTTGGAAGTTAATGCAACAGCTCTAAGACATGGAGGTCAGATAAAAGGTGACTGGACATTAAAAGGATGCACTTTGGACTTAGCCATTTCATCTCAGGAAGATCTTGCCATGCTTGGCTATTTGGTCTGTTTGTCTAAGAAACTGTGGGAGCAGGAGAAACACCTTCCAGTCTGTTACTGCTGAGAGCCACAAAGCACGAGATGCACTGAATCTTTAAAGAGGAAAAAATAGTGACACTATAACTGCAAATCTTTTAGATGCTATTACAAGCTCCTGTAATTAATGAGACCTCTGGGAAACTGTGCTGTGTTAAGACCTATATTTTGGACCCTGGCCAAAATCAACTGTTTTAAACAATCATCGTCAACTTAATTGAGGAAAAGCTGCTCATAAAGCAGAGCAAGAAGCCTTCAACTGGAAAGAGATGTCTCACAACACTTACTGCACTGGCTCATCAGCAAAAACTGCAGGAAAGGGTGGGAATGCAATTGTAACACTACCTGGCTATAGAAAAAACCAACAAAAGTGTGAACAGATTTTTATAGCACAGAAGGTAAGTTAGGATTTCAGTAGAGAGTCAAAAAGGCTGAGGACACCTTCTGTTCTTTAGGGTTTTTTCCTAGCAAAATTAAATTGAGGAGCAATGAAATCCAAGTTATTGAATGATTGTTATTACAGTTCTCACTGAAAGGCTTCTCTGTGCCCAGAAAATTTCTGGGCTTCTTTCATAACTGATTCAAAAAGTATATGGAAACATCCCTTTGCCCTGCACATGAACCAAAACACCAGAAAGAGGAAAAACTTGATGCTGTTTCCTGCTTCAAAGTGAAAAGCAGTGTGCTTATCACTGAGCATCCTTCATGTGAGGAAAATAAAGCCTCAAGATATCAAAGAGGGCACTTTTTAGTAACAGCCCAAGACTCCTACTTTTGCTTTAGCACCCTAGGTCAGCTCAGTGAGGCATGCAGGAACATTTTAGGCTGCAGAATGATTCTGGAAAACTATAACCTCCCCAGGCCTTTCACTGCTGAAATTAGCATATGAATAACTTCATGCACATGAAGACCAAACCCATTTCTCTCCTAACTCCTGCAGTACATGTTCTTTTGCTACAGTGAGCTGTGGCCTCTCCTTACTGGGTGCTCCAGGATGTGTTTTGGCCACGTTGTGCTACTCACCTTCCACCCTGAAATGAAGCTGCACAGCTAACAGCGCTCAGGAGGAGGAAAGCACTATTGCTGTTGCAACCAGTTCCTCCTCATTTTCAAAGCATAACAAATGTAATGGTATCCTGCTCTTTCCACATCATTAGAGTCCAGAGGAACATATCTGAAAGCAGCCAAGCAGCAAACCTACCAGGAGAGCTGAGTCTGCTACACTTGGTGCTTTGTTCTCAGCTGGAAAAGCTATTGCACACGCACGCACGAGAGGGATGGAGATGCAAGCAGCCTGTTGCTGCTCTTATTTACTACAGCTGGAAGCACAATGCATGAAGCAGTGGCATTTCAATACCCCTATTTTATATTAGAGTTTTAAAAGAAACTGAGAAAGCAAGAAATAGCTTTTTCTACCTAACTGCAGCACAGACAAGACTAGGGCCTGGCACGGTCTTTTGGTTTGTGTTTTCAGTCAATCATATCCAGCAGCATTGTGGTCTCAGGTGTAGGAATAGGAAGCACCAAGATAGATTGGGTTTATGGAATACAGTTTGCATGAGAAAGGGAAATTACTGTTTCTCCTTAATGTTCTTCTTTAGGAGAGGCACTGTAACTTGAGCCAGTGCTCTAGTTACTAACAACATCCTCTCAGTGGGAGAATTCCTTTTCATTGCTGTTGGAGAGGCTGCTGGGGTCAAGCAAATAGACCCATCAGTTGTCACAGTGCTCTAATGCAAGGCCAAGAGCAGGGACAAGATCTGTGCTCTTGGGAAGTGTGAAGATCTAAGGTTTACAACCTCAGCAGCATGCAAAAATAGACTTTTTTTTTAATACTCTACAGATAGAAACAAGAATCACTCAATGGTTATTTCCATTATCTATTGATAATGATCATTAAGACAACTTTTGGCTTTGAATCCACTTTTACACAAACAATCTGAAGAGGGGAATTATGCCTAAGAACTTAGAAACATAGAATCATTTAGGCTGGAAAAGATCTCTAAGACCATCCAGTCCAACCATCAACCCAACACTACTATGCTACTAAACCATGTCCCTAAGTGCTATGTCTACATGCTTTTTGAACATCTCCAGGGATGGTGACAACACCACTTCCCTGGGCAGCCTGGGCTGAAGAAATTTTCCCTAATATCCAACCTGAACCTCTCCTGGTGCAACTTGAGGCCATTTCCTCTTGTCCTATTGCATGTTCCCTGGGAGAAGAGACTAACCTCCACCTGGCTCCAATCTTCTTCCAGGGTGTTGTAGAGAGCCTGAAGGTCTCCCCTGAGCCTCCTCTTCTCTAGATTACACAACCCCAACTCCCATGGCTTTTATATCTTCCACATGCTATAAAACACATGCCAAGGGTCTCCAATCCATGGCTGCCTGGAGCTAAGACACCTCCTTCACCCCAGCTGTGCTGCCAGCCGCAGCGCTCGGTGCCGCAGGGCAGGCTGCAAGAAGCCTGTGCTGCCTGCCAGCACTAAAGCCAGCCTTGGATTTTTGTTGCCTAAGTTGTGCTTCTGCCTCTGGAGCTTCCTAGCAGCCACATTTTCCACATGCAATTAAGTAATGGTGAGTGAGTTGTTGGACATGACGTTTAATTCTCAATAGCTGGGGAAAGTAACACAGGAGCTGCAGGCAGGATCATTAATCTCCTCCGGATCCTTCGTGCTGCCAAGGATAGCAACTCATTCCTCACCATGCTAATGCTTCTCCTCCATCATTTCTCTGTCTGCTGTACCAGACAGAGCCAGGCAAGTAAATGTACACATTTATATGCACTCACCCACAGATTATAGCACTGTTCACAGGTAAGTTATGTATGCCTGAAGACTATAAAACAATATCAAGTATGATGTATAGCTTGGTGGGAAGAAAATGGCATGGGGATAAGCACCCAACAAAAGTCACAGCTGGAATCGGTGCATTTAGGAAATTCCAATATATTAAAGCTTGAGTTCTGGGAAAAAGGCAACTTCTTCCCACACCTCCTGCCCAGGGTCATAAGAGTAACACATCCTGAACACCTGGAGTCATCCTCAATTCACATACAAAGAGGAGAAATTTCCATGCATAGTGTAAAAGAAAAGATGCCCACAAGTAATCCTTATGTAGATGAAAGGTTGTGTTAGCACATTCCCTCCTACAGAAACCATCCCAGTGCTCCTCATCAAAGCCAGGTTCCCTCTCCCTAGCTCACTTTTTACATCCTCATTTGATGCCCACACAAAGCAGTCTTACAAACATCTACCCAGCTCATGATCCATCTCCTCCATCCACGCTTGTCTGCTCCTCTCACAGCAGCTCCCTCTCCACCTCCAAGCCCCTGCACCATTTCCACTCTCTTCTGGCAGCCTGGCTGAAGCAAACTGCTCACTCAGTCTTTGTGCTGGCAGAACAAACCTAAAGCACTACAGCAAGTTGTGGGAGAAGAAACTCTTACCAGAGTGCTCTCAAGCCCAAAAAGGGACAGCTCTAGTTTTCAGTAGACACCTCTAAACCAGGCAATCCATTGTATTATTATATTTTTTAATATTATTGAAAACTCTTCAAGTGCCCTGAGAAGAATAGCAAGGGAAAAGTTTCATAGGATAGAATCATAGTCATTCTGGTTGGAAAAGACCTCTGAGAGCACTGAGTCCAACCATCCAGCCAACACTCCCATGCTCACCACTAAACCATGGCCCCAAGCACCACATCAACACATTTTTGGAACAGCTCCAGGGATGATGACTCCAGCACTGCCCTGGGCAGCCTGTTCTAATGTCTGATAACACTCTTGGTGAAGAAATCCTTCCAAATATTGAGGCTGAACCTCCCCCTGGTGCAACCTGAAGCCATTTCCTCTTGTCCTATCACTGACTACCTGGTGAAGTTTATTTTCCCTTCAAGGAGAACTGAGCAAGTTCAGCATTTTCAGAGCAGGCTAAGTATGTAATGTAAAAGGCTAAAGTGCAAACCAAATGTTGTGAGGAGCACTGTTCTTACCGGATGAAAACAAGCTTGACCTTTGATGGGGCAGTCTTAATGATTGCAGAAGCATTCTGGTGACTCCTTCCATACAAGATCTGATTGTTTATCTATGAAAAGAAAAGGAAGATTTGTCAGGGAAGTGGAGATGGATGCATTGCTTTAATTTACATCACCAAGACTTTCAAATATTCTGTGTCAGAGCATCAATCACAACTTCTGAGGTTCTTACACACAACCCAAGGCTGTTGGCTCTTCCCTCAGGCAACTACTGGGGAAAGATGAGGGCTACTCTGCAACTCAGCAGCAGCACTTGAACCATTCCTCATCAGCTTTCTTATCATCTTATTGCATGAGAAAGGGAAATTACTGTTTCTCCTTAATGTTCTTCTTTAGGAGAGGCACTGTAACTTGAGCCAGTGCTCTAGTTACTAACAACATCCTCTCAGTGGGAGAATTCCTTTTCATTGCTGTTGGAGAGGCTGCTGGGGTCAAGCAAATAGACCCATCAGTTGTCACAGTGCTCTAATGCAAGGCCAAGAGCAGGGACAAGATCTGTGCTCTTGGGAAGTGTGAAGATGTAAGGTTTACAACCTCAGCAGCATGCAAAAATAGACTTTTTTTTTAATACTCTACAGATAGAAACAAGAATCACTCAATGGTTATTTCCAATATCTATTGATAATGATCATTAAGACAACTTTTGGCTTTGAATCCACTTTTACACAAACAATCTGAAGAGGGGAATTATGCCTAAGACTTAGAATCATAGCATCATTTAGGTTGGAAAAGATGTCTAGGATCATCCAGTCCAACCATCAACCCAACACCACTATGCTACTAAACCATGTCCCTAAGTGCTATGTCTACATGCTTTTTGAACATCTCCAGGGATGGTGACAACACCACTTCCCTGGGCCAATGCCTAACCACTCTTGCAGGGAAGAAATTTTCCCTAATATCCAACCTGAACCTCTCCTGGTGCAACTTGAGGCCATTTCCTCTTGTCCTATTGCATGTTCCCTGGGAGAAGAGACCAACCTCCACCTGGCTCCAATCTTCTTCCAGGGTGTTGTAGAGAGCCTCAAGGTCTCCCCTGAGCCTCCTCTTCTCTAGACTACACAACCCCAACTCCCATGGCTTTTATGTCTTCCACATGCTACAAAACACACCCTAAGGGTTTCCAATCCATGGAATCCAGCTTTCTTATCATTCCTTTTGAAAGGATAAATCCCAATTTAATCTTAAGAACCTCTTCCTTCTCATCCTGATTCCATGACAGTGCACAGAACTGCACAATACAATACATTTTAAAACATGATGTATTCAATATCTTAGACTCCAAATCATCCAAGAAAAAAATACAGTATTAATAGCAAAACCAATATAAGACAGGAACCAATGCAGAGCTAATTTAGTCTTATTAGCAAGCCACAAAAATGTAAGAAATCTTTTTCACAGATCCACAGAAAGAATTTTAAGTATTGTTCCCAGATTTCTGGAAAACTGGTGATGCTTGATGTTGAGAAGAATCACACAGATTTGATGACAACAGCACCTGTACCTTACCTACTGGCAACTGGCCCTTGAGGAGAACTTGCTGTTAAAGGTTGTGCTGACTCCTCAGTTCTGCTGATGGCAACAGAACTGATAGCCATGGAGACAAAGGACAATTTAAGGACATGCCACATCCCTTTTGGCTGTGATGGATCAAAGCACAGCGTCAGACACCAAGTACTACTTTGGACATGTTTGCCACGTGCAAGCAAATGCTGCAGGTTTCAGAGAGAAATAGTTTGGCTTTAATATAGGACTTTTTTGTTCCTGTGGGAGCTGGAAGTCTCTTCCCAACCTGAGGAAAAGAAGATGCTTATTGTCCCCCAGTGCCATAAAATCATAGAATGTTAGGAGTTGGAAGGGATTCAGAAAGATCATCTAGTGCAACCCCCCTGCCAGAGCAGGAGCACCTAGACCAGCTCACACAGCAA
>VWZO01021964.1:95410-106245 GCA_013396975.1 Bucco capensis | reverse complement strand
GGATGCATTGCTGTGTGAGCTGGTCTAGGTGCTCCTGCTCTGGCAGGGGGGTTGCACTAGATGATCTTTCTAGGGCCCTTCCAACCCCTGATATTCTGTGATTCTGTGCCCCAAGTGTAGAACCAGGCACTTAGCCTTGGTGAAGCTCAGCCCCTTGACCTCAGCCCATGGCTCCAGCCTGTCCAGCTCCCTCTGCAGAGCCTCCCTGCCCTCAAGCAGATCAACTCTCCCTCCTAGCTTGGTGTCATCAGCAAACTCACTGAGGGTGCACTCAATCCCCTCATCCAGATCACTGATAAAGACATTGAACAGAGCTGAGCCCCAGCCCTGAGCTTGTATGAGGTGTGGGCAGCAGACTTCACTTCAATCTTTAATATAACCCTCCCCTGTTTTATGGCAGATCTTATCACAGATCCCAAATGTACTGCTGCCCTCACCTAGAAAAATTTGGGTTTACAGTTTCATAAACTAAAGCAGCAGAAGGTACAAACTCATTGAAATTTGAACCCCTAAAAAATAATTAAAGGATTGTTTGCCTCTCAAACTTTAATTTGCTGAAGAGAAACACTAAAAAAAAAGTAGTAAAATCCATATCCAAAGAGCACTGTTTTTACTGTGTGGCAGTAATGGAAATCCATAAAATTAGTATGATCTGATTTTTATGAAAATCAAGTGAAATGATAGCCTAAAGCTAGTAAAAAAAACCTGGCAGAGCTTTCTCTGGTAATTATATCTTTCTACCAATGCACTAGGTTCTTTCTAACCACAGGAATTGGAGCATTTCAAGACACAACCAGACTCTCTGAAACAATGGGAAAACATTTCAAACCCTTTTTGATTAGTCAAATTAGATAGACTGAATCCTCATAAAATACACCAAATCCCCAAATAATAAAGCATGAGGAAAAGACTGGAAAGCAAAAAATAATTCATCAGAATGCAAATTCTTCTTTCCTCACCAAATTTCTTGCCTGGCACAAGTTCAAACATGTGCATCAGCTCAAGGGATCAACAGACCATAAACTCCATCAAGATGGAAAGTCTCCTGCCCTGTGCTGCAGTTGAGTTCCTGCTTTGGCTCAGCTGGCAGCTGAGCCCTGTGGTTCCCTTCCCTAGAGAGTGTGGAAAGAGAGACAGGATGATAGCAAACTGCACATTGCCTGTGTCCTTGGGCACAACCAGCTTGACCTTATCTGGATCTTAAAAATCCTCACCCAGCACTAACCTTAACTGGTAACATGGGGAAAAGCATTTGTACTCTCCTGTGAAAAGATCAGAAGGACACTGTCCCTCAGCATTACCTTCAGTAAATCAACCTGAGAAGAAGAACAGAAGCTATGACTATTGTGTTTAAATAGGAGTAAAACAAAATAGTCACCACTAGAGTTAATCACTCAGGATGACTCTTCTCCTGGGGAAACCTCACTGACTTTCTCACATTCAAGAAGTGTTCCTCTTGAGGAGATAATCAAAACCCAACTAGACATCACCCTGTGCAAGCTGCTCTAGGTTCTCCTGCTCTTGCAGGGAGGTTGGACTAGCTGATCTCCAGAGGTCCCTTCCAACCCCTACCATTGTGTGATTCCGTGAGGGATGGGGCCACTTGCCCACTCCAAAGTAACTGTCCTGACACACAGGGAAAACAGAATCTCATACCAAATCATAGAATCACAGAACAGTTCCAGCTGGAAGAGACCTTGAAGATCAGCAGTGCAGCCTTTGGCCTAGCCCTAGCAACCTGCTAAATGATGCCTCCCAATGCAACATCCACCTGGCTCTTAAACACCTCCAGGCATGGGGACTCCAGCACCTCCCTGGGCAGCCTGTGCCAANGCAAATCAACTGAGAATAAACTGCCAATCCTCCACACTCCAAACCACAAGTGGCATTCTGCAGTTGGCTAGTTAGTTAATTTACTTGGGCAAACTACTGATGTATCTATTCTATTATTAAAGCAGAACTTAGATTGATCTAATATTAAAACAGCAACCTTGCTTCATCGAAAGGGTTGTCTTCTTCCCTGAAAGGGTTGTCAAACCCTGGGACAGTTTACCCAGGGAAATAGTGGAATCACAATCCCTGGAGGGGTTTAATTAAAAGCCATGGAGATGTGGTGCTGAGGGACCATGGGTTTAGTGGTGATTTGGCAATGCTGGGTTAATGGTTGGACTTGATGATCTTGAAAGTGTTCTCCAACCTAAATGAATCTCTGATGCTAAAAATACATCTAGCACAAAAATCCTCTTGCCTCTGAGCTCTGACAGAAAAAGAAGAAGAAAAACTAATTGGCTCTCCTAAACCAGTCTAGAATGGACAAGAAGCAAACTTGCACAGCCATTCTGGACAATGAAGACTAAGCTTTCACTCTTTTCCATGAAATGCTGTGGCTTCCTACTGCAAACCATCTAACCAAGCAGTTTCCTTCCATCTCCTGCCCCATTTTCAACAAGATAAGCAGAGAGAGGGAAATGGCAGAGAAATCCCAATCTCAGTAATTTAGCATAACAGGGCTCTGAACAGTTTGGTTTATTAATAGAATGCTGTTGACTCTTTTATGGAGAGATGATGATAATAATGATGATGATAATAATAATAATAATGATGACAGGGTGGATTATTCAGTGTGAATAAAACCTCCCAACAGGCCAGAGCCATGCAGAGCTCAGGAGCAGCAGGGCTGAACAGCACAGGTACTGCACCATGGGAAGCTGCTGAGGGCCATGCTGGGCACAATCAACCACAGGACTAAGCCTAAACTAATAAGAGAGGAAGCAGTGGAGACACCTGCACTAAAGCAGCAAGAGGGCAAGGCAGGAGCACCACAGATGGTTTCTTTGCTTGCAAAAAGGAGGGAAAAAGCAGCACTTTTGAGGTGTTAAAAATACATTCTCTTGCACAGAGAGCAAATTCTGACTCAGAGGTAATTTTCCTCCACCTATGAAAGTAGAATGAAAAGACCTTCTCCTTCCAAAAGTTGTTTTCTCCAGCAACATATCCATCCAAAATACATCAAAGATGATGTATTTTAAAAAAATAATGACCCCATACAATTTTGTTCTGTGACCTGCATTTCACTCACTGCATGGGCTGGATTGACTTTGAAAACCAGCCAGGATCATGCCATGCCCCCAAAATGCTACTGTTGTTTGCAGGAGCTAATAAGGAATGAGGTAGTCTGGCAGCATCCCACATCCTTCAACTGAATTCAATCAAACTGCAGTACAAAAGAAAAACCAAGAGGATATACCTACCCAGCTACCTACCCACCTATCTACTTACCTAGCTACCTATCTACCTACATATCCATCTATCCACTTACCTACCTACCTATCTACTTACCTACCTACCTATTTATCTATCTATCTACCTACTTACCTATCTATATACCTACTTACCTACCTACTTACCTATCTACCTACTTATCTACCGACCTACCTACCTACTTACCTAACTATCTACCTATCCATCTACTTACCTAACTACCTACCTACCTACTTACCTATTTATCTATCTAATTACCTACCTACCTACTTGTCTACCTACCTACCTATCTATCTACCTACCTACCCACATACCTATCTACCTACCTACCTATCCATCCATCCACTTACCTAACTATCTACTTACCTACCTACCTATTTACCTACCTACCTACTTACCTACCTACCTACTTACCTACCTACCTACTTACCTATCCACCTACCTACCTACTTACCTATCCACCTACCTACTTACCTATCCACCTACCTACTTACCTATCCACCTACCTACTTACCTACCCACCTATCCACCTACCTACCCACCTATCCACCTACCTACCCACCTATCCACCTACCTATCCACCTACCTACCCACCTATCCACCTACCTATCCACCTACCTACCCACCTATCCACCTACTTATCAACCTATTTACTTACCTATCTATCTGCCTATCATCTACCCATCTACCCACCTAGCTACCTACCTATTTACCTACCTACCTATGTCTGTCCCCGTGACCTGCAGTGACGAGTACTGGGCAAAATGGCCTCAAATGCTTAGGAATGAAGCAGTTGCAAAGTCCAACAGGATTTTTACTATGGAATAACTCAATGTTTGACCAATGGGAAATGGCCAGAAGCTCAGTCTGCAGTCGAGCAATTTAACACCTACATGCAGTGAAGCTCTACCCAAAGCAAGAGAAGTTCTGTTGCTTCTCCATCCAGGTCTCTGAATGAGAGAAGGATACCATGGGAGAGACAAAACACTTTTGTGACTGACAACTATACTCACAGCCTTTCATTTTATGTCTTTATCTGGAAAAAAAACCATGTGGATTCTGTCATCTCCTCACCTCTGAGCACTTAAGCTTGCTGTTAATGCTCTTTTAATGTATTTTGTTGGAAAAGACACTGCCAGTAAAGGTAGTTGACCATGCTGATCTCTGGATCACTAGCATGGAAGTAGCATGAAATCATAGAATCCTAGACTGGTTTGGGTTGGAAGGGACCTCTGGAGCTCATCTAGTGCAACCCCCCTGCAGTGGGCATGGATATCCCCAACTAGAGCAGCTTGCCCAGAGCCCTGGCAAGCCTCACCTGGAATGCCTCCAGGGATGGGAACTCAACCACCTCCCTGGGCAACCTGGGCCAGTGTTCCACCACCCTTGTGGGGAGGAACTTCTTTCTAATGTCCAGTTTAAATCTACTCCTCTCCAATTTAAAACCATTGCCCCTTGTCCTTTCACTGCAGGCCTTTGCAAACAGGCCCTCTGCAGCCTGCTTGGAAGTTCCCTTTAGGTACTGGAAAGTCACTAGTAGAAATCATGCTGGAGAGATTCAAAAAGCCATCTGGAGAGAGTGCTGGGCAACTGGCTTGAGGTAGCCCTGCTCAAGCAAGGGAGGTTGGACCAGATGACCTCTGGAGATTGCTTCCAGGCCTAACTATCCTGTGATATTTCTGCCTTGGTGACCTGTATTTCTCTTGGGTATAAGGATTCTTAGTGCAATAGTTAGTGCCCATTAGTTCCATTTCAGTGCTCTTCACATAACACTGAAAAGCTTTCAAAAGCCAAAAAACCCAGAGTAGTGGATAATTGACCACTGGGCTGAAGAGGAGATGGAACAACTCACTCCTTTGGAATACAGGATGTTTTGACACTGGATACATACTCCCTGGGGACCAGAATGAGATCACCACATCCTTTCATAGAAGGTAATGGCCCTTCTGCCCACTGTTAACTTGATTGCAAAGGTAAGCAAGAGAGGTACTCACTGAAGTCTCTTTGAACTTCAGTTGATTTGAAGTTTAGTGAACATCCCTTACTGAAGGAAAAAGCAAGGAGAGGAATTAGGGCAACACAACCACTTTGGAAAATGCTACATGGCTCATGCATGCAAATCCCAAGCCTTGAGATAGATGGGATTAATCACCTTTCAAGTACTGCTAGCAATGGTCAACATTAGATCAAGAAAACACTGCAAGGAATAACTAGTGAGATGCAAGAAAACTTCACTGGATCCTTCTCTGTGGGAAAGTATGGATAAAAAAGGCTCTTCCCTTCCTCTAGCATGAACTATGTGCTCTATAATATGCACAGAGGATCAGGACTGTGAGTTCTTTCAACTGGTATACCCCCAAAATTGGACAATTTTTATTTTATCAGTAAAACCTGGTGCCAGGGACAGAAAGAAGATAAATTTGAAGGAGAAAGTCATTTTCCTACCCTAATCCAATATGGCATTGACCTTAATAATTTCTCACACTTAAAAAGAAAATAAGCATCTTCAGCTGGTGGTGTTATTACAGCAAAATCAGTCTGTCTTGTGCTAGGTGTATTGAAACCCCACAATTACACAACTGTCAGACAATGACAAATGCTTAGACAATTCTGAGTATTCCTAAGGTATCCCCAGGCAGTCAAATTGCTCTTTCTCAAGCCAAGAAACATCAGAAAATTGGTGGTTCTCTGATGGCACAAGGAGCTGCTGGAAGATCAAAAAATCACCACCCACAGAGAGCAGCAGGTCAGCAGAGAATTGCTCTTCAGTGAGAGCTTCCCTCTAAAAGGAAAGATCTCCAGGGATGGCTGATTTTTTTTGAAGCCACTAAAGCAATCATGGCATGGGGAAACCACTGCAGGAACTGCAGCAAAGTGTCATTTTGCAGCAGCTAAAAATCAGATGAAGTGCAGGAAATCTGTCTTTTCAATCTAAAGGTGAAGCAAGGAGATAGGAGCAAAAGGGAAGACAAAATACTCTGCTTGCTAGCAAGCCCTCCTGCTTTGTGGGTGAACTCCTGCCAGACACAACTAAAGAAAAGAAGTATTTTAAGTTACAAGAGATCAAAACAGATTACAGCAAGAAATTCATTGTCAGGATGGGGAATGTGTCATCTGTAAGAACACATATGGGAACTTAGAGGGGGTTTTGTTCGTGGGTTGGTTTTTTTCATGCAAGGTGTGAATTTCCCAGTAAAACCACATATGCACTCCAAGGATAGATTTACTGTCCCCTTCCTGCCTTTCAGCAGAGCTTGTGAACATGCTGAGAGCACAGGCTCCACTGACAAGACATTAATTTTCACAGGCCAGTGATTTTTCCTTTGCTCCAAACACATTTACCTGCCAAAGGCCAAGTTCTCAGTTGGCATCAATCAGTGCAGCTCCTTGCCTCAGCCACCTCAGTCCATTTTGCAGGCTTTACTTAAGGTTCAAATGGCAGCTTCCCAGAGGCCTCTCCCCCTCTCCACAGGAACACTGCTCAAGGAAAGCCTTACCTCAAGAAGTTCATCACCAATATGCATCCTTCCATCTCGTCCTGCAGGTCCATCTGGATTGATCCCAACCACAAAGATGCTCAGACGGGAGCGATCCTTGTTGCCAGCAAGACTCAGCCCAAGCCCATTTTTGTCCTTCTCAAGCTCAATAATGTGCAACTCTCCTGGCAGATCTGCATATCTTTGCCTGATTTTTTCTGGAAAGAGCAAGAAACATAACATGAGTTACAACAGAAAGCAACTGGCATGCAGGTGCTCTAGAACACAAGCNCAGTATTGCAGAGGAGGTGTGAGCAGAGCAGAGTGCAGTGGCAGAATCACCTCTCTGGCTCTGCTGGCCACGCTTCTCTTGCTGCAGCCCAGGATGCCATTGTGCTTCTGGGCTGCCAGCGTGCACTGTTTGCTCATGGCCAGCTTCTCAGCTACCAGCACCCCAAGGCCTTTTCTGCAGGGCTGCTCTCTAGCATCTCATCCCCCAGCCTGGATTGATAGTGGGGATTGTTCTGACCCAGGTGCAGGACCCTGCACTTGGTCTTGTTGAAGCTCATGAGGTTCCCCTGGGCTCACCTCTCCAGCTGGTCCAGGTCCTTCTGGATGACATCTTGCCCCTCCAACTTATCAACAGCACCCCATTTACTCTGATTTTTAACAGAGATTCTCCCAGTAGAGACTCTAAAACACTATTTGCTGTATCATTCACACAGCAAAATGCAGCATCAGCTGCAAATACTGTTCACAGGAAAACTGCACTAATTGAATTCTTGATACAACAGGCTGGTTCTAAATCAAAAAAAAACCAAGGAAGGTAAACAAGAGAATTCCAGAGGCATCTCAATCTTACCTAGCAAAACCTCTCAATTTCATAAATTAACCACTGTGGGGAAACTGAAGTGCTTACATTGCCAACATACTGCAAAGTCACACCTCCAGGCAGAAGCTTTTTACTTCTGCTTCTTTCTGGTGACTCAGGAATATGCTTCCCAGGCTCTGCTTCCCACAATGTGCTACTGTGCAGCTGATTGCTCAAAGCAGATGTCAGTGACAATGTCCATGAATGATTACATTCTGAAATGCAGCCTCACTTGATATTAAGGGAGTTATTTGTCTCTCAGCTACATTTCTGGGACAGAGGGCAATATCCTGACAAAGTTATTTGGAGCATACTGCACATGTCTGGATGCTGACAGTTTAATCTCCAGGTCTTTTCACCACTGACATACAAACAGCTAGAACTATTGCTTGGGAGAGTCAGTCCCAGCAAGGGAGGGTTTTTTCCCCCCCTGTCTGATTGTCCTTTGCAGGTTTTAAAGCCAGCTTCACACCATCACCTGCATCCAAAACCAAAAAGCCAAGTCAAAATATTTTGCTGTGCCTGGATGTCACCTTTAGTACAGAGCCCAAGGTGAAAGAAACTGCTGCATTATGCATTAAGAAGAGAAAGAAAGAGATATTTTATGCTCCACTATATCCCTGAGTCAGCAGCAGTAGCTAGATCAATATTAGCTACTAGCACTCTACTGGGGGAAGCATATTTCAGCAGTATGATTTAAGCACTGTAGTGAATGTTCCCATGACAACAAGGATGAGGGCAAAGAGCTGGGGAAGGCGAGAGGGAAGTGAGGAAAAGTGAATAAAAACTGCTGAGAAGACAGACAATGAAGTAGAGGTCTTCCTTCCACAGCCCCTGTGCAGGCTGCCAGGGTGATTTAGGCAGGCTTGGGTCACAGTATCCCAGTATGTCAGGGAAGGGACCTAGAAAGATCATCTAGTGCAACCCTCCTGCCAGAGCAGGAGCACCTAGACCAGGTCACACAGGAATGTATCCAGGTGTCTCTGGAATGTCTCCAGAGAAGGAGACTCCTCTCTGAAGGTCCTTCCTCAGAGACCACTGGGCCAGGAGCATCCTCATGTCTCTAAGCCCAGATGTACCCAAGAGCATTACCTACACAGCCAGAGCAGCACAGACAAGCAGCAGCTCTCCTGATGCTTTATTTACAGGCTGACATGTTCCTTCCATGCTCAAAATCTCCAGTGGCCTGAAGCTTGAACCTAAAATCCTGAGGGCATATATTAATGGTGAGATTAATGTTTAGAAATATGTTAAGGGTGAGTGTGAGGAGGAGAGAGCCAGGCTCTGCTCCATGGCATCCAATAGGAGGACAAGAGGGAATGGGAGCAAGTTGGAGCACAGGAGGTTTAGTATTAACACAAGGAGAACCTTCTTTCCAGTGCAGGTGCCAGAGCACTGGCCCAGGCTGCCCAGGAGCCTGTGGAGTCTCCTTGTCTGGAGACATTCCAGAGCCACCTGGATGCATTGCTGTGTGAGCTGGTCTAGGTGCTCCTGCTGTGGCAGGGGGGTTGGACTAGATGATCTTTCTAGGTCCCTTCCAACCCCTGACATACTGGGATACTGTGAGATGTTATCCCTGGGAAAACTGTAAAGCCCTCAGGAGGTCTGCATAAAATCAGAGTATTGTAAGAAATTAGAAACCTCACTTGTTACTATCAATTACATGCCCCCCCCCAATTCATATAACTGCATTAAATGGTAATCCAAGGAGCTGCACAGTTCCTTAATACATTTCTTAACTAATGGGGTCAAAATGTTATTAGAGGTGTGATTTGCTGCTTGAATTGGGAAAGTGCTTTTATTCTGCTTAGTATGCAGAATAAAACAGCAAATGAGGAAAGGTCTCCAAAAGGCTGCTTCTGAAAGCACAGCAGATGTAAGCACATACACCCAGCCACATGTGTTCTGTTCACACCACTGAGCTTTAACATTCCTCTCCCATCAAGTCCAGACCTGAAGAGCACTGTATATGACATTATCTGCCCACCACAATTAGACAAACACCTCAGGACAGTGTGCAGCAAGCACCTGCAGCATATGGAGCTGCAAGAAGGTTAGCAGTAGAAAAGGGATTGCTTACTGATTGCACTTTTGTGGCTAAAGCAAAGAGTTAGTGCTCTGGAGGGATGCTGCTGACTGATCTTTGCTCTGCTATCATTCCTTCCAGTGCTTGTTTTACATGGACAACATATCTCACTTTCATCTGCTAAGAGCAAAGCACACATCCAAAGCATGTTTTTAGCAACTTGCAGTTAGAGTCACAGAAAAGAGGTGAAGGAGCAAGAACAGACATGCTTCAACATCATACAGATGATCTCCAGAGACACCTGCAAAACTCATGTCTTGCTGGGCAAGTAAAACTCCTTGAAACTCCCTAAGATGAGGCTGATGCAGGAGCAGCTCTGTGACACTGCACATGGACACATCTCTGCACACAAGTGCCTTCTGAGACTACCAGCATCGGTAACTCTGTGAACTCTTCTGTGTTTCCTCCTGCTGGAACAGCTCCATAAATGAGTTTTCTCGCATGGGAAAAATGCTAGCTGTTCAGAAATATATGTATATTCCTGTGTCATGCTGGGCTGAAATTGAAAGTTAAGTTTTAGGCCAAAAATTAGCAATTAGGACAATTGCCTGGGATCAGACTAAAGCTTCTGGTCTGCCTGCATTTGACCAGGATTGGAAACCTGGTAAGCTGATGCCCAGCTGTGCCAGGAATCCTCCACTATGGGAACAATTCTTTGGGGAAAGAAACATTTATCTGGGCCAGAGGTCACAAAGTTGCTTTAATTGTTAAGAGAATTGGGGTTTTTTTAAAGGTTTTCCCTGCTGTATGTTTTTGTTTGAAAATAAAACCCCATTACAGGAAAGATCNCAGGTCCCTGCCAACCCTGACAATTCTGTGATTCTGTCAAAGGAACCCTCTGTGTGGACTAAGCTCTTCATTAAATTATCACATTCATTTATGAAGTTACTATTTGAAATGGCAGAGGTGACTGGAGTGGCAAAATACTGGGAGACTGGAGAGGAAAGGGTGCAGAAGCTCCATGCTGAGTGTCACCTGCAGCCTAGCAGGAGGTCAGTGCGCTCAAGTGCTGCCACAGCAGAAGCAAGTGTGTGTGGATGTGTTCCTGCACAGAGCCACAAGCACACACACTCCTGCTTTTCAAACCAAACCTCCCTAAGCAGGGCATCACAGTATCACAGAATGTCAGGGGTTGGAAGGG
>VWZO01021964.1:62829-95329 GCA_013396975.1 Bucco capensis | reverse complement strand
CTGTACTGATCCATGGGCTTGTTCTTTCCCAGATGCAGTACTCCATCCTGAACAACAGAAGGTTCTGGCTCTCCCAAGCCCCACCTCCTGCAATTAAACACTTGCAAGGGCTGTCCTCACCAGCCAGCCCTGCAGTGGAAAGGATAACAGCAGCTATTCCCTGTGGTTCCTCATCCAATCTGCATACAAATATCCTTTGGGCATCCAACTGACTTCCTCTAACATCACAATCCTATTCTCAGTTTGCCTCTTAATAAGAGCCTCATAAGATTCTTTTAAACAAGTATTTACTGCTTAAACAAACCTGCATCTTAGGCATCTTCTTTTTAATGCCTTTTTCAGCTGGGTTGGGTTTTTTTCCTGCCCTCCAGCTGGTATCACTTTTCAGTTCTCTCCCTAGCATTGGGAAGGCAGTTAGCATCTGCTTTTGGGAAGAATTCCATTATCTGCCTTCATTACCAGCTACTTTACACAAGGCAATTGTAATTCTGTTGTTGCTGCATTACACATGGGACATGGTGTTTCTTGTCTGGGCACTACATGGAGTTGTTTCCACATTCAGGGACAATATGCCTCTCAACTTCTGCAAACATAGCTCACCAACGATATTGAATCAGCTAAGGTCACATCCAGCTTCCTTCTAAGCTGCTATACAGATGTAACATGAGCTAAAAGCACAAATCTACACTTTAGTGATCACTCCTGCAGTAATATTTCCCAGTTATATCAGCAGACAATTACATTTCAAAGAGAAAACCTTGGAAATGGAAGACAAGTGCTTTCAAATAATATACTCTTCTGCTGCTGCATATGTTTCCCTGCTTCAGCTACTAGTCCTATTATGTTAGAGAGAGAGATAAAAGAAATAAATGAGGACGATATGGTCAGGAGATTGGAGTTTTGCATCATCTAGTAGTGCAACAAAGAACACAATTTATCTGCGTGGAAAAACCAGACACCACTTCCCAGGAAGGCAAACAGCTCATGAAGTGACAAAGACATAAAGGGCTGAGGAGCCTGTTTCCCAATTCTGCTGAAATCTCCAGTGAAATGAGCTGAAAGAGCAGAGGTGTTTCTCTGGAAAATGGTTTCTCTGTGTGATGCAAATTAGAGTCCAGAGGTAAAGAGAGAAAGCTCTGGATGACTCAGCCAGGTGATTGGGTTTAGTATCAAATGCTCCATATGAAAACTGTCAAGGTAAAGAAGACAGAGAAAAGAAAAGGGGGAAAAACACCCACAGAAAGAGATGACAGATGATATTTGTCTATAGAAGGTGATAGTGAGGATTTTACATCCCTCTTGCATTACCTCAGATAACTATTAGCAACATATGCTGGCTTTTGGAGCCTTGACAATGGTCTCATTTATCAGCCTGTGTTCTTTTTAATGGGTTTTTAGCTCCCCTTTTTATCACCTGGCACATACCGTGGTTACAGTCTTAGCCTTCACTGAGATTACTCTGCTCAGGCAGCAGTGCTGCAGCATCCCCACCACTGTTTCTCACTGAGTAATGACAGAGATTCAGAATGCAGTCAGCATCCACCACACAGAGCCAACCTTGCATATCAAATAAGTAATTCCCTTCTTCATTTCACTCCAAACATTAAAACAACCCCCAAAAAAAAAATGGAGGAAGTCCCTTGAAAGCTAACCCTAGAGCTGGGAGGGCAGCACGTCTAATTTACTGATTACAATTTACAAGGACCTAAATAAGCATATTGAAGGGACTATAATTGAACAAATGGGCTTTAGAATTCTCCCACTACTAATAATATAATAAGCTTATTGTTTCCCTCTTCCCACTAGCCCTCTATTCAGCTCCAAGGAGGCAGAGAGTCCTTCAAGCTTTATCTCCAAAGCGATGCACTTGTCTGTTTTCACCAACTTTAAATGGAAAAAGAGAGGGAAGAGATTTTTGGTAATGCTTTCTTCAATTCCATAAAAACATTCCAATTCTTCTCTCAGTGATCAGCATGCATAAGAAAAATAGGGCAGTTGTATTCCAAACTGCCAAATCTCAATGGAAGAGCCAGAGATTGTGTTAGTGACCAGTCCTCTTCCCTGGGGTGGTGAGAGGAGAGGATAGAGTCTGCTGGGGCTCACATCTTTGTAAATGCTGTCTTCTCCAAACTTGTGGGCAAAGAGCATCCCTGCTGTGGGTTCCTTGTCTGATCCAGAAACTCAGCATTCCTTACAATCTCCCTTTGACAGCCACACAATCCCTTCAGCAGCACTTAGCTTCACACACACACCTTTTGCAAGTTTTTTGCCAACACTGAAGCAATTCTTTTCAGAGAAAAGTGAAACCCCAAGCCCAAGTCTGTCATGCACAAGGAAGGGGAAAAAAAGAGAATTCCATGATGTATCTCTCCCTTCCTCCCCAAAATATTGGGAGCCAAAATATTCTAACATCACTCTGAAGAAGATGAGGGAGAGAGCATGGCCAAGGTGCCATGCAGACAAAGGCTTCTTTAGCTGAACAGCTGAAGCGTGGGCTTCCATCCCCTCACAAACACAACTCACCCATGCTCCAGAGAAACACAAGCATGCATTCAACTCTCCTGAGACAATATTCTTACCCTAACTTGGAGACTGCATCTTTTCTTCCTTTTTTTTTGTGTGTGTGTGTGAAGGATTTGGGCTATTTGTTTGGGATCTGTGAGTTTCTTCTCTTCTAACTGCTCCCTTCAGCTCATGCTCCCATTCTTTTTTGCTCCTCTCATGCCACGTAAATCATAGAATCCTAGACTGGTTTGGGTTGGAAGGGACCTCTGGAGCTCATCTAGTCCAACCCCCCTGCAGTGGCCAGGGACATCCCCAACTAGAGCAGCTTGCCCAGAGCCCTGGCAAGCCTCACCTGGAATGCCTCCAGGGATGGGAACTCAACCACTTCCCTGGGCAACCTGGGCCAGTGTTCCACCACCCTCGTGGGGAGGAACTTCTTTCTAATGTCCAGTTTAAATCTACTCTTCTCCAATTTAAATGCTTGCAGCAGCTTCTCAGCTCACACTAGACAACTTTCCTTTCCCCTCCAATGTTTTCCTTCCATCCCACTTGTCCCACTTCATTTCTTCCACAGCGGAAGGTAAAAATCTCTGCTAGTGATTTTTTAACTACTCCAGGAAGAAGAGTATCATGAGAGTCTGTACAATCCACTTCAAGTACCATTTCATCTTCTTCCTGTGAGCAGGTGACATTTAGGAACAGTCATCATGATTTTTTTTCTTCCTATAAGCAATGAATTGTCACACCCTAGGACGACAGCAGAGAGAAAAGCCACATTAAGCCCTGGATGAAAGCCATCAGGCAGCACCTCTGATGCTTGTACCACCTCACCAGCCACATCTTGAACATCAATCTTCTTATTTCAGGCCTNGCAGCTCCCTAGCCTTCTGGAGCTGGGGGTCCCCGAATTGGACACAGCATTCCAGGTGGGGCCTAACCAGGGCAGTTTAGTTACACAACATTTAAAGTCTCTGAGGAGGAGATACTGTGTGTTTTCCATGATTTTAATTACATGCCAAGGACATGCTGAATCCATACCCATGTTGATGGGAGATCTTCAAGGCTTTGGAAAGGAGATGTAGTGAAAGTGTGGAAAGCAGAGCACCCTGATGCTAATAATGGCTGATGATAAGGGAATGTGCCCTCCCCTGCACACAACACTTCCACTCATTTGCCTTTCAAATGAATCATTAACCCTCCTCAAAGCACTTCAACCCCCCTGCCAGAGCAGGATCACCTAGACCAGGTCACACAGGAATGTGTATTTTAGTACAAATTGATGAGCCCAGTTTCTAGATGTCAAGACAAAATACTTGCTTTAAAAATACTTAATAACATTAGAGTTATTTAGGAAGCAGAGAAACAATCTGAGCTGGCAGAGGACTAATTGCTCTGCCAGGAACCCTTTCTAAGCACCCAGAAAATAAACTCCATTTTACACCATGCAAATCACTAAATATCATGTCCAAGCTAATTCCTACATCTACGCCATAATACTTCTCCTTTTGGTGGTTCTAATATACCATTTCAGCATTAAAGATTTGTATCCAGAGACAGGTAGACATGTTTAGCAATGAGAAAATCACTTTGTTGCAGTTCTGGTGTTTTCTGGTCCAAACCCAATGCATTTACCAATGAGAATGAATGAAAATTTAGCAAAACACTTGAGAACAGATGAAAAGAGTTGGGATTATTCAGTCTGGAGAAGCGAAGGCTCTGAGCTGCCCTTGCCTGCTGCCCTGGCACTGATGAACTGCTTGTCTGACAGGAGACACAGCAAATGGGTGAGCATCATACTGCCACTAGTTGATTAAACACAGTCAAAGAGCAACAAAGACAGCTCTCTTTTGGTAAAATCCTCTATGAGGATACAAATAATTCTGTGCAAAAATAGATCATGTCATGGTTGATGTTTGGGCCCATAAAAGACCCAAAGTTGACCCTTAAAATGGGGGGTAGCCTCAGAAGGCAGCAGCTGTAGATTCCCTTTTCAAGCTGTTGGTAAGATAACTGAGGAAAAGCTCATTAAAAATACTCCACTCTATAATATTGCAGTATGTTACAGTGCACCATGCAGCTGAAGTCATCTAAGGCCAATATAATGCAGCCTTCAGAGCTTCCCAGCCCAGCAGGGGTGGTGATGGCACTGGGCAGCCTGGAGATAAGGCTGTTATCACAGCAGCCAGGCTCACACACTGCACCTCCTGAGAGGAAAGCAGTCTTGCTCCTGCTCTGCTGAGGCTTGCCTGACAGTTCTCTGGGAAGCTAGGATATGTTAAGAGTAGAACAACATTACACACTTCCGAGTTCCACCTGCAAAGTCTCAAGGAAATTCAAAATAGGTCTAAACCCTTGCACTTTTCATAGTATCCCAGTATGTCAGGGGTTGGAAGGGCCCTAGGAAGATCATCTAGTCCAACCCCCCTGCCAGAGCAGGAGCACCTAGACCAGCTCACACGGCAATGTGTCCAGGCAGCTCTGGAATGTCTCCAGAGAAGGAGACTCCACAGCCTCCTGAGCAGCCTGGTCAAGGGAGACCTCACCTGGAACACTGGGGCCAGTTNTGGGGCTGGGAGCAAGCTGCTCTAGTGGGAGGTGTCCCTGCCCATGGCAGGGGGTTGGACCTAGAGGAGCTTGCAGCTCCCTGCCAACCCTGATAACTCTGATTCTATAATCCATTCCCTACTCTTTTATTTGAAATCTGATTGATCATTTGATGGAAGAACAAGTGTGTCTGAGACCAAAAAAAAAATATTGGGGATCTCTAATCCATTACTTTTCTGCTTGGTCTCAACAGGAACCTTGTGAACATCTAAAATCTTCCTCCCTTGACAATAGCACAGTGTAACTTGATCTGACAGTGTTTCATCTTTCAATAATGATGTTCCCACAAAGCAACTGGCACAGTCATTATCTTGGAATCTTTCTGCACTGAGTCTAATTAAAGAGAGAGGCATCAGACTATTGTCAGAAAACTCAAAGTCTGTTACCCAACAAAAGCTGTTAGGGACCCAAGTGCCAACTTCCCAAGTGATAAGTAATTGTGAAAGGCTGCCCAGAGGACACCTTGTAGAAGCCAAGGTGAGGAGATTTCTCACATAGTGAAGGGCCACAACAATGCTCAGGGGCTGCAACACCTCTGCTCTGAGGACAGGCTAAGGGAGCTGGGATTGTTCAGCCTGGAGAAGAGAAGGCTTCAGGGGAACTACTAGTGACCTTCCAGTACCTAAAGGGAACTTCCAAGCAGGCTGCAGAGGGCCTGTTTGCAAAGGCCTGCAGTGAAAGGACAAGGGGCAATGGTTTGAAATTGGAGAAGAGTAGATTTAAAGTGGCCATTAGAAAGAAGTTCCTCCCCATGAGGGTGGTGGAACACTGGCACAGGTTGCCCAGGGAGGTGGTTGAGTTCTAGAAGTATTTAAAGGAATATAGAATTTACTGGTAAAATGCTCAAGATATATCACATATGTCAGATCCTGTCAGCAACATTTATACAGACTGATCTTTAAAGGTCCCTTCCAACCCAAACCTATTCTGTGCTCTGATTTTCCTAACAATATATACTATTGATATTTGGATAGAAATCAGAATTGCAATCAAACTATAAACAGCTTTGCCATAAAAACATTGGATCCAAATATGCCAATTGTCATAAACCCAGAGAAAAAACATAGAATCATTTGGGTTGGAAGGGACCTCTGGAGCTCATCTAGTCCAACCACCCTGCAGTGGGCAGGGACATCCCCAACTACATCAGCTTGCCCAGAGCCCTGGCAAGCCTCACCTGGAATGCCTCCAGGGATGGATAAACTGGACTATGAAACAAAAGCATTGTTCTTCTCCTAGCAGATAATGGAGGTTCTGTGGTGATCAAAACTCATTTTTAAATGGTCTCATTTCCACTTTGTCCAGTATAGGCTAGGAACTGATGTGTTGGAGAAGAGCCCTGGGGAAAAAGCTCTAGGAGTGCTGGTGGCTAGGAGGATGCCCATGAGGCAGCAANCCCTTCCAACCCCTGACACACTGTGATTTTATGATTCTCTGATTTCCTTTTGCTGCTCTCTGGGCCTTCACAAACACCTAGTTAAGTCTCCACACGCGCAGTGCCCTGGGAGGAGGTTCTACCATCACACCATGGCCACAAACACTTCCATCATTTTCCAACTGACAACTCTCAACTTCACACTCCTGCTTGTTATTCACAGAGCAGAAAAGAAAAAGACCCTTTTTTTTTTTTCACCTCCTAAGAAGTTGTTGGGAATTTGATAAGCTATTTTCAATCCCAATGAATGAATTGAATAAGCTGGAGAGAGAATAGGTCTTTGTTTCGAGGTCTCCTGAATAGTTTGTCCACTTAAATCATGCTAATAGGTTAGAGCATGCTCAGATCTTTATGCAGATTGCCATTTTAAACTGACAATTCACCTTAAAAGCAGAAAAGGTTGGATTTAAATTAACTGCTAATCCAATTTAAATAAAAAAGTAGTTTAATATTAAAAAAGAAGATGCATATTCAGCTTTTAGAGGACATAAGGTGATAGAGCATCCTCCACTGACAGAACAGACCTGACCAGCCCCTCAGCACTCTTCAGCTCCTTAATTTTGTTTTATTTAGGCAGATACAAAGGATCAGTATTTTGCTAGGGTCATACCTAGTTGGTCTTTCATCAAACTTCTTACAGCTCCTCCAACACTTACAAACTATCTGATGACTTTTAGGCTCCTCTGTGGTTTCTGCTCCAGCACTGAAACCAAGTTCTCTCACTCTCCAGTGTTGCTGAGAGGTCTGTCAGCTACTTGAAGACCATCCCTGGTGTGTCTGGGGTGCTAGGTACCCACCTCATCACTGCACACTTCTGGATATGAAGCCAAGAAGCAACATATTAGCTAAGAAGAACAAGGCCAAGTCCAGCCCATACCTCCCCACATCATGCAGTGCTCCTACAGAGCCAAGACATTTCCAAAGAGCAAGCCTGTGTTGTTGGTTGGTTGTAGGTCTTGGGAGTTTTTTTGAGCTATCAAATGACACTTGAGTAATTTTCAAGCTTTTATACAACATCAAGCAATGCTTGGAGGCTTTGTTTGTTGAAGCATGAACTGGAGTTTGCCAGTGTCATGGTTCACCTTGGATTGCTGAGGTGAAATGAAGAATGAAAATGGAAAATGACTGCAAGAACAGAACACATACATACCTACAATGTCCCTTTAAGGCTTCTTCTATCAATAAAACCCCCCAAATTATTACTCTACTATTATCTTTCCACATCTTCAGCTATGATATATTTCATTTATGATGTATTAACCACAGAATCACAGAATTGTCAGGGTTGGAAGAGACCTGCAAGCTCCTCTAGCCCCAACCCCCCCCTGCCATGGGCAGGGACACCTCCCACTAGAGCAGCTTGCTCCCAGGCCCAGCCAGCCTGGCCTGCAACACTGCCAGGGATGGATGGGGCTGCCAACACCTCTCTGGGCAACCTGGGACACTGTCTCCCCACCCTCCTGGGCAACAACTTCTGCCTAACAGCCAACCACAGTATCACAAGTCAAATAGGTACATAAGCTAATGGTATAGACAGCACTGGGCAACTGGTGACTTCAAGTGCAAAGGAGACCTGCAACTCAGGAGACAGAGACCTACTCCCACATCTCCATGGAATCACAGAACATTCATGGCTGGAAATGACCTCTCAGATCAATGAGTCCAACAAAAAAAACCCACTGAAAAACAAAAACAAACAAACAAAAATTCCACAAACNCATGGCCAACTGCCCTTCTCCTTTTCCATCTGGTGAGCTGGGGGCATCTGGACAGGTGAAGGGACAGCAGGTCCTCCCCACACAACAATCTCCATGTACTCTCACTGTGAAACCATAAACCAGTTGTGTAGACTCTTCCTAAACAAGCCATCCATCTTATTTAATCAGCTGTCTGGAGAGTCTATTCAAGAAGTGAATCAGGTTTATGCTGTGCTTATGACATCATAAAACTTGACAGGTTTGATTAAATAAGACAATATTTTTGTATCAGAAATTCTATGCTGATTGGTTTTAAACCTCTCCAAAGGCTAGAGTCTGGCAGACCTGTTTTCTCTTCCACAGAGAGTAAAATGAAAGGATTAGGGTCAGGCACCTTTGCTTATACCACATTTCAAGTAAAAAGGTGATAAACAAGGCACTCTTTTCTCTGCAGAAGAAAAATAAAATCACAAACAAGTGAACAGAGTCATTTAATAGATTTTTTTTTAGTACCAGAAAGAAGTTATTAGGTACCAAATAGCTTCTCTTTAATGTACTTAATGAAATAAATATATTAATGCATTAAGCTTTGGGCATTTTTGGAATGAACACAATTCTAATCAGGAAATTGATGATGTATGTGAGCAGAGACTTGCAGTATGTCAAGCACTCACTCTCCTCCTCCTGGCAAAAGAAATCCATCTCCAAGGATTTATCCAAGAAGAAGAGCTAAATGGATAAACTTCACCATATTCAACAGACTTATTTTTTTTCCACACTGACTGGTAGAGGAAATCAACTAAGAGAAAGTGAAAAACCAGCCCAAATGCTTGAGGGGAAAAAGAAGAGTGGGGTATGGTGGTTTTTAGTGCAATCCTTTTGGGTTGATATTCAACTGTGTGGAATTTAGCCTTCAAAAGGGATGATTCAGATGCATCCATGATTTGCTCCTCAGGAGTAAACACTGTCTTTTTGGTAAGCTGCAACTCCAGGGATCCTACTTCTTGTTTTATCTTGTTTTAAAATTTAAATGACTACCTAACCCCTGGAAACTATGGCATGGTTCTCCAGAAGGCTCAAGATGCTTTATGTCTCTTCTGACAGATGGCTAACCAAGACATCCAACAGAAGGTAACCAAGCCAGAGAAGATGCCAGGTCTCCTGAACTGCAATCCAGGGGTTATGCTCCAATGCTTATTAATTATCTTTTAATCTCTTAATACTAATTCAGTTTATATCAAATATGGTAAATCACTCTGCTTTCCTCCAGGAACAAAGCTTATGCAATCATGCCCTGTGCAATCTGAGCTCCTGCCCCAGGACCTCTGAACCTGCTGCTGGCCAATTTGAAGCACATCTGATGGTGGACTGGGGGTCCCAAAAGTGCTATAAAAGGTTCAGGAAAATAGGCAGCCATGCAGAGGAGAGAAACCTGATAAATACCCTGAGTGGGGAAAAGGCTTCAGTGTGAGATCACACTTTATAAAAGCCTCAAAGAATTCACATGAGACAAAGCTCTCAGAAATGCTCCAGCCACAGGAAAAGCTTAAATGGGAGCTCACACCTTCCTAGACACCCAAGCCAGTCAAATGGGAGACACAAATCTGTAGGAATCCAACTTCATTAGCTGCAGCACTCCCTGAAATACTCATAAAAACCTTCACAGCTCTGCACTGCACTCCTTGGCTGGAGGCAGCACAGAGAGCACCCAACCAAGAGCTCTGTCCTCCCTTCCAAACACCTCTTCTGTGTCTCTCCGAGCAGAGCAATCAGCCAAAAACAGGAAAAGGGGAAGGTCTGCCAACAGATGGTTACCAGGGGCCAGGGAGGAGGGGCTGGAGCAGATGTACCAACTGGCTGCTCTACAGACCCAGCCAGGGCCATCCAATGGGTCAGCCCATTGGTTTGCTCTGATGCCAGGAGCTAGCTGCTCGCCCTGCCAGCCGCTGCTGCTCGCTCTGCCCTTCCCTGACATGTATCACTGTGCAAGTCCTACCCATTTACAACACCACAATATGTCTCCTGCACACACAGAAGGATGACCACATCCTTCTGGCTCTGAAAGGCTTCACTGAACTCCTCATTCCTCACCAAATCCCTTTCAAACTCATTCTTGGCCCTCACTCATCAGCTGCCTGTGCTCACCCTTGCATAAAGCTTTACTTGCTCCCTCGTCCATCACATCCCAGTCTCATCTCATTTTTCTCCCCTTTCCACTCCTCTCCCTGCCCTTCAGTGATACCTCACTCCACACCATGCTGTCAGGCTCCTCACTTAATGGCTTTCTTCCCTTGGAAAACAGTATTTAACAAAATCACATCTTCTATACTTCTAACTACTTGATCCTGCAATGAGCTCTTGCTGCAAAATGACTGCATTGGCTGTTTAAATACATTAATGATACACAACAAAATGATACTGTATTAATCTTCAAAGAACCTGTCACATCCCTAAGAGAATAACAGGTTATGAAATGGAGGGAAGTATAGCTAAACCTTATGGAGTTTAAAACCACCTGAGAGCAATAGAGTTTCTGCTTCAGAACACAGTTTGCATTAAGGTTTACAAGTCAGTGCAGAAAATTGCCCAGATTTGAAGGCACAGGGAGCAAGAGAATCTCCCCCCTCCTTCCTTCCCTGGGCATCCAGGGCTGAGCAGCCCTGATCACTGTGGTACAGAAGTCATGACTCTATCAAATCAGACATTTCAGGCCTGCTGCACACTGTTGTAGTACAGGATACACTTTGCTGTTGTTTTTCAGGTACAGCAAATGCTGCTGCTTGCTGTTTACACCCAGAGCACCTGGAGGGATGGAGACTTACTAGCATAATATCTTTAAGAAGCATTTGGATGGTGCAATCTCTCTCTGCTCTCACAGGCACAGTGTAAAGAGTCCTAACTGAACTCCATGTGCATGTGCACCCCTAAATGCCTTGTGTCTTCATACTCTCTGGCATTTCCATCCAAATTCCTCCAAGTGTAGCTATGTGGATCAACTCGAACAGCACATGACAACTAGGAGAACTTCTGTTCAGTAGCTCATAATATTCCCAGCACCATCACACCATGGAAATGATGACTTCCCACCTCACTTTCTTGATGACCTCATTCACTATACTACATGTTTAACCTTTACAGGTCAAAAAAATGCTACTTAAGCTTACAGTTCTGAAATGTGTAAGTTTTAAACATGTGGTAGCTAACGCACTTGGTTTTCAGTTAAGGGATACAAAAATTTCTGAGATAAAAGCATTTTTAAGAACAACCCTAAAACAACTGTTAAAAGCATTTGGTATCTACAGAACAATCACAAAGTGTTACGACAAAGTGAAGGTTTACCCCTCCTGGCTATAGACACTGCACATAGTTGCCCTGTAGCTCTGGCCCCTGGCAGTAGCATACTCATCACCTGAACAGGAATACCCAAATTTGGCCTGCTCACCTACTGCTTTCGGGACAGCAGTAAGTCCTGGCTCTGTGCTGGCCTGTCACAGAGTCCTCCTCTGCACTTCAGCATTGTCCTTCCCCCAGACAAAGACCCCACACAGTCCCCTTACCTCTCCTACTCTCCTGTTGCATGTTCTAGCTCACAACCCACATCACTCTCACTTGGCTCCCTCTTTTCCCTTACCTTCTCAAAACAACCCCAGAANAAACCATTCTGTGATTCTATGATTCTATGACACCAATATCAGCTCTGCTCCTGGATCTTGAATTCCAGCTGTGGATCCTGGCAGCAGTTTGTTCCCACAGCACAGGGCTGGGAGCACACAGCACCAAGATGCCACTGCTCAGTGGTACCTGAGCTAGCATCTGCCTGTTGGAAGCACTCTCCCACTCACAGAGGTAATGTGGATTAATGAGTGTCTGGATGGTAGTGCTCACCCTTGGCCTCAGGGGAGCACATGGAGAGCCCAAGCAGAGCAGGTGCTGTGGCTATGGCTCTGCAGAGAGATGCCAACACTGCCCAGAGTCCTCAGACCTCCTCTCCATCTCTGCCCAGCACACATACACACACACACACACACACACGCACTTACTCCATTCACAGAAGCAGAAATTTGCTGTTTCCTTAATGATTCCCAAAAGCTCAATGCTGTACCACTTCCTCTACTAACTTCTTGGGGAAGCAGAGACAGAGAAGCACAAGGCATGATCTCTAAGCCCTGAGGAAGCAAACAGACATGCCCATCCTTACACTAATAACAAAAGGCTCATTGTTACTTCAGGGGTAGCAGAAAGAACTATCTGCCCTTCAGCCAGCTGCCACAAGCCCTCTTCTAATTTCAATATAGCAAAGGGTTTTTGAATTTGCTGATAAGATAGAGATCTTCATCTGGTGCAGATTGTGGTCTTTTACACACAAACACACACACATATATGTATTTATGTGTGTATATAGATCTCCTTCCTAATGCTATTAGAGTGCAAGTAGTTTTTTTCACATGAATGTGGCCACTACAAGGCATAAAGCAAATTTTTACTCAGCTGCCACAGTGTACTATAGCTAGCAGACCTGCAGACAAATATCCTGGATTGCTCTTTAAATGCCAGCCATCCTAATAAAGAGCAATTCCATACCTGCTCCAGACAGAAGCTAAATTGATGACTAGCCCCTAAGCCACTACACTGAATAAGGGAGAATTGAATCTGAAGATTGAGGAGTAGAAGATAACTTTAACTTTCTCCAAGAGTTAAAGAAGTTCTCCTGGACAGCTGGCTCCATTGCTGCAATCCTGTGGAAAGCTGGGGAACATCTCTAAAGAATATAAGGATTGTCATTTCACATTTTTACTTTCCCTTCTGCTAGAGCCTTACTTCTACCACATATTTGGAGCAGCTACTGTTGAAACTGAGGCAGACCATTTTGGAACAGAGCTGTTATGCAAATAATCTATTCTATAGGCAAACTAAAAGCAATGTTGTGCTAGTCTGGACAAGGCAGGATGCACACTTTCTTTTTCTTTCTTTGGATTTTGTGCATTGGAGCAACATCATTTATGATGGTAATGATGAAAGATATCTTCCTATCTAAAAATCAGACATTCAGGAACATAAACAGCTAACCACCTTTTAAGGGCTAGAGTTTGCCTTTCATTTATTTATTCAAATTTTTACATCCCTTTTACATATTTTTAGCTGCAAGTCATTGCAGTGATTTGTGCTCTTTAATGAGAGCAATATAAAGATCTCCTTGTCTCACCCTCTCTTAGCAAGTTGGTACCTGTGTATGCAGATTTCTACTGCAGATGCTATCTTCTATCTGTAAGTTAGATGAAATTACTTCTCTGCAAACCCGAGTAAGATCAAAGATCCCAAACAACATAAGCCACCTGCACCATGCCTTCCACTATGTAATAACCTTTAACCATCAAACCAGCATATTTCATGCCTAGCATTTTAATGCTGGTCTCTGGATACCTGGCTCGTGTTGGAAGAAAAGATCATACCTAAGAACAAATGCAGTCTGAGGCAATATTTAAAGATTAGATTATCCTTCATTGCAAATAGCTCATTTGTTTACTATCACACTCCTTTATTCTTGCTTTTCCCTTCCTTATACCACAAAAAAAAAATGCTGAATATTCAGTTTCGATTCCCCAGCAGCTTTTTCTTTGAGGCTAAAAACATTTACCTAACACATTCTTAACAGGCAAAGTGAAGAAAATTCAGCCATCTGTCTCTACATTACAATAACAGTTATGGAACAGTAGATTATTCTATACAGCAAGGAATTGAATGCTAGGAATTGTGATACGTGGAGCACTGCGTGGTCACAGCAGTTTGGGATATAAGAATGTTGAATAGCAGTGTACACAGAAACAATGATTCATAAACAAACACAAGGCAAAAGAGCTTAAAGATACTAAATGCATTCTATATTCCAATCATGCTAGATTGTCCATGCTTCAAACTGAGAAAAAAAAAAAGCAACAAACCCCCAAATCAAACAACAACCCCTGCTATTATTTTCTTATCTTCAGCACTCCACTAGTTCTCAATTCTCACTAAAAATGACTTTAAAATGACTTGCTGGAAAACAAACACGATAGAGAGAGAGATCTGAATCCTTACCTGGGAAACCCCCTTGTACCATTGCTGTACCAGCATGTACTTCAAGAGATCTGCATTCCTGACAAACATTCAATGCTGTAAGCAGCTCAAATCCTCATCATACACAGACTCAGTGCCTGTCTTTCTTCTGACGACCTTGGGCCTATTTGCCTGAGCTTTTTTCTCTCCTTAAGGGCAAACCGTCTGTCTGCTTCTATTAGGAGATGCCATCAATTAGATTCAGTTCCAGCTAGCCACAAGCTAACAGTTCCATCTGCCAGCAGATGAAAGCTGCTTAGGAAAGTATGCAGGGAGAAGCAGGTCTCTGGTTTTCCCACATCTGACCCACGGATGCTCTACGGATGCTGCTGGTTGTGCTGTGCCTTACTGTGCTAGCATTCGAATGACATCTCTATCCCCTACCACCTCCAAGGCTTGTTTGTATCCCTCTTAGCTGCAGGTACTGTCGTGCTTAATGACCCACTGCATGGCAAAGGAGCAGTTAATAGATGTTATTTATCTTAAGCATCCTTTTCAGGGGTTAAAAATTCATTTCTCTTCCTCAGATGGCTTCATTAAATAGGTTATTTTTCCCCAGTGCTGCAAATCTTGCAGCTTCCCCATGCTGGGTTCATGGTGTAGGGTTTGGTTGGGTTTGTTTTGTGTTGGTTTTGTTTTCTAACATCCAATCTGTCATTAGAAGCAGAAGAATGATTCAAACTTCAGCCTAACTTGTATTCTGCTGAAAGCCTAAGCAAGCAATCTTCAGTTTACAGCAATGAGGGCTGAACTGAAACATTGAAAAGACTCAAAATCCTTCATTTAGTAATTAAGAAAAGCAAAGATAAAAATCTCTCTCTAAATGCATAAACATACTTAAGCATTTGGGGGGAAGTCCTTACTAATTCCCTTATCCAAATGCTGCATTTAAATCAAGTCAAAATACTCAGTGATGTTGTTAATACCATTAATTTGTTCATTTTTAAAGTTCATTATCCTTCCTTTAGAATATGTATCACAGCACACACAAAGCCATCTGTTCAGTGCATTATGTACAAGCACACAGGAAAAAAAAAAAGAGAGAAGTCCCAGCTGCAATTTTACTATTAATTCATCAAAAATGTAATTTCCTTTTTGCAATGCTTCAGCAGATGATGAGAACTGTGCATGTGACTCACAAAGAGAGTTAAAAAAAACAAACAACAAACCAAAATAAAACCCCCAAAACCACCCAGCCCAACCACAAAAACCCAAACCAACCAACTGCAGTGACACCAACATCATAATCCATCCTCCTATGGCACAACAGCTTGTGAGTCTGTCCCAGCATGTACAGCTCTTCTGGATCTGATATTAGGGCTGGTTACAAAACTTACATATTGGAGCTAATTATGGGTCAGAACAAGAATGGCAAAAGAAGATTAGCAGTAGAGAGTCATGTTAAAGAGAGATTAACACAGAGCTAAAAACCCCAAAATCTCTCCTCTGCTCATCTAATCCTGCCTCTTGCATGAGCTGGAAACCTAAACTACCAAATACACTTCTAAGAAAATTAAATATTGCAAGGACTATTTTTTTTTTGTATGTGTCAGTATTTTGTTTTCATAAAGCTTGAAGCATTTTTCCCAAGCTACCTCTTTCCTCCTCTCTGCTTGCTGTTGATTGCAGTGACATCTATTGGAGAGAGAGGCACTGTTTGGCCACACAAGCTCCCTCACCTGAAGATCCCTGCTTTTAGCTCTTTCCCTTCCCTCTCCCCCCAAACAATTAAAACAAAATTAAGAAGTGCTTTCCCTTCGTTTTAGCACAGCTTTGCAGAGAACAGACTCAAAGCAGTCAGCTCCTCAGGAATTATTACACTGATTTTAACAGCCAGGTTGGTTTTATTTAGGCACTGTTAATAATTCTGGCATTTTTCCAAAGTGCCCATGGCTGTTTTCTCACAGCAGAGCACAGACACTTCCTGAGGTCATATTTTTCACACCCCATATACATGACCATACCTTCCCACAAAGAGGCAACTCAACTCCATTCCTTTTTGGGTTTTCTTGTCATCATTTTGTTTTTAAGGAGAGCCTCCCTCCCCTCAGGTGAGTATGGATATACTGCAGGGGGGTTGGACTAGATGACCTCCAGAGGTCCCTTCCAACCCAAACCATTCTGTGATATCCTTGATACTATGGAAACTGCTAAAAACCTTAGAATCCTAGAATCATTAGAGTTGGAAAAAACCTCTTAGAACACAGAGTCCAACTGTTAATCCAAGTCACCACTAATTCATTTCCCTCAGCACCACATTTTAGGTGTGATGAGGGCATTCACCTCACATGCCCAAAGGCTTTCTCACCCCAACCCTACCCAGAAAGAATCACAAAATCAGGAAGGTTGGAAGAGACCTTGGAGCTCATCAAGTCCAAGCATCCCTAGCACTGCCATGCCACTAACCCATGGCCCTAAGGAGAGCAGCTAAATGTTTCTCCAAGTCCTCCAGGGATGGTGACTCCAGCACCTCCCTAGGCAGCCTATTCCTAGAATTAACAACCCTTTCAGGGCAGAAATTCCTCCTTATATATCCAACCTAAACCTCCTCTGGTGCAACTTGAGGCCATTTCCTCTTGTTTTCTCACTGTTAACTCTGGAGAAGAGACCTACCCCCATCTCCTTTTCCCCTCTCCAACTCCTAAGGCAGACAACAGGCAGTGTGGGTTTGTCTGGACCAATCTACATCCATGAGCACACACAGAGTCTCCCTTCTTGCACCCTGAGCAGCCACACATTTATCACCATGGGGAATGCAGAGTCCAAATCCTAGAGAAGGTTTAAGATCTCTTGCTTTGGTAGATCATAGAATCCTAGACTGGTTTGGGTTGGAAGGGAGCTCTGGACCTCATCTAGTCCCAACCCCCCTGCAGTGGGCAGGGACATCCCCAACTAGAGCAGGTTGCTCAGAGCCCTGGCAAGCCTCAATAAACCACTACTCCTCAAAATGCATTTTAGGAAGATAAATCAGTAGGCTTTCTTACAGCTTCATTGATTTCTACATTATCTAGAGGCAAAAGAAAGGGAAAAGGGCATTATTATCCCCTTATTAGATATAGTTAACTATCCTTGCAGACAGGAAGTCTGAGCACAGCAGTACCTAGTCCATTACCTTAGCCACCTTCCACTAATTTTTCATTATTATCTATTTTTACCAGTTTAAACTTATTTGAAACCAGCCAGCCAACTAACTAGATAAATTATTTCATTAAATATATATATATATATATATATAATACCAATTGAAAGTAAGGATTCCAAGCTCATTTCAACAGTTGTCATTTTTGTTTTCTTAGTATAGCTTTTAAGGTCTTTCCTCTCAAACTTAGGATTGTTTCAACTCAATCACAGCAAGTCTATCTCTATTGTACAGTTCTGAATGCCCCAAGGAAAACCTTCCAAAACATTCCATTACAAACTGCTTTGCCCATCCATTTCCTCTGCTTCTTTTTCCTACTAAGCCCTCATTATAGCACCAGGGTGCACATTAGGCTATTAGCAGATCCTTAGTGCACACCTACAAGACATCAGGAGGAAAACACCCCAGTGCCTATGGATACAATCTGTAGCCCAGCTGCTTGCAAGTACAAATAGCTCCTTTGTATGCTCTCCCCTCCTTTTACTTGTTTGGATTAAGAAAAAAGAAAAAGGAAAAAAAAAATCCTAATCAAAACTTGATGTTTTTAAGGTTGGAGAAGCCAAAAGAATCTCCTCATGGAGAATGATCTCCTCCAAATAACCTCTGCTATGGACAAAGGTTTCCAAGTGCAGGGAGTAAAAACTCCAAGGCCATGTTGTAGACATTTTCAGGTCTGGAAGATGAAGCAGGATGCACAGGTTGCAAGTTTTACACAACTATTTTAAAGTGTAAAGTGAGGAGCCTTAAAAGAGCAAAGTCAAAGTAAAGAGTGAACAAAACCCCACATCACACAGGGTTACAGTTGAATACTGCTGAAGATTTGACAGCATCACTAGAAAAAGGAATAAAACAAGAGGAAATACCATCTTCTACTTGCCTTCAAAGTCTAGCAAAAAACTGTCTAAGAAGGAAAGAAAATAAACTTATTTGTATGCTTGGACTTGATGATCTCAGAGGTCTCTTCCAACCTTAATGATTCTGTGATAGTGGAAGTAATGGTGGTTCAAAAGAAACTGAAATATAAAGGAGAAGTCAGTCTGAAAGTAAAGGGTTTGGGTGCAAGAAGACAAGTTTGGGTAAAAAAACCCACCAAAACCACAAACCCCAAACATATGGAACTTCTTTAGACTTTTTAAACCACAGCAAAATGGAGGCCATCTGGAGTTCCTCTAACCAAGAGCTACCTGTACTAGCTCTGTTCCCAAGAAGGACTCACCCTACCTGGATCCAAAACAACCTTTGCAGAGAAAAGGGAAAACATCTACTTTGTTTGTTCCAACAAGTCAGCAATGAAAGCTACAGTTTCAGTGGTGAAAAAGCAGAAATAAAAGGGAGCATTGCCAAAAGGCAAGTGGAATTTTGTTCAGGTAGAGGGGAAATTAAATCCATACAGAATGACAGAATATTCCTGGTTGGAAAGGACCTCTCAGATCACTAAGTCCAACCAAAAAGTTCAGCTCCTTTAAGGGGAAAACTGACAAAACATGGAGACTGTGAGGCAGTATGGATGAGACAGAAAAGGAAGAGAGATTTTCTAAGCATGGCAGGAAGACTAACAATGCTTTGCTTTCATTTTCAGTGTGAGGAATGATGAATGACATGGAGACAAAAGAGGAGAGCATGGGTCAAAAGAAGTGACAAGGAAGGACAAAAAATGTTAAGCAAGTGAAATATTTCTGGAGTATGAAAGAAATGGATGAGCATGTTCATGACATAGAAGCTGTATGAATAAAAATGCTAAAACATAAAATCAAATCCATCTGGAGCACAACTAGAGGACAGATTTAACAGCTCTCCCACCTCAAAATGCCCACTAAGACCTTCCATGCTCTTAGCACAGATTGACAACTACAGGAAGTAAATGAAAGAAGAGGCTATGACATCCATTTACCTGAGCTGACACCACCTCTAAGATACCTTATCTTCTAAATAAGACAATAAATCGAGTTTATCTGTTCACTAAAGGTCAAAAAATTATTAGTTAAGGTTAGAAAACCTGTAGAATTAGTAGAATGAGTAGTAAGGAATAGGCCAATATGAACATGCAAATGGGCAGGGTTAAAAAGGCAAGTACAGGCCTGGGCTGAGATTCCTGGGAGAAGTGCTCAAGTATCACACATGAAGTGATGAACATTAAGCAGTTCACACACACTATTCTGTACTGGAACTTAGAGGAAAAAAAATTTGTTTTTCAAGTGACCACAGAAAAGAGATTCTGGAAAAAGCCCATTCCACAGCTGCCAAATGTTTAATATCATTAAGTACAGTCAGATCATTTCTAACATGCTTTTTACTTCAAGACGTGAGTTAAAAACTTACTTTAAGCTTCCTTAGCCTAGTTTTGAGGTTTGGTTTTTATTTTAAAGAAAGAGACTGATATGGGGAAGGGTAAAATAGAAAATGCATATCTTGGTTTTCCATTTCTGCTGTTGCAAAACTTCAGCCAGTAAAAAGGGTGCAGAGAAGGAGATTCACCTGAATAGATCTGCTTGCTGCTGCCAAACCTGGGAGGATTGATGAATTTAATATCAGAAGCAGCTTTCCCTTTTCAGCTATTAGACTCTGCTGGCAATAGCATTAGGGATGGCAGAACAGCTAAAAAATGACCATGCCCATCAATAAGAAATTATTTCTGTGCAAAGTATTAACTTAGGTCTAGCAAGCATTCAGGTTGAGCCATATCCTAATTAAATAACCCAGGTGTCAGGCTACTTATCAAATATCTCCTTTAACTGGGAATTATAACTTCAATAACAAGCTGAAAGCAGTTTGCTACAAGCAGAGGTTTACAGGGTTGGTTTGAAAGCCTAAGATATATTCAATCCATCATCCAGAGAATCTGCAGTCAAATGTTTCTCCTCCCCACCACTCCCCACAAAAATCCTGAAAACCTTTTCTGAGGTGGCACACTTCAAACAGATGAGATGACAAACTCAGTAAGGGGAAGTTCTGGAAAGATCTCCATGATTTCAAGAACTTGCAGCATCAGAGGCAGAATTGAACACTTCCCATTATTGTTTCCATGAGAACAACCTTCCAAAACCCTTCTTGGCTCCACCAAAGCAGCCCCAAAAGTAACAAGGCAACCAAAGCCATTCATTATCTCAGCTTCTATGGCAAACCAATGCCAAGGAAAGCAGCAAGAGCAGCTGGAAGAGCTTTCCCACCAGCAGGCTCCAAGTTAGGAGCTTCCACTCTGAATGGGAGCCATGGGCACCTCAAGGTCAAAAGCTACAAAGGCATCTCTCTGCTTTGGCTTACCCATAACTAGGGCACACAAAAACCTCCTAAAGACAAAGGATGATGAAAAAAAATCACTGTAGCATAAAAAGCCAAACAAACCAAACACCAACAAAAAACTCCACATGTATGCTGAGAAAAAAATTAATGTAATTCATTAAAAAAAAAGATTTTAGGACTCCTAGCTGTAATTTTAGTATTCCTAAATATTTTGCTGGCATATAAGCTATGGATAATAATATTCCATTGGTAATTAACAAAGCACCATGCTGGAATCTAAATCACACTGCTGGAGGCTCTCAATTTGCACTGCATCCTGCTCTTCCACAGAGAGCATATCATCAGAAGGACAGAACTGGACAATTGCAGAACCTTTCCCATACAAGGTGCCACAAAAACAGGGGAACCTTTTTTCCCAGTAAAGCAGTACAACAATAAATCAATAGAATTTTCTTTTTAAAGGAAAATATCTTGTTGGAACAGCACTGCCTGAGATCAACTGCAGCCTTTTCTGGACAAGGACTATGCACCAGTGGTTCTCAACCCATGCCTGCTCAGTTAAAAGAGTAAAACACAACATCTGCCTTTCCTTGTTGACATAGCTGCCAAAGCAAGTCCTCTAGACTTTGTTTAGACATTCTCAGACTGAAAATAAACAAAAGCCCTTCCTAGGTTTCATCACAGGAGCTGAGCTGTAGGACCCTGACAAGGAAGACTATGGGAGTTACAAATCAGTAGCCCTTGGTAAGAATCACAGAATTGGCAGGGAGCTGCAAGCTCCTCTATTGCCACCCCCCCTGCCATGGGCAGGGACACCTCCCACTAGAGCAGCTTGCTCCCAGCCCCAGCCAGCCTGGCCTGCAACACTGCCAGGGATGGATGGGGCTGCCAACACCTCTCTGGGCAACCTGGCACAGTCTCCCCACCCTCCTGGGGAACAACTTCTGCCTAACAGCCAACCTAAATCTCCCCTCCTCAAGCTTGGATCCATTGCCCCTAGACCTAGCACTGCCTGACATCCTAAACAGTCCTTCCCCAGCCCTCTTGGAGCCCCTGTACATCCTGGAAGGCCACAAGAAGGTCTTCCTGGAGCCTTCTCTTCTCCACACTGAACAATCCCAACTCAGTCTGTCCTCCTAGGAGAGGTGCTCCAGCCCTCTGATCATCCTTGTGGATGAAGTTGAGGATTAGCTGCTCCTGCCCCACTGAGCACTACATCCCATAATACAAGCAAAAAAGTACAGATCCATTTATCTCAATCTGATTGTGTTCCATAAATGTAATCTGACATCATGATTACAGCACTACTCACCCTCTGCACAAGCATCCTCATCCTCCTCTTCATCCACGTGAGCTTCCTCTGCATGCAGTCTGTCAAGTGCTCTATAAGGAGGTGGCAATTTCATTGGAGGTGGAGCCCCATATTTTCTCTAATGGATGCAGAGAGAAAGGTGTTTTGTAAGCTCCATACATAAGAAAACGAATCCTCTTCTCTACCCCACTGTGTGTGTACAGATGCAGCACTTCATGACAATGCTGAATTCTGCAGTGGAGGCTTCTCATGCAAGAAATCAGATCAAGAAGTGACACTGAGCATCAAAACCAGAAAATACAACAGTGCCTGCACATTTACTTGTTGACAAAACACTTGTGGATTATCATAAACTGAACATGAATCAAGGGTTAAAAAGAAACAGTGAATTATTCCCCATTTCTCACTAGAGACAGCAACAAAATTGCCTGGGATTGATAAACACCAAACCTGAAAACACAAAGGAAGAACTCAATCTCTTTAGTGCATCTACAAATATTTAAACAGAACAGTTTCTCTATGTTTTTGGCTTAAATTTCAAACAAGATTTGGAATTGTAATTGACAAGAAAATTCTATTACCTCACACAAATACAGGCAGCTCCTGTAATGGTGCATATAGCGACGCATAGCAAGCATGAAGCACAGGCTCTGAATCAAATGAAGCTGCTGCTTCTTCCTCAGAGCAACTGCTTTTATAGCTCCAAGGCACTGGATCATGCCTCAGTTTGCTCCAGGATTGCACTAAATCACATTCAGCTGTATCCCTTGCAACCTCACTACTAATAGCAGGATGCACTTAGAAAGGGAACACCAGGCACAAGATGCCATTAGAGCAACCAGAAGGCTCATCATTAATTTTCTTCTGTAGCTGGGAAATCCAACTCCACATCCAAACAGCAAACTCAGAACACACTGTCACAGAATCACAGAATGTTAGGGGTTGGAAGGGACCTAGAAAGATCATCTAGTGCAACCCCCCTGCCAGAACAGGAGCACCTAGACCAGCTCACACAGCAATGTGTCCAGGTGCCTCTGCAATGGCTCCAGACAAGGAGACTCCACAGGCTCCTGGGCAGCCTGGGCCAGTGCTCTGGCACCTGAACTGCAAACAAGTTTCTCCTCAGCTTAATACTAAACCTCCTGTGCTCCAACTTGCTCCCATTCCCTCTTGTCCTACCATTGGATGCCATGGAGCAGAGCCTGGCTCTCTCCTCCTGACATTCACCCTTAACATATTTCTAAGCATTGCTGAGGTCTCCTCTCAGTCTCCTCTTGTCCAGGCTGCAGAGACCCAGCTCTCTCAGCCTGTCCTCCTAGGGCACATGCTCCACTCCTTTCAGGATCTTGGTGATTCTTTCTTTCCTTTGTGTGCAACTAAAGCTGAAGCTGCAGATAGATTTCTAAAGTCTTGAAGCTAAATTTGTATAGAATAGCCTAACAGGCAAACTACAATGCAAGGGACATAGAAAATGTTGTCAGAGAAGATATACATCATCCCATCCATTTAAAACACATTACAGGAAAGTACTGCACTGAAGACAGCAGAGCAGTAATAATAACATTAAATTGATCCAATAGTAGTAAGAGTATATAATAAGTGCACTTAGAAACACAACAGCTGTTTCCCTGAAGTACACCATACACCTCCCACTTTTTGCTTGATACAGGTAAAACTACGCAAAATCCAGAAGATTCAAGCAGCATGAGAGGATTCATGTTCTTCTGGTCAGATAAAGAGGGAAAACCTGCATGCAGCCCCACTTTCAGCTCCCTTTGAGTAGTATCATATAATCTAGTAATAATCCAAGGTCTAAATGTTGACCCTTTGGCTTTTTAAGACCTGAAGCATTTGTTACAAAGTCTGTGTGAAATCACCCCAGACACTTAAGCTTATCCAGCAGTTTGCTATGGCTCAGAAGCACAAGCTTCTCTCATCCCTCCTGACCTGCTGAAAAGCCAGAGGAGTACATTGTGCCAGAATACACCATGGGTTTGTATTAACAAACTTCTTTCCAGCACAGAGACAAAAGCACAGTTCACAGAGCCAAGCAGCAAAACAATGTTCATGTCTGGTTTGTCCACAAGAAGCTCAATTGTTTTAAGTGGTTTGATCTAAATCACTTCAAGTGATCCTTCTTTAAACAAACAGATCAATAGAGGAGGATCAACACTAAGAAATCAGAGAAAAACTTCAGTATTGAAAAGATTAATTCATCATACAGGAAAAAGGCAGGATTTTCCAGCTGGATGTGGCTGCTTTCAAACCCAACTCTTTTGTGACCCTTTGAAGACTGGACTAGAAACACCATCAATTCCCCATAGGGCCATGGACTAGTAATCCACTAATAGCAACTCTTTCCAACTCAGAGATGTTCCTCCTGTAGCACAGTGGGACTGCTTTGTGAATCAACCTTCAGAGCTCAAAGGGAGCTCCATATTTACACACTGGAGCTCTTCTATATTCCACCCACCAGTTTAGAGCACTAGTAGATGAAAAAGGGTTGAGAAAGATTAGGCTCTCTTTAACCTCCAAACACTATAGAATGCAACACACTGGAGTCCTGGAGATGAAAGGCAGCACACTGCAAGAGGATGAGTGCTTCTGAGATGAGAAATAGAGATAAGCAAACCAAGAAAAAGGGATTGTAACTGCTTCTTTCTAAGTATTATCCACTGGCATGAAAGCATGGCTTCAACACCTTGATATTTTTGAATAGTTGAGCCTCATAGTTTCTCTCTCTGGTAAGAGCTGAAAGAAGTCTTAACTTTTGGAGGCAAGAGGGACTTCTCAGTTATCCTGTGTGTAGGTGAACTGCTTGGAGAGCTTCAGAACTCAAGGAACAGAGACAGAATTAGTGCAGACAATAACTTATAGCTGCCATGTTAAACTGCACCAGGCAAAAGCTATTGTCTGCACTAATTTTGTCTCTGTTCCTTGAGTTCTGAAGCTCTCCAAGCAGTTCACCTACACACAGTCCCCACAGGAAAACACCTAGGCCATTAGAGTAAGCTGGCTGGGAAGGAGAAATTCATGTTTTCCCTTATTGCAGTGATTAAAACAAATCCACTGGTTTAGAGCAAACAGATTTGGTTCTCTTTTCAATCTGCTGTGAAGTAGCTTGAATGTTCCTATGCAGTAATTGCTTCACAATTAGCTGGCCAGCTACAGATCCCTTGGTCATTTCCTTGTTTGACACTGCAATGGGAAATGTAGGAGACTTAGCAGATTGAATTATCCTAGGACATGATTTTCCTGAATTTCTGCCAACCTCCCATTACAGAGCTCATTTGTGTACATGTTGTTATTTCTCTCTTTCTACTGAACCAAAAGAATCAATTTGCCTGTGCAGGTACTTCCAGAAAGATGCCAGCAAAGAGCTGCAGTAAGTACAGGGTTGCAGCACCCAGGGAGATCCTCAGAAGATTTGTCAGAAGCCTGCCTTCTATTGGGCACAAATTTGGCAAAAATTGCTTGAATCAAAGATATTTCAACAAAACACTTCACATTTCATTTTGGATTTGGAAGGGGAGAGCTTATCTCAGAGTTATAATGCATGCTAGTGTACCCTTTGGTTTAATAAAACTTGGGAATAGCACAGAATTGAATAAATACCTTCTCACTCTTATTTTCCTTGTCTGCATCCTGATCTTTGCTGACTTTGACTCCCTTAGGCTGTACAGAAGGAACCACCTGAAAAACAATGCATGTATTACACAAATGAGAAAGAGCATTATAGGCACAGAATAAACTCCTGAAACAATAAAGCTACCCAGTGCACTCATTTTGCCCCAGGTAGAAAGGTAACAGTGCAGTCTTTAAACTGCATTCTTTTACTCAATTTACTATTGCTACTTAGAATCATAGAATGGTTTGGGTTGGAAGGGACCTCTGGAGTCATCTAGTCATCTACTTCTTCTAGGGCTCACTGCTCAGAGCAAAGAAACTCAAATTTCAGAAACACAGAATCATGAAGGTTGGAAGAGAGCTCTAAGCTCATCAAGTCCAACCATAGCTAGTACTAACATACCAAAGTTATCCATCTTTCCCTTGATCTCTCTAGATTGACTAGGAAAGTAAGGGTCAGAGATGCAGCTGAACACTTCTCAGATTAGGTACACAGATGCCTTGAGGTTTTCATGTGTACTTTAAATCAGGCAGAATTGTTTGTCTTTTCTTACTAAGGCATTAAAAAGNCCAGCGTGCACTGTTTGCTCATGGCCAGCTTCTCAGCCACCAGCACCCCAAGGCCTTTTCTGCAGGGCTGCTCTCCATCATCTCATCCCCTAGCCTTGGCCTTGAAGACAAGGAGATGCCCCAAAATCTCTAGAAAATTAGCTTGCCCCCCAAATAACTCCTTCAGGTGCCTTTGGGGACACATTTTACACAGAGCTGCTGGTGTGAACCTGACTAATTTCAGCTACACTTTTGTCCATTTGGATAATAGAGTATGTATGTAGATTATGAAATAGGAACAAATTAAAACCCCCAGGGCCAGACTCAATTCCACTGATAGGAGAACTGCATTAACACCTAGTCTCCAGATTTACATCCACTCAATTGACCTCACAGAAACAAGATTTCAAATCAGGCCAGACAAGTAATCAATCAACCATGTGGTGGTCTATAAGCAGAAAGGATGGACATAAAAATTGATGGAACTTGCTGAAAGGGATTGAGCCAAGTTTAAAATGAGATGCATAGTCCACATTTATTAAGTTTTGGACTACAAAGAGAAATAAACTTACTTTTGGTATGTTAGCCAAAGCCTGCACTACAAACACCACAGGATTTCCAGCATTCTTGATAGCTTCAACTGCTTCCTCATGGGTGGCATTTTGCAGGTCTACCCCAGAAACCTAAGAAACAATGCTTCTTTTTATCAGGGAGCTGCTGTATGGCACAGAGTCATTACACACATTTGCAGATTAGTGTTAGCTGAAGAAGGTACCAAAAGTAGTCAAGAAAAATTATTTGCAAAGTATGTTCCCATGATGGTTTAAGGAAAAGCACAGTATCCAGTACTCATAATTAAAAGCCAGCCATATGTTTCCCAGAGCAATTCTTCCAGCTAAAAACATAAGGAACAAGATTGTCAGAGTGCTAGGGATAATACAACTCTTTCACATTTCACCTGTTTGTGAATTAAATCTGTTCTGCAACAATTTTTTGACACACAACCCTGAAGCACATCCAAGAATGGCACTAGCAGTTTGGGAACCCAGATTCACAAGTATTCATTTGGAGAAAAAATGAGTAGAGGAATCACCACAGAGCCAGAGGTGAGAGCCAGGAATGGCATTGTCCCCTACAGCACCTGCCAGAATCAGGGATTTACCCCAAAGAGTAGTTAATCAGACTGCTAACTATTCCACAGAATCATTAAGGCTGGAAGAGACCTCTAAACTCATCAAGTCCAAGCATCCCTAGCACTGCCATACCACTAACCCATGGCCCTAAGGAGAGCATCTCAATGTTTCTTCAACCCCTCCAGGGATGGTGACTCCAGCACCTCCCTGTGCAGCTTATTCCAAGATTTAACAACCCTTTCAGTGAAGAAATTTCTCCTTATGTTTAATCTAATCTAATTCCAAACTCATACACACAAGCTAACAGCCCAAACTTCAGTGTGAAGAGTCTGTGTTCTCCTATATAATTTATGCTTACAAAGCTATGCTAGAACTTAGTACTCATTTAAATGGGAAAGGCACTCTCTTTTTTCATCTCCCCATGAGATCTCAGGCCCTATCTTTTTTTAAATATACAGGAGAATGTTTAAAGAGCTCCACAGTCAGACCTTAAAAAGAGAGAAGATGACACCAGGGGTTTCTCCTGGTTTTCAAAACACAGCATCATCAATACTTCATGAAGTGGTGGCCCTCTCTCCTCCCAAAGCTCTTTGAGTCAAATCTTTATTGCTTAGAAGGAAAAGGTAGGATTAGCTGCATTTACCTCAAGTATTTTATCTCCAGTTTTTAAAGCCTTTGTTCTTCCTGCTGGGCTGTCTTCCAGAACTTGTTTGATAAAGATTCCTTTAAGTTCTTCTCCGTTCTTCAGGCGCTTTATGACTGTTTGTCCACCAACAATACTGATTCCAAGAGACACATCAGGGTCTCTAAAGATCTCAACACTGCAGAAAAAAAAAGCCATCTGGGAGTCTAACAGCTTGAAACAGTTGCTTTAAACTATAAATGCAAAGCTTTAAATAAATGTAAGCTTCTAGTCTTCCAAGAAGATGTAATAGAGTAAAAGGATGAAGTCAGATGCCTATGAATGCTCTCAACAGAGTTGGCTTTTTACCCCAAGTAGCCCTCACCCCACAAAAAGAACAAAATTCTGCTGTCTACCCATGCCCAGGCTTTTATTTCAGAGAAAATCAGGCTAAACCAGGCAGGTCTTGAAGTAAACACTCATCCTCTGACAAATAACTAAGTGTTTCACACCACTACTTGAATATTGACTTCAGTATATCAAATGCATGTTAAGCAGCTGAAGCAGAAGGTTTCTGCTCAGATTTTTACTTAGGACCAGAAAAACAATTCACCTAAAAATGTGAACAATGCAATAAGGATGTGGCTAAAACTTGGGACTATTCTGCCCATGGTAAAAGTTCTTAGGTCCTAATAGACAATATTCACAGTATCACAGTATTCAATACTGTAAAACATTTTAAACAAGGTTATATTTTTATCCAACTAACCTCCTAGGAAGATTATATGAAAACCACTAAATCTGAATCTATCTTTTCATAAAGTTCTGCAGAAGTTCTTAAAAATACACTTTCTTCCCCCTGTCTTTCACCAATATAACCACAGAGAAAACTGAATTCTCACATGTAGATTTTTATTAGGAATACAGTACTAGCATTACTATGGGTATTCTCCTCCCAATCTGGAATCCTGCCATTAAGTTGAGCAGAGAACCCATGGAAGAAAAGGCAGACAGCAGCACTATGTGCATTGTTCACACCTAATAGTTATTAAATGAGCAAGAACTTGTAGGTCATCCACAATGTAAACCTGCCAAGCTTTCCCAAGTCAGCTGTATAAATAGAAGGCATAATTCTGTTGAACATCTGTTAAAAATTCACTGTATCTAAGAAAGCTCTGGGTACACCAGTACCTCAAAGTTATTGGCAGAGGAGAGGAGGGGAAAAAAAACCACCACATGAGAACTAGTGGAGCTCACAAAAAAAAAAACCAACAGGCAAGGCATAAGGTAAATGAGAAGAAAGATGTAATCATCTGAACATACGTCCGTGGTGGTCCCCAGTGGCTGAAGTTTGGAGTTTCTTCTCCTTCTCCTTCTTCTCTCTCAGGTAATTCACTAATTGGAGGCAGAGGGAGGGGAGGAATAAAAAAAACAAATAAAAAAAAAAAGGCATCACCCGTGCCAGGTTTCAATTCCTTACATATTTTGTAGCTGGCAGTGAGGCAGCAATGCCTTTCTCACACTGTCCAGTTCAACCCAAAACGTGCAGAGGCAACAGACCAGACAGGAATTTTTGTGTTTAGGTTGAAATGGACTTAAAGAATGTTCCAGAAATAAACATGATGGGCAGCCCAAATTTATAAGGTGCTCTGTGACATAAAAATCAGCACTGCATGTACTCATTTGAAAGGACTACTCCAGCAATTGACATTTCCTTTCTGATAAACATGCTGTGATTCTTATAGAGAGATATAAACATGATAAAACCAGTCTAGTTGACCAGAAAGCAGATCAACACAGTATCACAGTATCCCAGTATGTCAGGGGTTGGAAGGGACCTAGAAAGATCATCTAGTCCAACCCCCCTGCCAGAGCAGGATCAGTGCCAGCTCAAGGTTTCTCAGCACCACTGGCAAGACTAAAATTCCCTGCCCAGGCCTGAAAGCCATGGCTGAACTCTTCTGCCCAACAGGAAGAAGAAAGGAAAGGGAAAACCAAGGGGACAGAGCTCTGATAAAGAGCTAAAAGGAGAGCTCCTTAAGCAATAATGACCAATGCTGCCAATATAGGCTCCATCCCTCTCCTCCAGGACACATCCATGCTCCCCTCACTGTGGGGTAAGTGAAGCAGGTGGCACAGTCACTGGCACTTTACTGTCCCAGTACTCACGGAAGGAAACATGGAAATAGAGATTCAATAAAGTATTAAGGCAAAATTTAGCTCCTGGGTCAAAAGTGATAGACTTGGCCATCTCTACATGTCTTGCTGTTTCACCCAGCTTTTAATGATTATTTAGCTAAGTAAAGCAAGAAGACTGTAAAGATCATGAATTGAAAATCTTCCAAAACCTGAAATCTTTCTCCATACCTCAACATCCTTCTAGGTTGAGCTAAGGTGGTTGATCTCCCAGATTCTGGGTTCTTGGAAAAAGCATAATCCTCTCTTTTTAGGTCTTCTTTTTCAACAGCTTCCAGATCAACAGCAAGTCCAGGTCCTTGAGAGTCAATCTGGAGCTTTGGACCTGAAGAAGAAAAGGTGGAGATGGGATTTGTTGCTTCCTCTGTCCCTGCATCTATCAGTAATCACCCTTGGAAATAAACCCCTCAGCAAACCCTGCTCCAAATGTGGATGCTGTGTGATGAGCAAGAGCCTTAGAGATATAGAACATTTATTTTTGAAGGAAATTGAAACCACACTAAACACTTCTTTTCCACCACTTTGCTTCAGATGTACATGCAGTCAAGTAAGAACAGGAAACACCAACTCTTTGTGGAACTGAGATATGCTTAGGTACAACTTCTGTGCCAGATGCTCCTCACAAAACCACATCATTAAAGGATGGATTCACTATTTCTGTGCAAGGAAAGTGGTGCAAAGCTCACTGGGGAAGACTGATGTCATTTTGGTGACTTAAGTATCAACACTAAGTGCAGCAGCAGAGTTCCTTGCAAGAGTCATCAGTCTGCTTCTGTAGCTTACAGGGTGTCTGCAGTACAAGATGCTGCTGACAAAGAAAGGAATAGTGAGTGCTATCACAGGCAGGTTGATCAACATATTTCCCTGATGATTTACCAAATTCTAACCATCTCTCAACAAGGAGAAACTCTGCTTCTGAGCATAGATTACAAACCCAAGCTAGGAGGTAATTACCTATCATAAAGTTCACTTTGCAGGTAAAGATTTGGAGGAGGAAGTGAGACCATGAAACTGAAACCTATTTAAAGTCAAATGAAGCCTTCATGTGAATATTTCTTCATGTGAAGGAATTTGTGTTCTGGTATAAAGATTTGTAATATGAAATTTTAAGATAAAGAAAAAAAAACCTTCTTACAAACCTAAATCCATCTTGATTTTTTTTCCTGGCTGGGCAGCTTCAGTGTCAAAGATGTCTTTTTGGTAGCCACTGTGTGCTGTGCTTCCAGAAAATAGTGAACTTACACCAGTATTTTCTTCACACTTGACAAAGGAGAAAAAGAGTAAGTGAAGTTTGAAGGCAATAGCATCAACTTCTATAAGAGTATGAGATGAGCACTGATTTTTACAGCAAACATTCACATTTTCTCAACTATATTCATAGCATTTCCTAGTTATCTGAATAAATAACTGCTCATTTCTGCACTATATTAAGATGCATGAAAAATGTTGTGTGCAATTGCAACAGAAAGCAATTGTATCTCTCTGCTTTCCTGTAACCCACACAAAGTTCTTTACTCTTGCTCATTTGTTGTTCTTAGGTAACAAATCAATAAACTTAATATTGTGCAGTCTGGTATAAAAATGACACTAGAAGCTGCATTTTAGCCTATTTATGTATCCACTGTGTTAGGGGACAAGCCAAACAAAACCTGAAATTCTTTGTGGCTGTGATATTAAATCCTTTTCCACTCCAGCTATTTCCTATAAGAGCAGTCAGCTCAGAATGTGCTGCTCCATGGTATCACTTTTTTTGTTTACCAAAGGAATGAACAGACTCAGAAGGAAAAAAAACCAAGTCTTAGAATACTTGAGGAAGACCTAGAAATAAGACTTTTGTAGTTCACCTGGAGATATCTCCTTCTACTCCTTCATCCACCAGTATCCTTGTTACAAGTGCTTCAGTCATCCCATTTTCTGCTCAACTGCACTATTATCCGTGATGATTTGGGGAAAAAGCTCTCGGAGTGCTGGTGGCTAGGAGGATGCCCATGAGGCAGCAATGTGCCCTTGTGGCCAAGAGGCCAATGGCATCCTAGGATGCATGAAGAGGAGCGTGGCCAGCAGAGCCAGAGAGGTTCTTCTCCCCTCTCCTGTGCCCTGGGGAGGCCTCCCCTGGAATGCTGTGTCCAGTTGTGGGCCCCTCAGCTCCAGAAGGCTAGGGAGCTGCTGGAGAGAGTCCAGCCCAGGGCCAGCAAGATCCTGAAAGGAGTGGAGCATGTGCCCTAGGAGGACAGGCTGAGAGAGCTGGGTCTCTTCAGCCTGGACAAGAGGAGACTGAGAGGAGACCTCAGCAATGCTTAGGAATATGTGAAGGGTGAGTGTGAGGAGGAGAGAGCCAGGCTCTGCTC
>VWZO01021964.1:43213-58407 GCA_013396975.1 Bucco capensis | reverse complement strand
GGGGGTGGCAGCCCCATCCATCCCTGGCAGTGTTGCAGGCCAGGCTGGCTGGGGCTGGGAGCAAGCTGCTCTAGTGGGAGGTGTCCCTGCCCATGGCAGGGGGGTTGGGGCTAGAGGAGCCTGCAGGTCCCTGCCAGCCCTGAGAAGTCTGTGATTCTAAAAGCAAAAAAAAGCTACCTCTCTCTCACTCTACACAGGTCAGTTCACAATGTTCACAATGTTATTGCCTATTATCCTGGTGCCTGAGTTTCTCACTATCTTTAGTACCTCACCCTCCCACAACAAACAGAATTATTTCCCAGAAAATAAGAAAGAGAGGAAAGAAATCACACAGGAGGTCTACGAAGAAGAAGAAGAGATTTCAAGCTGGCCTTACAGGCTAGACTACTCCTTTTGTTTTGCTTTGTTAGAATAAGAAATGTTCTGCTTCCATACCTTACTTTCCTCACAAAGCTGAACCAGCTACTTAGGACTACTAATAAAATACATTCCCATTTCATATCCAAGGTAACCCAAGGTATTTTAATGACACCATAAATCTGATAATGCAGTCTGGGAGCTGCCCTGGTAAGGGCTATGCATTTGCTTACTTTTCACATGACAATTTGTATACTATTAGCTGTTAAGAGTCTTTTTTCAGAGGCAATTCAGCCTGAAGTCTATCCAATACTTAAGTCTTATCTGCAGGACATACTATTTTATTTACTTTAAAACATCATTTCTTTTCCACATAAACTTAAGCTGAACCAAAAGAGTAAGCAGATACCTGTGGTGCTTCAAGTATTATTGAGAAATTAGTATTATCTGTAAGTTCTGGAAATCCAGGGCTAGTTTTAATGTTGCTGGAATCCACACTGTGTACGTTGTCCTCCTCTTTGCCTCCTCCCTAAGAGAGGCAATCGGAATGACAAGTCAGGATAACAAACAAACAAAATTCCCACATTTTTTCAATAAAAGGGAAGAGGAGAATCAGCCATTAGAAAAGTTAGAGAATTATAAAAAAGGGAAGTCATAAATGGAGAAAATTAATGCAACAGCTTTAATTCTTTTAGGATGTTAGTTCAGACCTAGCAAAAAAGAAAAGAGTTGTATAGGAAAGAGAGACAAATACAAGGATACAACCAATGATCTTTCTTTAGAAAAAGAAAGAATATATTGAACAGCATTCCCACATCCCTATTTCACCACTCCTCTACCACTTTGAATTACAAGCACTTTCTATTAGATGGAGCTTTGCTTTAATTAATTTTGCCTGGCTGCCCTTGATGAACAATACTGCAGTGTTCTCAAGTAAACTACTGTCTGTTCCAAAGCCCTCACTCTAGAAAAAGGAAATTCTACTTGAATTTACAGTCTTGACTTCAAACAGATTAAGTTTCTTTGATGTCACTGGAGCTCAAGCAAGCACTTAGCAGTGTCTTAGAATGAAATGGACTTCTGCACATATTTAACTGATTTGCTGAATCTTTCCAACCACGCTACACCTATGCATAGGGGCAGTGCACACAGATCGATCTGCCCATGCCACCAGGTGGATGTAAGGAGAGCACTGCTTTTTGAGTCAGACCTTTTGGACATCAAGCTGCCCCTTGGTCAGCTAGCCAGAACTTCTGGACTTGTTGAGGTGTGAGCATAGCATAGTTGCTTTCCACACATATAGAATCCTAGAATGGTTTGGGTTGCAAGGGACCTCTGGAGCTCATCTAGTCCAACCACCCTGCGGTGGGCAGGGACATCCCCAACTACATCAGCTTGCCCAGAGCCCTGGCAAGCCTCACCTGGAATGCCTCCAGGGATGGGAACTCAACCAACTCCCTGAGCAACCTGTTCCAGTGTTCCACCACCCTCATGGGGAGGAACTTCTTTCTAACATCCAGTTTAAATCTACTCTTCTCTAATTTAAAACCATTGCCTCTTGTCCTTTCACTACTTCCACCCTAAATTCCACCCCTTGCCAAATACAACAACCCAGTCTACACATGTCATAGAATCCAACAGAGAAAAAACAAAAATTAAAATCAGTCCTTACCACCAAAGGCTTGCATATTCCAAGAGAAACTGTCCCTGGGGGCACAGATTTCAACACTTCCACTGCCTCTGCTAAAGTACTGCTGTCCAAAGACTTCTCATTCACAAACACCAGCCGGTCCCCCGGTAAAATCTCACCCCCATGTTCAGCTACTCCACCTGGCACCAGAGAGCTGATCACAATGGCTGTTCTTGTTGGATCTAAGGGATCCTAGGGAAAAAAAAACATAGGAAAAAGAATAAAAATAAGGTCAAAGCCCCCTGGAAAAATGATGTTTGAGTATGTAAAGAGCACTGAAGCACGCTCAGCGTCTAACACTACAGAAGCGAAGCTGGCTGAGATGTTCCAAAGGGCTGTCCACTACCACTGCCAAGGGCTACAGATTACCCAAAGAAAGGTTTGCAGCAGGAGGATAGCTTGTCACTTGCCTAATCCATGAAGAAATGGTAAGATCTGAACGCTGACTGCTACCCTGCCTGTCCTCTTCCTGCACACACAGAGAGGAACAGCCAGGCCAACCTGCAGACAGCAAAACAACACTGGCACTCTTCCACAAGCCTCCATCCAGCCTGTGATGTCCTAATGTTACAGCAAAGAACCATTCTGCCTGCCAGTTGAGAGCTTCAGAGCAGCAAAAGTGATGTTAAAAGAAACCACTGCTAGATTAGAAATTGAATTTAAAATCTTATTAAATTAAGATTAAAAATCAACCCCAAAGCAATCAAGAAAGAGCAATGTACATCTGCTATATTCCTGCTTTGCCAGACCTGCATGAGGACTTAGAAAAGACATTTTCTCCACCCATGAAGCTTCCTTCACAGACAACACAAGGGATAGCAACAGAAGAGCAACTAAGATGATTACTGGAGACAAGGAACACTGTAGTGGTGTAGAGAGAGGAATGTGAAATAGAAAATATTCCCCACATTGGAGAGGCTGTAAACTGATGCAAAGATATTCACTTCATTTCCCCCCTCCCCAGTAGTAGCCTTAGCACTGTGTCATGTACCATTTCCATCATGCATTCAGCCAGTTAAAAATTCCTCCTCGATCCAATGAAATGATCTTGAGTTATTACAGAGTGGCAGAAAGAGACACAAAACAGATTTATGGAGTTTTCTTTTTTGTTTTGTTTCCTTGTTCGCTTTTTTTAGGATTTGAATTAGCCTTTCTCCCCCTTGCTAAGGGGCTCATAAAGCTCAGAAACACTCCTTGTATGTACTAGGTCTTCAAATGCATAATCATGGACTAGTTTTCCCTCAGGACTTGCCTTTTTATTCAAGGCAAAGGAGGGCTAAAAAAAAAAAGGGGGGGGGTGTGCAAAATTCAAATCACAAAGACCACCACGAATTCAGCACCTCAGTGTTAATTTGAAAACAGGAATGCTTTTTTAACTCTTTATTTTTATATACCCAGACACTGCTTTCCAGGGGAACATTATTTTCTCTTTTTTCAAGTATGTGCAAACATATGAGGCAATGAAAGTAATATCTGGAAAGGGCTGAAATCTGAGAACTGAAACTCGAGTTCAGCAGGAAGAGCCAGGCTGAAGCTGAATTCAAGTAAACACACACTACTAATATTTCTTTGCTGCTCCACTGCATAACTCTGCCATTTTATAAGCTTCCCAGTATACAGAAGAGGCTTCCTTGTGAGTATCATGTCTTGATAATCAAGCCCAGCAACCTCCCTGTGCTGCACAATGGTGTTCTGCCTCCTGAACTCATGCCAACGTGCTCGGGCTCTCCGACTGTTTCTGCTCAAACCTGCCTCACACAATGCCGAGGGGAAAAGGATTGCGTTTGCTTCAAGACTCAGGAACCAAACAATCCCCAAAGCAGGAAGTCCAGGAGATGAATCCAAAAGATTCCAAGATGTAAAAAAAAAAAAGAAAAAAGAGGCTTTGAATTTTGAAAATGTGAAGCTACTGCTGCCCTTTGTGTAGACAGAAAGCTTTGCCAGCTCTTGCCAACAAAACCATGTGCTGAACCATCCTGACGGCAGCTGACCGCAGAATGCACACTCTGCTTGACACAGACTTTGGGTTTAATCTGGGGGTTTGCTCTCATGCAAAAATCAAAATAACCTTTTGGACTTGTTTTTTTGAGCAAATAAAACACTGCTCATACTAGGAAGGCTTTCCTAATAGAACTAAACCAGCAAGTTTTCCTATCGTGGGCTCATCTTGCCATGGCAAGCAAGGTTTCTGCTGGTTCCCTAAATGGCTGCACGCGCTCTCAGCAGAACTGCACCTTTGCTGACACAACAGCTTTTTCTAATATGACTTTTGCTGCCTTAGCTATATTGACAAAAATTGAACAAAACCAACCCAGCACTTGTCCTTACTGATGCAGATAAGCTGACAAAAGTTTGGGAGTGAATGACTGGCCCAGGAATTATGGCACTGGCTGAGAATGTGGGAGAATCGGGTTCAAAGCCCTGCTCTGTCTGGTCCAAAGCTGCTCTTTTCTGGGCTCCAGATCCGAACCACTTAAGTAGGACATGGGAACCTCACCATTAGTTCCTTCTGTGCAGAGATTCAAGGTCAGTGGCCTAACTACCACATTTCTGATGAGAAACAGCCCTGTTTCTACTTAAGTTTTCACTGACAGGAAAACATTTTTGGCTTCAATAAATCATCTTGTTTTGCTAAGAGATAATCTAGTTGAAAAAAGTGTTCCAAACAGCTTTAATCCTCATGCTAAAAATGAAGACAGAGCTCCTGCAAACACATGCAGTTCCTATGCAGTAAAGTTTTGAGGAGAGCATGGTTATGTCCACTGCTTCTCCTGAGTGTATGCCACGCACTGGAACTGCTTCAGGAAGAGCAGTAGCAATCTTCTTAAAATAAAGGGCTCACATAAAACCCAGTTGATCAGGCAAATACAAGACAGGGGTTTATCATTACACTGCTGTTTTCAAGTAGAGGGAGCTGTTGGACAGGAAGAGAAGAGCAGTATGAGCTACACAGGGAGAGTGCTAAGCCAGCAAGGCTGTGAAACCCTGAGTGCTTCTTACCAGGGAGCACGAATCGCAATGCGATTGCCACCAGGAATGCATCAAAAGCCACACGTGAAGACACAAACCTCCTCAACTGGAAGGTGTAATCATTAATAGATAGTCCCTAGAATTTAACAGGAGGGTGGATTGCACTGTGTCTCTCTTACCCAAACAAAAGGAGCACTGTGTGGTTTTGAAACCTTTTGCCTTAGGATTTACACTCACACCCAAATTCACCCTACAGAACACCACCTGCTAAAACAAGGCAGCAAACACTGAACTCACATTCCCATCTTGTGAATGGTGAGTGCAACTGGACTGCATGCTTGTTGCCTTGAGCTGCACTGAAAACCAGATTCTTACCTTCTATACTAACTGCAAAAGGCAACTGGACTCCCACAGTGCCCTGATGGACTTTGGGGCTCCCTCCATTTGCATTGGAGGTTACTAAACAGCACTAACTGCTACCACTCTTGATTTGTTTACTTGGCTCACATTAAGGCAGATAAAATGTGATTTTTAGTCACTAGCAATCAGGGCCACACTTCAGTCTCTGCTTTAAAGTGAAAGGCTCCTTTACTTGGATGGAATTTGCAAGCTGGGAAGAAATTCCCTCTCCAAACCCCGAGCTAAGACATTGCTGTAATGGTACTCAGCTGGAATACAGAAGGGATTCAACTTCAGTAGTTCACAGAATTCTTCCATGACTTTGCATTACAGCAGATGTGGAGTGTGCACAGGACAGCCTTGTGCAATTGGGTTACCTGAAAATGGGCAGGAACTAGGCTTGGTACATTGAAAAGAGGAACTTTTAACCTCAGTTTACTGAAAGATTCCTTTACACCAATGAATTATTGATGAATTATGAGGCAAGGAACCGGACTGCAAAGGAAGGCTACCAGGAGACAAAACCCCTGAACTCACAGGCACTGACACAAATTCTTCTTTAAAAGAAGAACTCCAGGTAAAAAAAGTTTGTCACTTGTATAAACAATGAAAGTTGACCACTGCCATGCAGCAGCAGCAGCCAGGGATGCTGCCCTCCAGGTAACCCTTTGAGGAACTAGTCTATTGTAGCTGTTGTCTTTTCCTTTGTGCTCGAGCCAGCCAGAGAATATATGAACTTGTTTAAAATAGTCACAATTTATTCATACTTAGCACACCATATATTTAACTATGTTAAACCATAGCTTTTCCCTTCCCCCTTACTGCTCCTCATCAAAAAATCCACAAATGTTTCCTGGAGTCCAGGTGTCAAATTTTTCTTCTTATTTTCAGAGCCTCATTTGTTCTGGATTCATTTAGCAGTGCAGAGTCAAGCAGGGGCCACTGCAGTTGCTGGCTCTGGGATTCCTGGATTTGGAGCAGTATGAGGTCTCTTAAAAACCTGAGCTCTGCTAAAATGTTAGGAGCCCCAAGAGTACCAAGTTAACAGAGTCCTACGTGCAATGCTGCTGGAGACTTCACTATGGCTTTGAGTGAGGGATCTGAACTTGCCATAGGCAAGTCACAGTTAGATATCAGAGGTCCTTAGGAAGCAAATCTGGAAACAGAACCAATCACAGAATCATAGAATTGTCAGCTTTGGAAGGGATCTTAAAGATCATCTAGTTCCAACCCCCCTGCCATGGGCAGGGACACTTCCCCATTGGAGCAGCTTGCTCAGATTCCCATCTAGCCTAGCCTTAAAAACTGCCAGCTACAGGGCTTCTACCACCTTTCTGTGCAACCTGCACCAATGTCTTACCACCCTCATGGGGAACAACTTCCTCCTAATATCCAACCTAAATCTCCCCTCCTCAAGCTTGCATCCATTCCCTCTAGTCCTAGCACTGCCTGACAGCCTAAACAGTCCTTCCCCAGCCCTCTTGGAGCCCCTGCACATCCTGGAAGGCCACAAGAAGGTCTCCTGGGAGCCTTCTCTTCTCCAGACTGAATAATCCCAACTCTCTCAGCCTGTCCTCATAGGAGAGGTGCTCCAGCCTCTGAGCATCCTCATGGCCCTTCTCTGGACACCTTCCAGCACCTCCAGATCTTTCGCTGGGGGCTCCAGAACTGGACACAGTACTCCAGGTGAGGTCTCACCAGAGTGGAGTAGAAGGTAGAATCCCCTCCCTTGACCTGCTGGCCACACTTCTCTTGCTGCAGCCCAGGATATAGTTGGCAATACAGCTTACCTCTGCCTATCACACTGGAAAATGAAAATGATAACAACCACCCTGTCCTTCCCAAACAGTGAGGTTTCTGCAGCAGCCAAGAGAGGGCACTCCAGGCCAGCCCAGCTCCGGCACCACCCCAGGCTGTTCATGCTCTGACAAGTCCATTCCCATCTGGCCAGCCCTGGCTGTGCACAGAGGATGAGGAGCAGCCTCTCCTCTGCAGTAGACTGTAGCTATAACTCGATTGGATGTAAGCAGCTACCACGTTTTCTGGGGGTTTTGTTTGTGTTTTCCTTTTTTTTTTTTTCTCTCATATGAAAATGTAAGACAAAGCTGTGGGTGACTGACATTGACTGTGCAAAGTCACTCTCACTCACTTACAGGCTGTATTAGTTTTGGCATCACTGAACATCTAAATTCAGCTAGCCTGACTGCCTAGAATATTTTAGCTTTCTTCAAGCAACAAACTGCCTGCTGCCACAAAAACACTCCTCTGAAAAACACACATCAAAAATAGCATGGCAAAGGATCCCAAAAGAAACAGTCTGAAACTTTTTTTCCCTGCCTTGTACCAATTTTGATTTATCTGAACAATTTTATAAGTGCCAATTTGTATACTGCAGGTTTTTGCAAGAGAGCCAAAACAAACACATGTTAGAGCTCAGAGGTCAGAGCAACCCAGCTTCATTACATTTTGCATGGGACCACTTCCAGGTCTAACATACATATCCATATTTCAAGCTCTGCAGTTTGCAAGTGAAGAAGATACCAGACTGTAGCATACTGTACATTTGTCAACAATGAAAAGGACCAAATGCATTTGATGTTGGTCTCACTATTCTGTTGAACAAAGGCAGAACTCCCATGAAGTAATTTAGCTCAGTGCTGTGCAATTACTCCTCAGCCATGCTCTCACTTGGTGAGGTGCACTCATCCCCTCTGCAGAGCCACCCTCCCTGGGCACTCCAACACTGCCAACGGGATGCAAGAGTCAAGAATGACAACCAACCTGCAGCCTTGCCAAAGGCACTAAGTACTTCCTGACAGAAAGGGAAGAGAGGAAGAGCCAGCTGTGAGTGAGGTCCAATTCCCTCCTTAAGGTGGCCTCAACTGAGCATGGAGAAGCAAGGTCCAACTCTTCTGTTCAATCACTCCACCACATTTACAGGAGTTGGCTGCAGGAGCTGCCAAAGGTACTCTAAAGCCTGAAATAACATCCTTGAGAAAGTCCTCAACTAGTTTGTGTTAGATCCACTGCATGGGCAATCAGATTGAAATTCAAGTGTTTGAGACTTGTTTCTGCCTCTTCCACTTGTACTAGTGCAGGAGGGCTGAGGAGTCTCCTTCTCTGGAGACATTCCAGAGCCACCTGGATGCATTCCCTGTGTGAGCTGGTCTAGGTGCTCCTGCTCTGGCAGGGGGGTTGCACTAGATGATCTTTCTAGGGCCCTGCCAACCCCTAACATTCTGTGACAGACTGCATTGAGCAGGAGTGCTTGGAAGGAGACTACACAATGCACAACCTCTGGCTGCACCACAGAAATAAACTCCAGGCTGATGTGCTGAAGTAACACAAACTTAACTACAGAACAGTATTCAAGCAGGAAGCTGAACTTTTCTGTGATGTAAGCCAAAGCACTGGAAATAAAACCTAAGTATTTATTGATCTGCAGTGAGGGAATAAAGCAATGAATTTCAGAAGCTCTGGTGTGCAAGCCAGCATTAATCAAAACTTCTGTGGTGGGAAATGTCAGCAAAGAAACAGGAATTCAGAGAGAAAGAAAACAACATCAACAAAACATCCAGAGCCACACCCCAAGGAGGTGAGAGAACAGCAAAATAAGAGTAGGTGGCACACTGGATTTCCCACACTGGGCTTTCATCATCTGGGATCTGAAATGCTATCAGTCTTCTGCAGCAAGAATGAACATGGTGGCCAGCAATTACTCAAGCCCACGTAGGTCTGGCAGGGTTGGCAAGCACCATGCAGTTCATGTTCATCTGCTCTGGAAGAGGGATAGACTTGGGACTAAAGTGCCTCCAGGGGATGAACAAAAGGAACAAAGATCTTACACACTGCTGCTATTATCAAATCAAAAAGATCAAAGATAGGCACTGACTGGAGTAGTTTTGGAAGTGTCACTGTGCAGTGGACTCAGGTGCATGCCACTATCTTTTAATTTATCAACCTTCTCCATCAACAGGAGGTTTCATCTGCCTTTCATATTGCCTCTCCACAGAGCTAAAGGCACAGGGATTACATTCATTAGACTCACTTAGTATCTTCTACTTTCAGACTTTCCAGCTCCAGAAAAAACACACTGAATGCTGACTACTGGGAAAAGCTGCAGAGATAAGGAAAAAAATCCCTGAACTCATAAGGAAATGGAGGAAAGCCACTGTTGTGATGAGATAAAGAAGGGATAGAGATGTGTGGGAATAAAGGAGAAAATACCAACAAGCCACAGGGAAAATTATAAATGGTATCACCTACATAACCTACATTCAGTGGTCTTAACACACATTCTGGGTTTGATCAGCTTTCAAATTCTACTAATCCCTGAACTAAAAATCAACCAAGACAGCCCAGCAAGCACTTCCACCAGGTAGCTGTGCTGACCTCTATGTTGTGTAGAGGCTGTGGAAGTGCAGGATGTGTTCTCAAACAAACCAGAGCACTCTGCATGGAGAGCTTGCAGCACAAACAGCAAATGCATGAATCACAGAATCACTAGGAAACACATGAATTACTGAGGATTTCCTACAGAAAAAGCTGCACAAGAAAAATGGGGAGATAGGGGAGGCTGGGGTTTGTTTGTTTTTTTTGCAACAGGGATCTGCAAACAGTGACTTGGCCCATAGAAGACTTGCAACATTCTTGGTGGTGAAGACAGAAGTATAGGCATAAAGGTTGCTGAGAATTTTAAGGTGACTGCAAAATGCAGTGAGAACAGACAGAAAACTCCTTGAGTGCAACAGGACTGTTTGGATTTGGGGAGCAGCATCTTCCAGAGGGGTGAGGTTGTAAGAAAACAGAATACCTCATAAGTTCCATCAGTTTTCAAAAATCTTCCTGCTTATCCATCAGCACCTCAAATCTCAGCAGTTCAGAACAAGAGATTGGGAGCTGTCTGGGGTGAGCATTTACACACCCATTGCTCCACCACCTCCACGTGCTTGCTGAAAGACTAGTGCAGCTTTTAGATAAGCAGGACTCAGTTGCATAGCTTCCTCTAGTCTCATCTACATTCTCTTAGCCTTGCTGAGATTTGCCAAGTGTCTAACAGAAAAATCTAGCTACAGTTTTGTCCCTTTAAATTCTCGCCTTCTTCTTGCAGGCAGAGGACATCTGTGGAATAATAATGAATTTCTTTGGTTTGGGGTTGGTTGTTTTTTTTGTTGTTTTTATTAAAAGCTATTCTTCCTAGCAGGAAATGAAAAAGAACAACCAGATTGTAGAATTTGGGAGAATAGGGAAAACATTTCTAAAGGTTAATAGTAATACTGCTTAGCATTTATTTCAAGGATATGTGACAAACCAAAGCAAAACAGATGTTCTCAGTAATGCTCCAGTTCCCCTGCAAACTCAGGTATTGTCCAGAGCACTGACTTACAAAAGACAGGAGGGCTTTCTCTATGATATCCCAAACACAGAATCATTATGGTTGGAAGAGACCTCTAAGCTCATCAAGTCCAAGCATCCCTAGCACTAACATGCCACTAACCCATGGCCCTAAGTACCACATCTCAATGTTTCTTCAACCCCTGCAGGGATGATGACTCCAGCACCTCCCTGGGCAGCATATTCCAAGACTTAACAACCCTTTCAGTAAAGAAATTTCTCCTTATATCTAATCTAAACCTCCCCTGCTGCAACTTGAGGCCATTTCCTCTTGTCCTCTCACTGTTACCCCTGGAGAAGAGACCTACCCCCATCTCACTCCAACCTCCTTGCAGGGAGTTGTAGAGAGCAATAAGATCCCCACTCTGTTCATGAGATTTCTTCCTAACTTCTCACTGCTGACCCCTCCAAGCCATACCCAAACCCTTCCTGCATCCAAGTTCTCCAGCTTCTCTACCTCAGCAAGCTGTTCCTGTGTATGTATCTTTATCTCATGCTGAGATAACACAGTCTCTTTGATTTCTTATTCAAGTGGTTTCTGGTCTCCCAATGCTTTTAGTACTGCTGCATGAAGTTTTTTGGAAACCACTAATCAGGAACACTCTAGAAACTTTACTAGGCATGGACTCAAGTTGCATTCAGCAGCACTTGAGTCTTGAAAAGCAGTATGCAAGCTGAACTCCAAGAGGATTTTTTTCAGGCTACACTGCATTCACTTCATGACATGATCAAGAATTATTTTACCAATGAAGCAGCTTAATATGATTTAAAGAATGCAGAACTTTCCCATAGGGAGAGAGCAGCAAAACCTCCGTGAGCTGAGTACTAACACAGTTGGTACTAAGGCTTACAGAACTTTGATGTTAATGAAAGTGGATGGGTTGTAGAGATGGGAGAAAAGCTGCCTTTATCAGTTCTCCCCAGTACCAAGCTGATAGCCATTGTAAAACTGCTCTTTTTCATACAGCTGTGCAGCTTTTGCCAGTAAGCCACAGGTTTCCATCACATGATCAGGTGAAAATGTGCTTAAACAAGGATGTGAATATGTTGCTTTGTTCATCACCAACTTATCAGAGGACAGACAAAGCTCCAATTATCAGAAGAGGGCAAACATTTAGGCAGAAACATGTCAAAGCATTCCATCTCCCTGCTGAACAATCCAAGAAAGGCACACACACATATACACAAAATACAATCTGGTTAAAATACCACCTTCTACAAATAAGAAGTCAGTTTGCTTTTTGGTAACTACATCTGGAGCCTGTTTGTTTGGGGCATAAAGAAAAGAGGAAAGATATTTGGAGACACTTAAATTGCTTCACTTCCTGCCGTGACTGACTAGGCAGGGATTTTCTTATAAAAAAGAAAACAATTGTTTCCCATGCTCCCTGGGAGAAGGACAAAACATAACCTGCTGAATGTGCAGCAAAAAAAACAGACTGCATTTCAACAGTAAGAAAAAACTGCTCATGATAATAAAGATAATAAGCTCAGGAATATGGCAGCTGTGGAGTCCCTATTGCTAGGCCACAGTAAAAAACCCTTAAGCACTGACCCAGGCTGAGGAACACAAACACAGAATCATTTAGGTTGCAAGTGACCTCTGAGATCATCAAGTCCAACCATAGCTATCAGCCCCATACCACCAAACCATGGCTCTAAAGAGAGCATCTAAATGTTTGTTAAACCCCTCCAGGGATGGTGACTCCAGCACCTTCCTGGGCAGTCTATTCCAAGATTTAACAACATTTAACAACCCTTTCAGGGAAGAAATTTCTCCTTATAGCTAATCTAAACCTCCCCTGCTGCAACTTGAGGCCATTTCCTCTTGTTTTGTCACTGTTAACCCTGGAGAATAGGCCTACCCCCATCTTGCTACAGCCTCCTTGCAGGGAGTTGTAGAGAGAGATAAGGTCTTCCCTGAGTCTCCTCAGCTGCTCCTCAGCACACTTGTGCTCCAGAGCCCTCCCTAGCCTCCTTGCCCTTCTCTGGACACACTCCAATGCCTCTGGGCTCTTGTTGGACTGAGGGGCCCAGAACTGACCCCAGGACTCTAGGGGTGGCCTCCCCAGTGCTGAGCACAGGAGGATGAGCACTTCTCTGCTCCTCCTGCTCACACTGTTTTTGCTCCAGGCCAAGATGCTGTTAGCTTTCTTGGGCACCTGGGCACTCTGCTGCCTCATCTTCTGTCACTAGCAACCAGCAGCCCAGCTCCTTCTCTGCCAGGCACCAATCTAATCACTCCTCCTGAAGCCTATAACACTGCATGGGGTTATTGTGACCAAAGTGTAGGACCTGGCACTTGGCCTTGGTGAAGCTCATCCCATTGGCCTCAGCCCATGGATCCAGCAGAGCCTCCCTACCCTTAAGCATCTGCCCTATGAAGACAGGCTGAGAGAGCTGGGTCTCTTCAGCCTGGACAAGAGGAGACTGAGAGGAGACCTCAGCAATGCTTAGAAATATGTTAAGGGTGAGTGTGAGGAGGAGAGAGCCAGGCTCTGCTCCATGGCATCCAATGGTAGGACAAGAGGGAATGGGAGCAAGTTGGACCACAGGAGGTTTAGTATTAACATGAGGAGAAACTTCTTTCCAGTGCAGGTGCCAGAGCACTGGCCCAGGCTGCCCAGGAGCCTGTGGAGTCTCCTTGTCTGGAGCCATTGCAGAGCTGCCTGGACACATTGCTGTGTGAGCTGGTCTAGGTGCTCCTGCTCTGGCAGGGGGGTTGCACTAGATGATCTTTCTAGGGCCCTGCCAACCCCTGACATACTGTGATAGATCAACTCTCCCTCCTAGCTTGGTGTCATCAGCAAAGACACTTCATGCTGTTTCAGGTCTGGATAAAAGGAAATGCTGAAATGTCTGTTACTAATTCCATGGATGGATATTTATGGATATTTATGCCCCTATCAGCAAGGACCACTTGGAGCAGGTGAGCTCCTGAGCTTCTACAGCCCCACAGGTCTATAGGGCAAGCTGGGGACTGTGCAAAACCAGCCAGGCACTGGGGACTTGCCTTTCAAGCAGAGACAAAGAGAAACACAGCATCTCACAGATATTCTTAAGAGGTATGTAAAATGTCAACCCTCTCTACTCCAACCCCATGCCCTCCTCAGTTTCATGCACTCTAAAACAGCTGCTTTAAAATACTCTGACTTCAAAGTACAGTAAATTAAGCTCCACATCAAGTCCATTCAGCTTTTTGCTTAATTTGATAAAAGCTCATCAGACCATTCAAGTTACCTTCTGGTCAATAGTGCCTCAAGAAATCTGCAATTCAGCTACCTGTGGTTTTTCTCCAATATTTCTGTAAAACACTCTTGACAGAAGCTGTTGGCCTGCATGCATCAGGTCTTTGGTAAATAGTGTGTCAGGGCCTCTCAAAGTACCTTTTATACTACTATGATCTCTTCTTTTCTTCTAGAATTCTTCACCTTTTGTGATTTTTCTTTCCCTTGCTCTAACACCCTGGGATTGTTAAGTCTTGGCCCAGGCTGCCCAGGGAGGTGCTGGAGTCACCATCCCTGGAGGGGTTTAAGAAACATCGAGATGTTCTCCTGAGGGAAAACATCCTTTAAAAAAGGATCTCCTTTAAAAAGTTTGGGGTTTTTTTAGGCACAATATTGTGTTTTGCAAGAAGAGATTCAAGCCTTAGAGTGGCAAATGACACTACTGGCACTATATGTGCTTGCACTATATATTTTTGGCTCTTCTTTAGTAATCAAGGGGAGGTTTAGATTAGAGATAAGGAGGAATTTCTTCACTGAAAGGATTGTTAAGTCTTGGCCCAGGCTGCCCAGGGAGTGTTGGGAGTCACCATCCCTGGAGGGGTTGAAGAGACACTTAGATATGGTACTTAGGGCCATGGGTTAGTTGGCATGGTAGCATTAGGTATAGTTGGACTTGATGATCTTAGAGGTCTCTTCCTTAATGATTCTGTGTGATCCTTTTTGTACAGCTTTTCTATTTTAACCTGATGCCATACCATGCCCTCATGCAGGAAAAAGGATTGGTCTCAGTAACAACAGCTTAGCTCTCCCCTTGCTGGCAAGGAGGTTTAGCTTCAGGCTAGACCAAGTTACTGTTGAGCTGGATCCCTTCACGTCTATTGACAAAGCACAATAAATACACTCACTCTAGCCCCTTGCATCCCAGAAGATCCCAAAGCACTCTCCAAACAAGGTCCCTCATTCACCATCAAAACAGGCTTGCCGCTAACTGTGCCAGCAACACTACATAAAAGTTAGTTAAGAGGTGAAAGAGAGAGCAACTTCTCCAAGTGAAATTACAAGGAAATTAAGGGAGGTAGAGTATATTGCTTCATGGAGAAGTTGGCCAGAAGACTGAACAGCACACCTTTTTAATGGCCAAAAAGAGGGGGGGGGGG
>VWZO01021964.1:30850-43175 GCA_013396975.1 Bucco capensis | reverse complement strand
GGACCCTGCTCAAGCTAGAATCACCAGCCATGCATTGCTGCTTCTCAGCTCTGTGCTGAGCCCCCTATGTTATCAGCTGCAGAAAGCACAGTGCACACAGAGCCTGCTGTGCCTCTCCTCCTGCAGCCTTCTCATCTAAGCCTTATCAAGAAAAAGCAATGCCCAGCCTAAGAGCTTTGACAAGATCCCAACACAGTGGTAACAATAGGAAAATACCCTGAAGATTTCCTTCTAAAATCTCTTCAAAGTTTCTTATTGAAATAAGCCATCACACTGGGAGGGAAGGAAAAGCCAAGCATCCAGTGAAACTGATCACTTCAGGAACACACAGGATCAGCCTCCCCATGCACCTCCCCTCTCACCAACTACTGACTTTGCTAGCAGAGATGCAGCCTCAACAGTTTTAGACTTCCTACCACATAATTACAGATTAGGACATTCAGCAAAGGGGAAAGAAGGGAGTTTGTTTATACACAGTGATCATGGGAAGCTGAACAGTATCCTATGTAAATACAGTCCTGTTATAGAGGGGCAGACTATTCCTCTAGGCCTCCTCCATCTCTCTCTCTCTCTCTCTCTCTCTCTAGGCCTCCTCCATCTCTCTCTCCCTCTCTCTCTCTAGGCCTCCTCCATCTCTCTCTCCCTCTCTCTCTCTAGGCCTCCTCCATCTCTCTCTCCCTCTCTCTCTCTAGGCCTCCTCCATCTCTCTCTCCCTCTCTCTCTCTAGGCCTCCTCCATCTCTCTCTCCCTCTCTCTCTCTAGGCCTCCTCCATCTCTCTCTCCCTCTCTCTCTCTAGGCCTCCTCCATCTCTCTCTCCCTCTCTCTCTCTAGGCCTCCTCCATCTCTCTCTCCCTCTCTCTCTCTAGGCCTCCTCCATCTCTCTCTCCCTCTCTCTCTCTAGGCCTCCTCCATCTCTCTCTCCCTCTCTCTCTCTAGGCCTCCTCCATCTCTCTCTCCCTCTCTCTCTCTAGGCCTCCTCCATCTCTCTCTCCCTCTCTCTCTCTAGGCCTCCTCCATCTCTCTCTCCCTCTCTCTCTCTAGGCCTCCTCCATCTCTCTCTCCCTCTCTCTCTCTAGGCCTCCTCCATCTCTCTCTCCCTCTCTCTCTCTAGGCCTCCTCCATCTCTCTCTCCCTCTCTCTCTCTAGGCCTCCTCCATCTCTCTCTCCCTCTCTCTCTCTAGGCCTCCTCCATCTCTCTCTCCCTCTCTCTCTCTAGGCCTCCTCCATCTCCATCTCCATCTCTCTCTCTCTCTCTCTCTAGGCCTCCTCCAGTTCTCTACTGGTATCCCAAGAGTTTTAGGAAGGTGTGTACAGGCTTTCCATGAGAAACCTCTTGAAAAAAAGAAGTCAGCTCTGTTTCAAGAGTTTAAATCCCTAAAGACAGACAAAAGCAAACACAGGAGAAAGTAGAAATACTATTGATTATGCATAATTGGTATAATTAATTTGTAATTAGTTCATTAAAATATATAGGCATTGGAATTATGCTTGTACATTTCTGGGAATATCCTGCAAGTCACTTGGGATATACTTATCATTTAGTTGATAGATGAAACATTATTAGAAAGACAGCCCATTAAAAATTAATATATGAGAGTAATAATTCCTCCATCTCAGCATTCAGTTTTCCAGGTACTCAGGTTCCTGTTCTACCTCCTAAGGAGTTTTTAGTATTACTGTGTTTCAGATTGTGACTTGGGAAGTGCAGCATGGTAGACAACTGAGGCACAAAATCCTTTTGAGAGAAAACAGAGTGACAAATACTATAAATCATATACCACAAGAGTACTCAGCACCACAGCTAAATTCTAGAACCAAAATTAAGATGGAAAGGTAAAAAACCCTCATGTTTCCAAACAAATACCAATGGAAAGGAGGAGGAAGAAACTTCCAGAGCCCTGTAAGCAGCCTGCTCCCTAATTGCTTAGCATTCTTCCACTTGTGCAGCACATCTGGCATTGCTCACTGTCATAACCCAATGTCTGCACCAGCAGGAGCTCAGGGGACTGAAACACTGCAGATAAGTCACTAGTCTCTCCTGAGCAGTGACTGAAAGGAGCTGGTATAACTGCAGGAGTCTTTCCAAGGTGTTATCATATCTAGAAGGGGGGGGAAAGTAAGATGGAATAATAGCACATCACTGTTTTTAGAGAGAGACAGTCCTCAGTAATGATGAACACATTCCTGTGTTACCTCATCTAGGTGCTCCTGCTCTGGCAGGGGGATTGGACTAGATGATCTTTCTAGGGCCCTTCCAACCCCTAACATTCTATGATTCTATGATAAGCACCATGCATAGGTCCTCTGCTCAGAATCACCTCTTCAAAGGTGATTGAAGAGGGAAAGGCTTCAAGCTGCAACAGGGTAGGTTTAGACTGGACATTAGGAAACAATTTTCCACAGAAGGAGTGGGCAGACACTGGACTAGGCTACCCAGGGAGGTGGTTGAGTCACTGGATGTGTTTCAGGCTCATTTAGATGTGGTGTTGGGGGATATAGTTTAGGGGTGAACTTTGCACAGTAGGGTTAATGGTTGGGCTGGATGATCCCAAAGGTCTTTTCCAACCTGAATGACTCTATGATTCTATGAAAACTCTATAAAAAGTCTGGCAAAATAAACACTTGAAGCAAAGTCCAAAGCTCAGTGTTTCTAGAGCCATTGTGCTGTCTACTCTTTTCTATGGTTCCCAAGCATGGCTCATCTATCACCACCACCTACGACTCTTGGAGCGCTTCCAGCAGCGCTGTCTCTGGACAATCCTAAACATCCATTGGACGGATGCTGGGACTAATCCATCTGTCCTAGAACAAGCAGCAATTCCAAGCCTTGAGGCCATGCTGCTGAGAACACAGCTGCGTTGGGCAGCTCACGGCTCCAGGATGAAGAACTACTGCCTGCCTAAGATCATGCTCTATGGGCAACTTGCCCCCGGCTGTGGCAAGAGAGGAGCCCCGAAGAGGAGATGCAAGGACTCCCTGAAACAACAGCTCAGCCTTGGCCATATTGCTGCCCTGAACTGCTCTCCTCTGGCCTCCACTCAGCAGCTCTGCACACACACTAGTTTGAATGCCGCCCATGGTTTGGAGCAGGCACGCAGGATCACTCTGGAGGAGAAAAGACAGCGTAGAAAGAATCGTGTCTTGCAGCTTCTACCTCCTGAGGAGTCCTTGTGCTGTGCCTTTTGCAACTGCTCTTGTCTGTCCCAAATTGGCCTTTGCAGCCAGCAGCGCTTGGAAAAAGCACTTGGGAAGAGCGTGGATGGAGCCCTCCCTGGAGCTGCGTTCACAAAGCCTAGCTGTGAGGATTCTATGATTCTATTTCCCCCCAGGCTACCTCCAACAACACTAACAGGAGCCTACAAAGGTTGTTTTCTCACTGAGGTACCTGAAGCTAGACCATATCAAGACCCATCTTCATTTAAAAAGAAAAACAAAATCTAAAAAAGAAATAAAGCACAGAACTATTAAGGTTGGAAGAGACCTCTAAGCTCATCAAGTCTAACCATACCTAGCTCACCCATACCACTAACCCATGGCTCTAAGTACCATATCTAAGTGTCTCTTCAACCCCTCCAGGGATGGTGACTCCAACACTCCCTGGGCAGCCAGGGCCAAGACATAACAACCCTTTCAGTAAAGAAATTCCTCCTTATCTCTAATCTAAACCTCCCCTTGATTACTAAAGAAGAGCCAAAAATATATAGTGCAAGCACATATAGTGCAAGTAGTGTCATTTGCCACTCTAAAGCTTGAATCTCTTCTTGCAAAACAGAGTAATATGCCTAAAAAACCCCCAAACATTTTAAAGGAAGGGTAAAACTGCTGAAAAACAAATGCAGAAAGCAGAGTTAGGCCTCCAGGTCCTTCAAGCCACAATTAAACACTTCACTGTCATTTTGTGCTTCTCAGCAAATCTGCTTTAAGAATTCTGAACAGTCTCCCAAGAATCACTCACTTTTTCTCCTCCCTCTGCCTCCAATCTAGCCTGGACAATTCTTTATTTTCTTTGCCCTGCACTCTAGAATGTGATGGATGGATTTACATAAACACAGACACACAGAGATATCTCTCTATCAAAATTAATCTGCAGATGATGAAAAGTGTAAAAGATCTAAGAGGCAAATCCCAAACAAAAGAGCACACACTTTCTACATCACTATCTTGAAATGATAAAGATCTGAGATTAAGTGGTTTACCACTCATTTAGAATTGATTAGAATGCATTTAAATTTAGCTGGAAGTACCACAACATTGCTCATCTATTTGCATCTGCAAATAAGTAAATAAAAAGCCTGTTATTAAAGCCTTCATTAATTCTGATTATATGAGAACTTAAAAGCAAATCTGTGTATTACTGCTCTGTAAAGACTCCTAGCAACTCTAAAGCTGGCACTGCCACACAACATGTGTCAGCAAAAAAAATGACTAAACAGGATCTATTTTCAGTAATCTTAAATCACACTGGGAAAAGAGAGAATTAATGCTTTTGCAGAATACCTAAATGTGTTTTTTTTAATTCTAATTCATTCCCCATTCATGCCTTATTGTGACAAAAAGTGGATTTGATATCACTTGACATTTATGCACAACGTTTTATTAAACTCTGATGTTTAGGCAGTATTCAGCTGTGATTTGTATATTATTATGAAGAGAGATCCAGCTATTTTATTTCCTTATAAAAATGATGGCTAGAGGTTTAAAAATACATCATGTTCACTAGAAGCATAAAGAACATTTCATTCTGACTACAGATTTGGTATACTTAATTGAGGCCAAGTTTTTTTTAAAGGATTGATTAATAGTAGAAGTTTTCCTCAATTACAGACTTCTCTGTTGATTTCTAAGGAGTTTAACAATTAATCTAGCCCAAAAAGGTTTTTCTTGAAGAAATCAACTTCTAAGCTATGAATGACTTCTGAAAGTCAACTTCTCCTCCCCACTTGCCCCCCAAATTCTACCCATGTCTCTGGCAAACTGGTTTAATAGTTTAAGCAGTGAAGTGTAACTGGAAAGCTATTAATTAGATTCTTCAATCTCTAGTCTTATACTAATAAATGAAATAAATGCATCTGGATGAAGGGGTAGAGCGTACCCTCAGCAAGTTTGGGGATGATCCAAAGCTTGGAGCAGTGGCTGGCACACCAGGAGCTGTGCTGCCATCCAGAGTGACCTGGACAGGCTAGAGACATGGGCAGGGAGAGACTGAATGCAAATTAACAAGGGTAAATGTTAAGTACTGCATCTGGGAAAGAACAAGCCCATGGAGCAGTCCAGCCTGGGAACTGAGCTANCATTCCAGAGCTGCCTGGACACATTGCTGTGTGAGCTGGTCTAGGTGCTCCTGCTCTGGCAGGGGGGTTGGACTAGATGATCTTTCTAGGGCCCTTCCAACCCCTGACATTCTGTGATTCTGTGAGTTTGCAACACCAATTCACCTGACAGCCCTGATGCTCCCTTGCTCTTGGGAAAGCTACTTCTGCCAAGTCAACTTTTCATGGCTCAATCCAAAGCTTGAGTGAATCCTTCCATGACTTGAGTGGGAACACATATCACAGATCACCAGAGGTCTAGACTCCATTCATAAACAAAAAGTGATTTGGGACAGCAGGGAGTGAAAAAGCAAAAGACTCATGAAATTTGGGACATAGGGAATGATGTTGCAATACCTAAGAAAGTTTGCTTGCCACTCTCATAGGTGAAAAGTCATTCCAAGTTCAAACAAAATAAAACCCACACCAACTTCCCCCCAATATTTAGCCATTAAACTCAGAGTTATGAGGTGGAGTTTGATTAAAGATTCTGCACTTTATCACGTGCAATAATCAGACAAGTTTAGAACAAGCTCTATGCTACACTTTATAGGGTTGGCCTCAAAATAAATTACTTTTCCTTACACAGTTTCGAGGCCCAAGTGCCAAGTTGAAATCAACATCACAAAACCTTTTAAGGTACCACACAAGATACAAGGATCCCAGAGATTTTCAGTATTTAGTTATCCAGAAAAGCATACCTGATAGTCTAAAATGCTGAATCCTAACCCATTTTTGTCTTTCTCCAGTTGAATAACCTTCACATCAGGAGACCATAATGCTAATTCCCCTTCTTCCTCCTCAGGATTAACATCTTCCTCAGGTTTCACCTGGAAAAGAAAAGCTCTAGTTCAAATATTATTCTTTCAATTCTTTAGAATACGCTATTCCTTCAATATTTTGATTGCTAATGGCTCATACATGCCCTAAAATATGACCTTTTATGGAATTACAGCTTTGTTGAATGTTATGCATCCAGTTTTCTCCTGCTTGCTGCCCTGGATACTCCCCTGGGAATATGCCTCCATCTTTTGAGCATCAGAGCCCAAGCTGGCATACAAATACCCATGGATTAGTCAAAGGAGTTGTTAGAATATTACTAACCTGTTACATGTTGATGAACTTCAGCTGTCCCATTAGATGCATGAAGGAAAAATAAATATCTTAGCACATCAGATTTAAGCACAGACAGCTAACAGAAAGCCCAGCCTATCAGGCACAGCTGAGACTCATGGCTTTAAATATGTGAACACAAATGTCTCCTATTCAAACTAGACAGGCAGTAGCTTAATTTGAAAAGGCAGCTTCTTGCACAATTTTGGTGCTAAGGAATCAAAGGAAGAAGTAGAGTTTTGTTGGGAAAGGACAGCTTCATAAATAGGTCTTCCAAAAAGGCATCTTTGGTTGTTTAAACTTCCAATCTGTGGGTTTGCATTACTGCTCTTTTCTCAATGTGATCTTTACAATGTATGAAGTCTCACAAAAGATGCTAACAATCTTGTACCTTTAGTTTCACATTGATGTAACTCTGTTTTGTTGTTGTTTGGACAAGTATGCCTGTTACACAGAGTACTGCCATCAGGCAAAAGGCAGAACATCTTTTTTTTCCCTGCACATTCTCCATCCTTTTCACAAAAGCAAGCAGAAATATTGTGAGATTGCTCTAAGGGGAAAGCAATCTCTGTTCACTCAACATCACTTTCTGGCAAAGATGTGCAACTGACAGGATGCACATGGAAAATGTTGAGTCAAATTCAACATAAAGCCAGAGTGGAACAAGTTCCACTACAACAGAAAGGGCCTTTTTGTAAAAGACATAACACTCTAAACCTTAAAACATCCATTCTCTTAACTCTCTGCTTTAGAGAAAATTAAGAGAGCGGGAAGGGCAAGAGGGAAAAAAGAGAGCGGGAAGGGCAAGAGGGACAAAAGAGAGCGGGAAGGGCAAGAGGAAAAAAAAGAGCGGGAAGGGCAAGAGGAAAAAAAAGAGCGGGAGAGTATAAACACCTTTTATAAATAGGAACAACAATCGTAAGTGTCAAGCTCCAGTCTGAGGCTTTAAAGCTTCTGCAATAAAAAGAAACATGAAGTTTCATTTTTTCCTAGTTCTATAAAGATCTCCTCAGAACATGGAAGTAATCAGCTAATGGTGGCAAGGATGTGTTTTAGTCTAATTCAGAGCTCTCTCTCACCTGTTAAGTGTAAGAATGACAGATGGGATGTCCATAGTCAGCATGCTAGCTTGGTGATTTACCTACTTTGTATTTATAGCACAATGAAGTTGTTCCTGACCAACCTGCACAAACTGTAGTAAAAGTACCAGTGTTGCACACATGAACTACCTTTCACTAGACACCAGCTGTCCCTTATGAGCCCAAAGTGAGTAGCAAGAACAGCTTTATATGACAATTTCATATTCGTATGTATTTTAGGAAGTGTTATTTAAGACTGAAAAGTGGCCTGGATCAAACAATCACAGAATGTTAGGGTTTGGAAGGGACCTCTGGAGATCATCTAGTCCAGCCCCACTGCAAGAGCAGAAGCTAGAGCAGCTTGCACAGGATGGGGGCTAGTTAGGTTTGGAATCTCTGCAGAGATGGAGACTCCAGCACCTCCCTGGGCAGCCTGGCCCAGTGCTCCATCACCCTCAAAGGAAAAAGTTCCTCCTCCTGCTCAGATAGAACTTGCTGGGTGCTAGTTTGTGCCCATTGCCTCTAGTCCTGTCCCTGAGCACCACAGAAACAGCCAAAGGCAAAGAGAAGCGCACTCTTTAGAAAGTCAAAGCACCTCCTCAGACATATTACATGCACTTTCCCAAAGTTATCATCCTTTTATGCAACTGAATGCCATGAGAAGCCTACCTGTTGTTCCGGAGGAGAAGCTCCCACTGTGGGTTCATCCACAAGAGACTCAGTGCCATCATCAAAGAGGCGTCGACAGCAAACCAATGTGAAAGGAGGTGGCACTTCCTTCAGGAAAGTGATTGCCTCACGGCGTGATTTTCCATACAGCTGAACTCCATTTACCTACACAGAACCACGGAATCATCAAGGTTGGAAAAAACCTCTAAGATCATCAAGTCCAACCATCAACATATCACTACCATACCACTAAAACATGGCCCTAAGTACTAAATTCATATGGAATCACCTCCAGAGATGGTGACTCCAGCACCTCCCTGGGCAGCCTCGGCCAATCTCTAACAACACTTTCAGGGAAGAAATTTTTCCTGACATCCAATCTAAACCTCCCCTGCTGCAACTTGAGGCCATTTCCTATTGTTCTGGAGAAGGAGGCCTACCCCCATCTTGCTACAACCTCCTTTCAGGGAGTTGTAGAGAGAGATAAGGTCTCCCCTCAGCCTCCTCTTCCTCAGACTAAACAACCCCAGTTCCCTCAGCTGCTCCTCATATCCACACTAAGATAATCAAAAGGCTATCAACTAGATTCTTTTCTTGATCTGTGACTACTGACTCTTCATTCTCCTCTAACTTGTTTTCTGCTCACTGCTTTTATCCTAAATCTTTCCTTGCATTATTACTTCATTCCCATTTCACCGTTTTTTTAGCATTAATCTTCTGTGTTTTGAGTAAAGAAAAACCCTAAAAATTTGATTTTTCAAACAGATTTTGAACTCTAATCAAAATCTCCCTGAAAGGAGGTTGGAGCAAGGTGGGGGGCAAACTCTTCTCAGGGTGAGAGGAAATGACCTCAAGCTGCCCCAGGGGAGGTTTAGATTGGATACTAGATCAGGTTGCTCAGAGCCCCAAACAATCTGACCTGGAATGTTTCCAAGGATGGGATATCTACTACCTCTTTAAGGCAACTTGTTCCAGTGCTTCAGTACTTTATACCTGCAATGCTGGATGAAGGGGGAGAGTGTTCCCTCAGCAAGTTTGGGGATGATCCCAAGCTTGGAGCAGTGGCTGGCACACCAGGAGCTGTGCTGCCATCCAGAGTGACCTGGACAGGCTAGAGACATGGGCAGGGAGANCCTGGTCTAGGTGATCCTACTCTGGCAGGGGGGTTGCACTAGATGATCTTTCTAGGGCCCTGCCAACCCCTAACATTCTGTGATTCTGTTATTCTGTAATGCTAATGTAGGTGAACCCATATTTGATCCTAGACAATATAGTATGTAAATATACAACACACAAGTGCACACTTCTGTACATGGGTACTTGAGGCAGAGCTTCACCATACACATGCCAGATCTCCTTGTTCTTCAGAAGGATTCAGCCTTGTGCAAGACTCAACAGCAATCTCACTTTAGCCACCACTATCTTCCTGATTACTTCTGGTTTTTTCCCCCATTTTGTGCTTTTTCAGTGGGTAAATATAGCTTATGCTGATGGGAAACACAAGAGTTCCTCTCACAGCCAAGGAGACAAATCCATTGGTGGAACTGGCCTCCAACATGGCAAGATAAACTGCTGGGGGGTTACTTTTTCCCCCTGTAAGAATTACAGCAATTGCTGAGCTATCAGACTAAGCCATTAGTTAATTATTTAAGCACAAGTATCTACATGTAAGGATTTTTTAATGCATTGAGAGTGGCAGTGTGGTGGAAAGTTCCCAGCACTTCTCAGCATGCTGTGATTGATGGAGAAGAGCTACCATGAGCTCGAGTTGGGGACTCTCCCATTTCTTCTTTTACAGCTGCCAGAAATCAGCCTCTAAACACACAAGGTGCCCTACACACCCCATTCATTCCCCATACCACTGCAGCTCAGTTAGGCCAGCAAGTAGGAGCAAGGGAAATTTTATCATAAAACTAGAAGGACACAAGGAACCAATTTACTCCTTAAAAAAAAAAAAAGAACACAATGAAATTAGCTAAAATTAAGGGAGGGGGAAGAAAAATACCATGCTTTCTATCATAACTCAAACACATCATTAAAAATAATCAACATTCAACCTCACTACATATTAAAAAAAAATAAAATCCTTGCTGATCACCTTTTAATCCCAATTGTAGCAGGCCCAGGTAGAGCTGCTTGGTTGGGGAATGGGGCTGTCATTTTTTCCATTGCAAACCTCTACTTAAGGGGATTTATAACTTGGCTGCAAAAACACACTCTGGGCTAAACCTGGCATATATAGCTTTAGCCCTGGAGCACAGTTTTATTTTGGTGGTGGGTTGTTTTTTCTTTTTCCAGTTACAGAGTAGAACAAAATTTATGCTCGCTAGGTCTGGACATCTCTGTGAACTTCATTGTACATACACAGTAATAGGGGAAAAAAACTATATACAATTAAAGTTTGCCAAGTTACTCTGCAGCACTACATTATTGCTTTTTGTACACCATTTTTTTCTTGTTGTTTAGTGGCCAAGGAATTTAAACAAGACTTCCAGCATTCCATTAATCCCTTCCTTTAGCAATCAAGATTTCCTCCATTAAGCAGAAAATGTATTAGGTCTCACTGATATCAGTATGAATTTTTGATGTTACAGGGTGAACAACAAGTAAAAGCAAAAGCACTGTACACCTCCAAATTAATCTTTCAGAAGGCCTAATTCTGTTCCCATTGATGTCAATTAAATGCTCTTTGCATCCACTAATAAAAAAGTTTCAAATTCAGACTAATGCACAAAGAGCAAGTATTGAAGAGGAAATTAATGTCTTTTCACTTGCAAGCTGAGATACACACACACATACACTAAATAGGTATTCATTTAATACTAATAAATACCTATTTTTCCTGAGCAAATAGTTCTAGTCTGGTTCTGATAACTTCAAAGCTGCCCCAATAGCTCTTTATACATATTTAAACAAACTGAAGTACTAGCTTACCCACACAAATGCCTTTGAGCACTCAACAAGCAAGTTCTAATGTGCAACAGGAACCACAACTCCTGAGACTGTTGTAAATTCTTCAGGAGTGACAAATATTAAGAAAGATTATCCACCAAAAAAAAAACCCACAACAAAACACCTGATGTCAAACTGCTCAAAAGACTATAGACACCAATATTCAACACAAAGATTATCTCTGCCCTTGCAACTCTTGATCCATGTTAAAACATCAGTTAAAACAGGACTAAGTCACTAAGAGGTCACAAGAATTTAACATTTTGCCCAGAAAAGAAGGAATGAAACAGTCAAGCAAATGAAAGCGACTTCCAAAGCACTATTCCAACTGCTTTCCACCACCTCCTCTTGAATGCTGCACACACAGCAGCCAAACTAGAATTGAATACAAGCATTTTGAAGAAGGCTGAGCAAACAGGAAAGGCATCAGTTCTCCTTTGGTTTTTTTACCTCCAGAAGTTCATCTTCCAGTTGCAGAAGTCCAAGTGCTGCAGCTGGGCCATCTGAAGCAATTGAGGATATATAATGATGTCCATCAAAGGTGTCAAGCTCAACTCCTAATCTCAAAGTGTGGATGGGTAAGAGCTGCCAAAAGACAAGGATGGCTGAGAATGTATTTCTCTTTATCTACCACAATATAAACACCTTTAGGATTCAGTAGCTCACCAAATTAAACTAAGCACACAGGAAGATGATTAAAGCTTCATACTGACATCATCTGCTTTACTCCTTTAGGAGCTGCACCGCTTTGAGGTTGGAGAAACATCCATGCAGTGTCCTCTGCCAATAACTAATAATATTGACAGCCTTGTTTCTGCAAGGTGAAGTCACTTTGGTCTTACTAGCATGAAACTGATACACTATCCAGACAAGCCAGCAGAAATCATGGTAACCTGGGGAGAAGAGATGATCAGCTGTACCTGCTCCTTCACTCTGGCCATGTTGTGGCTTTTTTATTACTCAAGGTAAAAATCACAGTATCACAGTATGTCAGGGGTTGGAAGGGACCTAGAAAGATCATCTAGTGCAACCCCCCTGCCAGAGCAGGAGCACCTAGACCAGCTCACACAGGAATGTGACCCCTTCACCCCTGGTGAAGGGGCTGGAGGGGAAACCATATTAGGAAAGGCTGAGGGAACTGGGACTGTTTAGCCTGAAGAAGAGGAGACTCAGGGGAGACCTTATCACCCTCTACAACTACC
>VWZO01021964.1:0-30745 GCA_013396975.1 Bucco capensis | reverse complement strand
AGAGGGGAGAAGAACCTCTCTGGCTCTGCTGGCCACGCTCCTTTTAATGCATCCTAGGATGCCATTGGCCTCTTGGCCACAAGGGCACATTGCTGCCTCATGGGCATCCTCCTAGCCACCAGCACTCCTAGATCTGGACTCCTGACTGTCCTGGACATGATCAGCTGTACCTGCCCCTTCACTCTGGCCATGTTGTGGCTTTTCATTACTCAAGGTAAAATGCTGTCCTGGTTCCAAATCGATTCTGGCTGTTCAAGTAAAAGGAGCAATCCAGTGGTGGTTAACATTCCCTCACACTCAGTCTGATCATGAGATACCTGAGACATCCCCACAAGTATATAAATGCATCACCTCCACAAACCTCTTTTGCACAACATACATCTCTTGAAACTCCCTCCAAAACCTCGGAAGAGTTGAACTAATTTCATCTCTGACCCTTCTGATTAAATGGATCTCCCTCTCCCTGAGCCAGGATGACTATGACAAACTCTTCTGCAGGACAATGCCATTGTTCAGCAGCATTTTAACCTCTTCTCCATTCTGTAGTGGCTTTCAACAACTGAATTTCAACCTAATTAAGTATCCTAAGCTTTGAGGCTTGTAGGCATGGTTTGGTTCTTTTGGGATAATGTGCAGGAAAAGGTCCATTTGCCCATGCTACAAAAAGATATTGAACCAGTTTGGTCCAATATTGGCAACCTTAATTTCTGAAACCTATAAATCTGGAATTGCCTCATACCCTCCTAGGATTACTCTGCCAACCTATACCTTGAAGGAAACCCTCATGTTAATTCATACCTTTGAGTATTTCTGGAGCTCTGAATCATCTGTAATGGGCATATCCACATTCACAACCTAAAAAAAATTGCACATCATAACATTTTTTTTCAATAGCAGCACAATAAAGACTATCAGAATGATGAATTCTGGCAAACAAAAAACAACTAACAAAAACCATAAGCAAAATAAACTCTACTTAACCAAAGTCACATTGATGCAAAGTAAATTTAAACAAATGTTAGGAAAACCTTTCAGACACAAAACATTTACAATTAGGAATGTGGTAGATATAGACTATTAGCAGACTCCAATATTCTCCTGTTCCCAAAGCCAGAGTGTCAATTTTAGTCAAGTTCAGTAATCCTGTCTAAGCAGAAAATGCCATTATGTTTGCCACAAAAACCCAAACTGACCTGTCAAGCAGAATTTGAAAAGTATAACAGCTTAAATTATTACTTTAGGCTGTAGGACAGACATCTATCATCTAGCCTAAACCACCATCTTCTGCAGCATGTTTCTAACAAGGCTTGAACTACATGAGTGCAAATACCAATGTGAAAGCAAAGTGGATTATTTCCAAGAGTGACAAGAAATCCCTTCAGTATATCTTCATTTTTTAGCACTAATAAAATCACTGTGTTCACCACCATTTTCTTGTGATGTTCTTCCTTAAGAGAGCTTCTTTATCTGTAACCTGAGAAAGTTATTTACTCCAGTTTTAACTGGAGTAGATGACATCTGTGGTGATCTACAGCCCAGGGTTGGAGTTTGGGACATAGAGGTTGAATATATTTGACAAGATTGCTACACTTGTGAAGATTTGGAAAATACAGAGCCTTGAGAAAAATCAGGTAGGTTCAGGCTCCTTTGGGAACTTCTAGTTTAACACACTATCTACAAAACAATACTAAGCCTTAGCTTTTTCTTTTTGGCTTAATTTTAAATAAGGCTTCTAACATCTTGTTTTCCAGTACCTAGGGTATTTTTCCTGACAGACAGAATCTATTTCATGTCCATTCACTTGTAACTAAATGAATCTATCACTGCTCTGCTTGACTGCTCACACTTTAGGTACCTGGCAACAAACACCACACACTCCTACACCCCTGGGCAGACCTTCAGGGTCTCTTCCAGCAGGATCTCAGCTCCTTCCACTGGTACCACAAAGGATCACAGAATGTTAGGGTTTGGAAGGGACCTCTGGAGTTCATCTAGTCCAGGCCCCCTGCAAGAGCAGAAGCTAGAGCAGCTTACATAGGATGGGGGCTAGTTGGGTTTGGAATCTCTCCAGAGATGGAGACTCCAGCACCTCCCTGGGCAGCCTGTTCCAGTGCTCCACCACCCTCAAAGGAAAAAGTTCCTCCTCATGTTAAGATGGAACTAGTTGGATGCTCAATTTTTCCCGTAGCCTCTAGTCCTGTCACTAGGTACCCCAGAAAAAAGACTGGTTTCACCCTCACACAGAAGCCACAAGTGACACCAAATCCTCTCTTCAAGCAGTTGAAGAGAAATACTTCTGAGAGAATATGGTGTGCTTTGTCTGCTGTGCATTGTCTAGGACAAGAGGAAATGGTCTCAAGTTGCACCTGAGGAGGTTTAGATTGTTAGAATAGTAGGAAAAATTTGTTCACAGAAAGAATTGTTAAGCATTGGCCCAGGCTGCTCAAGGAAGTGGTGGAGTCACCATCCTTGGAGGGGTTCAAAAACCATGTAGATGTGGCACTTACGTGACACGGTTTAGTGGCATAGTGATGATAGGNCAGGGCCAGCAAGATCCTGAAAGGAGTGGAGCATGTGCCCTAGGAGGACAGGCTGAGAGAGCTGGGTCTCTTCAGCCTGGACAAGAGGAGACTGAGAGGAGACCTCAGCAATGCTTAGAAATATGTTAAGGGTGAGTGTCAGGAGGAGAGAGCCAGGCTCTGCTCCATGGCATCCAATGGTAGGACAAGAGGGAATGGGAGCAAGTAGGACCACAGGAGGTTTAGTATTAACCTGAGGTGAAACTTGTTTGCAGTGAGGGTGCCAGAGCACTGGACCAGGCTGCCCAGGAGGCTGTGGAGTCTCCTTGTGTGGAGCCATTGCAGAGGCACCTGGACACATTGCTGTGTGAGCTGGTCTAGGTGCTCCTGCTCTGGCAGGGGGGTTGCACTAGATGATCTTTCTAGGGCCCTTCCAACCCCTGACATTCTGTGATTCTGTAACACTCAAAGCTGCAGGAGGCACCTTCAGGGTGACTTTCTGGAAGCCGAGCATAGGAGTTAAGGTTAGTGTGAAACAGGGACTGTGCTATTAGGCTGAAAGGGAACTAAATGTTATTAGTGAACACAGCCAAGCCAAGAGCAGAGCTAGTTACAGAGGATAAGGACTGAAGAACTGAGAAATGCCTCTGAGAATGAGATGCCATAAGAATTTCCTTCTATTATTTAAAAGGTCCAATCGTTACCATTCTCACTCCTGCCGGCAGCTCAAGAAGAATTGGAAAGGGACAGTTTCACCAACTAAGCAGCTTTTTGTCCTCTGTGGGAAGGGTGATAGTGCTAAGGGAAGTAATATCAGACTCTTTGAAATGTAAGGATGGGAATAGCAAGCAACTGAAGTGGGCAGCCCAACAGATTTATTGCATCATGTACATAATCTTACACGAACTTCAGATCTTAAAGGAGTGCTAATGGAAAGGAGAGAAGTGAGTTTCTCAAGGCAATTCTTCAAGCTACTTTAAATCTTCCAGCAAGTGACTGGAAGGATGGCTACTCCAAGTAGTAAAAATAAAGTGTCTCTAAATCAAGTGGACAAGCACCACAAAGACAAACAGGGCATTTTCTGGGTGGTGGTGGTGAGAATCTTTTAAAGTCTTCGGAAAGAAGGCTGGCTGGAGTCTTTTATCTGTGCTCACTGGCTAACACAGCCCTGAAAAGCAGCACTGAATTACAGTTTCAGTCAGCTCCTTAGGACAATTCATCAAAACAAGCTTTTGCTTGGCAATTATTTCATAGGAAGTGAAGAAATAGCTAATAGACACTGGCACCACTAAGTTACATGACCATGAGTGACTTCCTATTTTCCCAGCATGTTTGAGAATCATTCTTTCATTCTTCTAATCAAATGGGAAGATTTTTCATCAAACACAGGAGTTCTATCCTGAGGTTTGGGTTTTTTTTCCCTCCAGTGCATAATAAAACAAATAGATCATAAATGACACCATAAAAATAAAACATATATTTTAAGTGATGTAGATTTAAAAGGACAGTTGATTTTCTTAAGTCACTCTTCCTCTCTAGTATCTGAATAACAACAGTATCTATATAAACATCATTTAAAAAAATGACCCAACAACTCCTATATTTCAGCCTTGATGTTAAAGGAAACAAAATTTGACATTACTGCTCTGTTCCAAACACTGAATTGTTCTCTAAACAGCCTGTAATGCTAAGTTCACAGGTCTGTAATTTAAAGAAATAACATACATGACTGTAGTTTAGTGAAAGATAACATACCATAACTTCATATTCAGGTCCCAGCAGGTTTTCCCACTTGGATTTCAGCTCATGTGCTGGAGGGAGTGGGGCTCTCCCTAAACAGAAAAGTGAACATTAAACTTACAAGCATATTGTACAGTCAGAAGTGCATTTGCTTCTAAAGGCTTCAATAAAAATTCAGTGTAAATAAAAGATTAGTGGGAATAATCCCAAAAAAGGAAAGTGCATTAAGTCTATCAAATGGTGCAAATCAAAAATGTCTTTCTCAGGGAAACAATGCAAAATGTCAGCTACTGCTAATGTGTGATTTATTCAGCTGAGAAACAGAAGAGGTGATGCTTGCATCGACAAGATGTGAGCTCTGCAGCCATATAGTACTGTAAATAAATCACTCTTTTAGGCTGCAAAACCCAAATTTCACAGCACTTCATAATTTGTTGCTCTAAAAAGCCTTGCCACTCCAGGGAAGCAGCATCTCCCACCAAAATGAACCCCCTTCAGAAGGAAAACACCTGACAAGATATTGCTGCTATGGAGGGGCTGTGTCAGCACAAGGCAGGCACAGGCTTTATTTATACATTTGGCAGGTAGAAAGGCTTGTCTAGTTTAATTAGGCCAGGAAGTAACATGAGCTTTCATATAAGCTCCAGTTCTAACCCAGTCTTCCGTGGGAACTTGGCTATCTTGACATTTCTATCTTTTCAGCTTTCTTACTTATGCAACCAAGGCAGTATTACAGTCATGGAAGACAATTTGACAGAGCTAGACAGCAGAAAATGACTGGCTGCCCTGCATTTGACCTCATCCAGAAGCTCAGTGCACATATAAAGTTCCAGGCTGAAGCAATGTTGAACTGCTAAGAATCAAGCTCTAAAGCAAATTCCAGCTAGCAGCTCCAGCAGCAGCAACTGGGGTCTGAATTACCCCAAACTGTTTCCCCCCCACACCCCCCCCCTCAAACCACTATAATGGTCAGATGTCTAGACAAGGCACAGAGCACTTAGCTTTGCTGATAAATCCTACTGACATTTCGAATGGAAATCACAACCTCACATGTTGCACACAAACTAGTGAGTAAAATACCTCAAGAGGAACATTTTGAAGACACCAAGAGAAGCTCAGAGCCTACCTACTAGCAAAAGCCAACACAACTGGGATGTCAAGCTGCCTCTGCTTTCAACACCTTTGAGACTGCAAGGATAAAACATGAGCTTTTCACTACAATCCTCATGATATTTTAGAACTCTGAAGTTTTCTGCTTATTAAAAACAAAGATTTAAGTTAACTTCTACAACAACACAACCCATCACTGTATCTCACTTTCTGTCATATAGATAGGCAAATTCTATCTGATCTGCACTAAGAAACCACACTCCTCAGAGCCTAACAACTGAGATTTCACTTGGAAATACCCAGAGCATCTTTAATCTGTAGACTCAAGGAGACAAAAGATATTCAAGGATTCCAGCAATTCACATAACTATTTTCTTTCACCTAAAAGAAACCTCACCAAGAATACAAACTTGGGGTAGGAAGTACAGCCCACCGTTCTCTCTGAAATAAATTACCTCCTTAAAATAAGGGAAGACAAAAAGTCCTGAAATTCTCAGCTGTGAATTAAGGGGTTTTTCCTCCATTGAAAGTTGAGATTCCTAAGGAGAAGTCATCTTTGTGAGCCTTGTTATCAAGCACAGGCTGATCACTACCTTTACTTTCCAACTGTAGCAAAACCAGAGCAAAGCAGTGCCTTTTTCTACTCCTTCTATTAGCAGAAATACATGAGGACAGAAATTCTTTAGTACCCTTTTCTGCTAGTACAGAGTTACACTGTGAGCACAAAAGACCCAAGCACCTGCAAGCCCCTGTGCAGCCAAGTAGAGATTTTAAGGTTCACCAGGAGTAATAAATCTCAGGGTCAAGCTGCAAGTTCAGTTCAGTAACTGTAAGCTGTGTTCAGCTGGCTGAATACAGATTTTTTTGTCACTTCCAAAACACATTACCAAAATGTATGAGTTGCTCAGAGCAGGTGCTGAGGCACATCCCCATCTGAAGTTTCTCCCTTTCCTTTCTCTCAAGCACACTTTGAAGTCTTTGCTTCCTCAAAACTGTGGAAATGTTGGCAGGAGGGATTTGGATTAAATCTATTCAACTCCAATGATATCACCCAATTCACTTTAAAAGCTCCTTTTTTTCCCCCCCCTTCCCAAACAGCTTTTTCCACATGGCAGCTAAGAAGAAGTTTCTTTCTAAAGTCTCTCATCCAGCTGGATTTCTCATGAGCTAAAATACCATACCACATCTTCCACAACATGCAAGGCCTCACAAATGAAAACACTTCCCAGGGACAGCTTTCATTAACAACAACTTCCAGCATATTTAGCCCATCCTTCTGCCTGCACTTCCATACAGGTTTTCATTCCCAATTAGCAAGCAACAAGACTAAATCACAAGTGTATTGTAATATTCAGCTTTCTGGGTCAAATTTGTCAGCATCTTCAAAACTGGGAGCTTTTCTTCTTGCAATTTCCTCCTGGTTTCACCAACTGACTCTAGAAGGATGAGGACTGTGCTCTAGTGCCCTTCATTAATGCACTCCCTTCATCTCCCCTACTGATGGCTCTTTTTCCCCAGCCATCTTTAAGTGCCTGACTAGCATCATCATCACATCTTTGGGGTTTGAGTACTGCTGCAAGGCAAAAGAGAGCAGTTCTGCTCACTCTGCAACTCTTGCAGATGCAGCTGTTAAGTTAATTGCCTCTAGTCTGCTAAGCAGAAAGTTTTCAGGCCTCCTGCACATTGCATCCCAAAACCATGTTGCCCTTTGTAACAGAACTGCTGCAGCAGGGTTTTGCCTGGCCAGAATTATTATTTAATACCTCTCCAGGAAAGACAATTTAATAAGAATTTCACACAACTGGGCTTCAAGGGAAGTAATACATATTTTATAAAACATATTTTTTACATTAAACTCCTAAAAGCATTTCCAGAGTTTAGGCAGAGCCTTAAATTAACAGTATTTACTTTAGCACTGGTATAATGAAGTGCCAACCACCAGGTCCAAAATAAGCACCTATCTTTGGAATTGAAACTTGCCCATTAAACTCTAGTCCCAGGTGAAATCTTAGACATCATATTTCAGTAGGAGGAAAATTTGCAACCAAGTATTTCAACTTTTGAACAGATACACACACATTTCATACTTGCATAAAGCTTTTGCAGAGCCTTGTCACTTAAAGTGGGTTTTCACTGTGAAAAAAAACCCTCAAGTTTAATCAGTTTAATCAAGGAAAAATATGTGCTTACCATTGCATGAAATGCTGCTGATTGGCAGCAGTTTCAAAGCCATGCCCATTGCATTAATCTGCTGGCCCAAGGAGGCCCAGCACCCCTAGAAGATATTTAGAGCACTGTGCATACAAACACATTTTCCTGTATTCTCCAGGGTAAGGGAAGCTTGGATGCATAGGAGAAGAGAAAATCTCACAATACACTTGCTCCATGATGCACTGGGGAAGTTAGAAATCAAAGGTCCAACCAACAACTATCAATTCCAGGCAGTAATGTCCCTGCCAGACCTGACTGCATCTGCACCTTACTGTCCAGAGCTCCAAGGATGGGGATGACAACATTTGGACAATGCTAGAATTGAAAGGGAGCCACTCAAATGCACACAACTTGGTTACAAATTCCTTTTGGAATATTTCTGGCAGTGGATCCACATCAAAGCAGTTTGAAAAGGGCTCAGAAAGCCAGTTTGATACAAGTTGATGAAAAGAAAACTGGGGTAGGGCTTTTTCCATGGGTGCATAGCAAGAGGACAAGGGGAAATGGTTATAAATTTCAAGAGGGAAGATTTAGGTTAGACATTAGGAAAAATTCTTTCCTGTGAGGGTGGGGAGATTGGGAGACTGACGTGAGATGTGAGATGGCTTGAGAACTGGCTGAAAGACAGAGTCCAGAGAGTTGTGGTCAGTGGAGCAGAGTCTAACTGGAGACCTGTGACTAGTGGTGTGCCCCAGGGCTCAGTGCTGGGGCCAGGACTGTTCAATATATTCAGCAATGATGTGGATGAAGGGGGAGAGTGTTCCCTCAGCAAGTTTGTGGATGATCCCAAGCTTGGAGCAGTGGCTGGCACACCAGGAGCTGTGCTGCCATCCAGAGTGACCTGGACAGGCTAGAGACATGGGCAGGGAGAGACTGAATGCAATTGAACAAGGAGAAGTGTGCAGTACTGCATCTGGGAAAGAACAAGCCCATGGATCAGTACAGACTGGGAACTGATCTGTTGGAAAACAGCCCTGGGGAAAAAGCTCTAGGAGTGCTGGTGGCTAGGAGGATGCCCATGAGGCAGCAATGTGCCCTTGTGGCCAAGAGGCCAATGGCATCCTAGGATGCATGAAGAGGAGCGTGGCCAGCAGAGCCAGAGAGGTTCTTCTCCCCTCTCCTGTGCCCTGGGGAGGCCTCCCCTGGAATGCTGTGTCCAGTTGTGGGCCCCTCAGCTCCAGAAGGCTAGGGAGCTGCTGGAGAGAGTCCAGCCCAGGGCCAGCAAGATCCTGAAAGGAGTGGAGCATGTGCCCTAGGAGGACAGGCTGAGAGAGCTGGGTCTCTTCAGCCTGGACAAGAGGAGACTGAGAGGAGACCTCAGCAATGCTTAGAAATATGTGAAGGGTGAGTGTGAGGAGGAGAGAGCCAGGCTCTGCTCCATGGCATCCAATGGTAAGACAAGAGGGAATGGCAGCAAGTTGGATCACAGGAGGTTTAGTATTAACCTGAGGAAGAACTTGTTTGCAGTGAGGGTGCCAGAGCACTGGACCAGGCTGCCCAGGAGGCTGTGGAGTCTCCTTCTCTGGAGACATTCCAGAGCCACCTGGACACATTGCTGTGTGAGCTGGTCTAGGTGCTCCTGCTCTGGCAGGGGGGTTGCACTAGATGATCTTTCTAGGGCCCTGCCAACCCCTGACACAGTGTGATACTGTGGTGAGATGCTGGAATAGGTTGCCCAGGGCAATTGTGGCTGCCCCATCCCTGGAAGTGTTCAAGGCCAGGTTGGATGGGGCCCTGAGTACCCTGATCTAGTAAAAGGTGTCCCTGCCTGTGCAGGAGAGTGGGACTAGATGATCTTGAAGATAAGCCAGCCATGAGCAGTCAGGAACTGACCACACAGATACTGTCTGCTTCAGTAGAAAAAGAAAAGACCTTGTGCATAAAAAGCTCCACAGGGAAAAAGGACTGGGTAAATGAGAGCATGTTGTTCTTTTCTGGTCTCTGCCACAGCAAGTTTAAGTCCTTCTGGCTCTTCTGCCCCTAAACACATCCTACTGCCAAGTCCTTAAGATATTTGTCCATTATAGCTACAAATCAATACTTCCTTATCCATTCACAGAGCTAAAACAATGCTTCTGATAACCTTAGCTCTCAGCTACTCAATTACCTCTGTTTTGGCTTCCTATTTCTGGGAACATGCAGAAGTCACAACAAAGGATGTCTGGTTACAAGGCTTGGACAGAAAAGTAAACCAGAATGGAAGAGAGGAACTGCTACATTCCTCTTGTTCCCAGGTTGTCTTTAGCACTGACAGATTTCCACAATCACAGCAAAATTGTTATTCATTGACAGTCATCATTTAGAATCCTCTATTACGTCTACATAGCTCAGAAACTACAAGGCATAAGGATAATTTATGCTGACTTTAACACAAGCTGTAGAAATTCACCCAGAAGTTCCCGTAGAGGAGCCCAAAAATCTGGAGGGGAATTGAAGCATGCCTTCTGGAAAGATCTCCAACCTTGATTCAGAAGTCAGCTCAAAAGCAAAGCAATCCAGGCCTTTGTGATCTGCCCCTTTGCTGTTAAAAACACATGTCTGATTTGAACTCCTTTGGTCCTGGAGAGATCAGGAGATAGTTCCTTTTGCAATCCATTTCTCCAAAGACATAAATGATAAGAAGGCAAATCAGGAACAGTTAATACAGATTTGCCAAGTAACTGAGCAATCTGCTTGCCAAAAGAGCTATGTGGGTGAAAGGTGCAATGCACCTCAACTTGACTGAAGCTTTGGATAGCATTTTTATCAGCATTCTCATTAGGGAAACTCAGGAAATCTGATTTTGATGACTGTTTGAAAACTAGATGGAGCACTGGGATCAAAGACAGCATTAACCAATGGCTTGATGGTCAGTTAGGAGAGAAGATCAACAGCTACAGGGCTTAATATTATGCAGTATCTTCATCAGTGACCTCCACAATGACACACAATGCACTCCTGGCAAACCTGTGCTACATTCTGGGGATGGAGTGGGGTGGCAGAGTTACTAGATCCAACACACAGAGCTTTGCTTCAGAGGGACCTGAATAAAAAGCATTACAGAGCAAAAGCTAAAGATGGGAGTAAGCCATGACAGCCCATCACTATTGAAACTGGATTCAAGCCAATTCCAAAGAACTCAGAAGAGACACTGCAAGATATCCTATCCACCTGTTTTATGCAGACTCTGCTTCTTGTCATTTTGAAGACTATCCTTCTGTTCTTGGTTTTTCTCAGTGTCCACACTAGTTTCAAGCCCTACAGCTCCAGGGGACACAAAGGCTGGAACAGTTGGCTGCACTGTGAAAACAGATGAAAGAAAATAAAACATATGCTGCACAAATAGATCAAGTAGTAACACTCTCTCTTTTTTTCCTTGGCTACAGAAGAGTTTTACACTTAATCTCCCTGAATCCCTCATTTCTCTTTCTTCCCATTTCTCCTCAAGTATCTCATTTTCTACAGTATGTCCTTACAATATCTAGGATCATGTGGTATCTAGTCCTAATCGTTCAGTTCAACTGTACATTGAGTGAAAAAACAAAATCAGTTGCTGAGGAAAGGAAAAATAAACCCAAAACACATAACAAAAACAGGACTACCTCTATCTGAAGGTCTTTCTGAAGAGAGAGTAGAAGGTTTCCTTCTCAGCAAGGTAAGGCACACAGTCTGTCCTGTGTTACGCAATGCCTCCACCACTTCTTGGTTGGTATAATCCTCTATGTTAACTCCATCAACCTAAACCAAGACAATCACATCATCTAACAGTAATCACCTTACATTCTTGGGCTGTAACATCATCCACTGCATGCAACAGCCACCTTATTTTGTGCAGAAATAACAGGGTTATTCACCCAAGACAGCAGCGTTTGCAAAATGATCTCATTAAATCAGTTATATTTCACTAATTAGATAAGGTTTTCCAAATGCATTTGGAAAGGAAACAGAGGAGTAATTTCTTCTGTCTTCATGGGGCAGCTACAAACCAGAATTTACTAATCTGATCTAAATATACACTGATTTCCCCTTACAATTTCATTTGCTTACAAAAACCAGCTTGAGGACTACTGTGGGTGAAGCTTCCCAGCAAGAGCAGTCAACCTAGAACTCTCTTCAGCTCCTTTCCTTCTCACTGCTCATTCTCTCATGGATTTCTAACATGCCCCACACAAGCTTAGACATGTCACTGCTGGTATAATCCACTCTGTGCAGCCCAAGTCTTACATTAATTCAGCTGTTTTAATTGACACCCAAACTCCTCTGTTCACCTCACTGTCAGATCATGCATCAATAGGAGCTTATCCTGCAAAGCTCTAGATAAAAGCACAGAGTTGTATCAACTTTTGCTCTCCTAAAGCAGAAGCTAACTTCAGAAGGTCTGGCAGAGCACATATTTTGAAAGTAATTTACAATCCTATCTCTAGAAATATTATCTCTTAAAAAAAAAAAAAAGGCTGTGTAATTCATTCCTGCTTGTACTGTGAATGCAAAATTGGCTATTATTCAATTCACTTTTATTTCATTTTTCTACATATAAAAGCTTGGGCTTTTAAAGCTCAATTGTGCCTATTAACATTTTGATTGTATCCACACTGTGCTACATAGTCATTAAGGATCATAAACAGTGTGCCACATCTTGCAAAATCTTAACCATCCTCCAAACCCATTCAAGTTCAAATAGAAGCTGCTGCTGCTCATCTTTACTTCAGGCCAAAAGCCAAGATTCTCTACTCAAACATTTTCATCCAAATCCTTGCCTCTTTCATAGTTAACTACTATTTATTACTTCTTTGAATATCAAATAATATTTGGACCAGTGCAAGCCAAAACTCATTCCTCTGCCAAACCTACCTAAACAAATGCCAACCACCAAATTATTTCCTCTGCAAAGCAGAGGAGGTTGAATTAATTTTAGAAAGCTTTTACTACTTTGTTCTTTTAACACTGAGATGTGTAAAGAAGTGTTGGTTCTACAATAGAGAAGCAGACTGTTTTACTTACAGCAACAATTTTGTCATGAACATGAATCTGGCGATTGTGGTCAGCAGCACTCCCAGGTATGATGTTCTTCACAAAAATCCCTGAAGGTTCTGCTGGCATGGGGAGAGGAGGAAGAGAAACAAGTCACTACATTCACCTAATTTGTTTCTTTTCTTAGGAAGATTTTTAATTACAGTCTTTCTCACACGATTTTTCTAGCCAAGAATGATTCTGTAAACCACCAAAATGTGCATGTTGCCACTCACACAGCTTGACATAAAATGAGTGAGGATCTCAGCACTGATACCACCACCTCTACACTGACCTCCAAATGGCTCACAAAAAAGCCACCTCCTTCATGGATTCATCCCTGTGCTTACCCAGCCTTTAAATCACTTAAATCCATGCTGCATTTGATTGCAAAAGAGACTCTACCTAAGCTAGAAGTAAAGTATGTGCTTAAGTACTTTGATCAGGACTTCAATCATCTTGCAAGTAAAGAATTTAGTGCTATAAATCTTAATGAAAAAAGGATTTTTCTTGACAAGAAAAAAAAAAAGAGAGAAACATGGAAATCAGCAAAGCTGTCCTTTGTCATGGTTGATTATTAATTCTAATTTCTAATTAGAACAAGGAAATACAAACAACACAGCAAAAAGAAAAACCTCAGTCCAAAATGCAATCAGCAGCTGCAGTAGTAACTCCCTTCCACAAGCTCACACAAAATATGAGATGCTGATCTTTAACCCTAGGGAATCTTGACACTTCCTTCCATTTCTGAACACTAACCCTCCTCAGGCACCTGCCCAACATGGTTTATCCATGCTCTACCTTTTCCCATTGCCCAACCTAGTTCCCAGTACTCATGGCCTGGGATTCCTGACCAGCAGCAGGAGAGGATCTCAGGGGAATGAAGAGGGCTAGAGAGCACCACATTCCCACAACACTTTCTTAATTCCCATGAGGAAGTGGAGGGGTTAAAAAGCACTACCCCTTTGTGTGAAACCACATAGTCAGTTGAGTCAATGTAAAAGATATTATCATTTGTGGAACAAATATTTCAAGGATGAGTTAATACTTCTGATTTAAAGAGGAAAAAAGACCTGATTCCATATCTCCATATCCTAGCACAGGTATTCTAACTGTTCCCAGAGTTCAGATACTGGAAGATACTGAAAGGTGGTTTACACACCACACATAGCTAAAGATTCTCTGCACCTCCAGCAGAGAACCAGACAGATCATTTCCACTCTAACACCTACAGTTCATTACACAAACAAAGAGTTGCATGTTGAGCTATTTTGGTCATGCTGAAGATTCCATTCAAAAGTAAATGCAAACTGGGAATAGCCAATACTCTGGTTATGGAATCCTTCTTAAAAATGTGCTTTCTGAACTCTGTTAGATACTGCAGGGGCAAAATAAAGGAACAGTGTGGACAGGAAGCTGACTGTGTTACAGTCTGGACATGCAGGAACTGTTTCACAGAATCAGGAAGGTTGGAAGAGACCTCTAAGCTCATCAAGTCCAACCATAGCTAGCACTACCATACCACTAACCCATGGCCCTAAATGGTTTGTTACCATTTAATGTCTTGCACAGGAACAACAGAAGCATGTAAAAGTCACAATCCAGTAATCAAGTAATTCAGTAATCAAGTAATCAACTAATTTTGCAGCTAATTATAACTCCTGAAAAGTTTTTGTGCCTGGATCTCACTGCAGTGACTTCTCCAAATATCTTCTACACTGTTTCAAAGAAGCACTATCCATTTTTTCCCTAAGAAATAAAGGGTATTTGAGTAGCCAACCTTGTCCTAGGCTTTACTAAATCCTGTAGAACTCACCCACATCACTTGTGCCAGCATATCCAACAATTGTTATTCCCAGGCTTTGTCCATTCTTTTTTATAAGTTCAACATCACAGGTCTCAAAAGGACTGGAATTATCCTAAAAATAAAGCACAAGACAGTAAAAAAAAACAACCAAACACTTAATCTTTCCCACTATAATTGAAATATTAACCATTCCATGTTAATTAAGATCTTGAGAAGTGAGCAGGGACTTTGATTATCCTAAATCATAAAGAGATATACCCCAGATTTGCTGAAAACAAGGGACCATCTAAAATCATCAGTTGATTTTAACTTCTCTCCTAATACTTTCTCCTTATACCTGTCAGAGATAGAATATCTATACTTTATGGAAAGCAAAGGATTTCATTAGACTGCTCAGGGGCAATCTCCCTTTGGATTCCACTGCCACAATCTTCCTCGTCAATCCCACAAGACAACAGAAACTCTGAATAGCCTCAGAATTTCTTCTCATTCTTTCCGTCCTGAGAAACACTGTCATGAATCAACTTGTCTGAGTTCTTTCTACTGGATAGGTAAGAAGCACCAAAAAAATGGTATAAATACAGAATGTTAGCACATCACACATTTCTGTCAGAAGAAGGGATGCTTATCTATCCTTGGTATCACCTACTAAAGAAGAGAGGGGTAACAGGAAAGGGATCTCAACACAGAAACAGGTTTGATGCCCTGAAATGAAGGAAACTGATTCTCCCCTCTACTCCACTCTGGGGAGATCTCACCTGCAGTACTGGGGCCAGTTGTGGAGCCTCCAGCACAAGAAAGAGCTGGAGGGGCTGGAAGGTGTCCAGAGCAGGGCCATGAGGATGCTCAGAGGCTGAAGCACCTCTCCTATGAGGACAGGCTGAGAGAGTTGGGATTATTCAGTCTGGAGAAGAGAAGGCTCCAGGGAGAACTTCTTGTGGCCTTGCAGGATCTGCAGGGCTCCAAGAGGGCTGGGGAAGGACTGTTTAGGATGTGAGGCAGTGCTAGGACTAGGGGGAATGGATCTAAACTAGAGGAGAGGAGATTTAGGTTGGGTGTTACGCAGAAGTTGTTGCCCAGGAGGGTGCTGAGCCACTGTGCCAGGTTACCCAGAGAGGTGTTGGCAGCCCCATCCATCCCTGGCAGTGTTGCAGGCCAGGCTGGCTGGGGCTGGGAGCAAGCTGCTCTAGTGGGAGGTGTCCCTGCCCATGGCAGGGGGGTTGGGGCTAGAGGAGCTTGCAGGTCCCTGCCAACCCTGACAATTCTGTGATCCTCTGTCTATACATACTAGGCACACCTCTACTACAAAAGCAGTTGCCTACTTAAATGCAGATATGGAAGACTAGGAAGGTAGGGGTTTTATGCCAGCTCCCAAACCACAAAACCATTCCAAAAGTCAATCTTCCACACATCAGCTTAACAAATTTGATATGATCCTGCTACCAAACTGCCAAAAGCACTGGAAGCCTCCAGGTTGTCTAAGCAATGGGAAGCAAGACTCCTTAGTTTGCATCCAAAGAAAATTAAGACCTAACAGAGGAAGGGAGAATATTCATTTGTAAATGTTTTCTTGTTCAAGTGATGACTTTTCATAACAACACTTGAAAAGAGAAGCACATACATGACCTGTTCTCCAAACCCTTCTCTTACTACAGTTACCAAAATCCCCTAAAAGCCAGGAGCTAAGATAACAACATGGTCTGACCTTACACTGGAGAAGTCCATGGAAAAAAAAGTACCCACAAAGCTGGCCTCAGTATGTCTGTGCAACTCTACCCTGACAAGTAAAACTCAAACAGAACACATTAAAGACATTGGTGATACCACAGAGAAAAAACAATCAAGCACAGAGCTGGGATTGCAAGGGATAAACTAAAGTACATAAAGTTGTTTGGTTTTGTAATCAGATACAGCCCAGGGAGATCAAAAAGAAGATGATCAGAGGAAGGTCTGTTAAAGTGATGAAATCAAGAGGGACAGTGTCACTGCCAACAGCAAAAACTGGACTGGGAAACTGGAAAACATTTCTTAAGAGAGTGGACAAAAGTAAAGTTTAATCAAATGCTTGCCAAATATCAGCTTTGGAAGGATCTAGATTAAGAGTCAGTCCAAAGTTATGGCCAGACCTATTTCCCTTCTCACTGAAAGGGAAATCAATGGCCAGCTATCTCCTTTCTTATCTCCCACACACCTCCCTCCAACTAGCCAACTCATTAAGCTCATTAAATGCTTTCCAACTCTTGCTCCACAAGACACTGACAGAGATAAAGATAAGTTTTGATGCTCTGTCACTTATCTTTAGGAGAGGGAATCAAAACAGTAAACAAGCCTATAGCAACATCTGAAATAGAGCTACAGCCTTGAGAGTCCTGCTGTTTTCACAATCAAAAGCCCTTTATAGTCAGTGCTCTAGCACTACAGAAGTTTTCTGTATGTAATGTTAATGGTAGAATAGAATACACTAAAAATGAAGGCTTGAAAAATCAAAGCAGAGTCCTAAACACAATCACAGCACAAGTAGGCTGCTAAAATTGCTCTCAGTATCTCAGAGAAGACAGATAAAATGACTGTTTTCTTGTGCCCATCCACAGCTACAAGTAGTTTCAGTTATTTTCAACTACAGGAAACTTAAAGGAAATCTAATATCAATATAAAATTGAAAAAACCCAACCCATATATTAAAAATGCCTTTCTGCTGGTTTGCAAAAAAGAAAAGGAAAATATTTTCTATTCCAAAGCTCACAGCTCTCAGAAACCAGAAAGAAATTAGCATTAAAATCATCATGAATTTAATAGATAGAGTAGCCACTATCCTTGACTTCAGCAAATCTCTCTTAACACCAGAAAGAGGAGTTACTTCAAATCTAAATACAAAAGCACCATTTAGTTCAGAAAACAATAGATGACATTCAGAAAGAGGGAGATGAAATTGAAACCTGATTCTTTTTTTCCTCTCTAAACTACATAAGCAGGAACAAGGAGGACACTGGAAAGACATCCACCAAGGGTAACACTTTAGGAAGGCTGCAGCAGCTACAATGCCTGGGGTCTGATAGTGATAAACAGAGACAAAGAGAAACAAATAGTACTTTTAGAGGAAACAAAACTAGGATCATGTTTTTTTCTAATATGGGCCTTGGAAAATATGACAGAGCCAGAAAAGAAGTGCTTCATAATGATGCTGATTCTCTAGGAAAGAGTATTAGACAAGCTCACTTTTAAGACTCCANCCCTTCCAACCTGGGCCATTCTATGATTCTGTCTTTCTGCCACTCACATTTCCTACTCTACCAATCCCTCTTCTGAGAAGAGGAGCTTGAGGAGGACCCAAAACACTTTCCTGCCAGCTTCAGCCACAGTCATCNATGTCCCTCTTGTAGTGAGGGGCCCAAAACTCTTGCAGAGAGATGCAAGAGAAGAGGCTCATGGTTGCCTTTGCAGCACAGGTGAGTTTGTATCAGCATGGCTCCTAGCCTGACCTTTAAACATGGTGCTTCCAAAAAACCACAGCTCTCTTCACTCATAGTCAAGAAACTAGACAAGAAAGAAAAGGCTACTCAGATTCTACACCTCAATCTAAGCAGCACAGTAGCAGCAGATGGTACACAAGCACAGCTTTGTTTATGTTTCAAGACCTACTGTACACTTAGTGGAGCATTTGTTGATTTTAATTACTCACAACTGAAAAGAATGACTTCAAAAACAAGAGACTTTGATATGACCATGATAAGATTTGTTAAAAACAAGTTTCAAAGATTTCTTAACTATATTTCCTCTCACAGACAGTAGGGTAGACTATGCAAACATCACACTTCTGTTGCACACAAGGATGATTGTACTGAATAACTCTGTCGTGGCCACGGCACTCTGGATTCTGGATGAGGGGAATTCAAGTTGGAAAACCACTTACAAATGATTGATTAGCAAAAGTGGAACAAGCTAAGAAGGAGAACTGAAAGTACCATTTATTGATAACTTTTATGGTCTTGCTAATTAAATTAGCCAGGCTGAAATAAATTCTGTAAAAGCTGGTCATTCCAATCCCATGATTCTAGGGATTAATAAAACACAGGGAAAAAGGGAAATTATAGAAGGCAGGACTATGACAATGGGTACTTAAATAGATAAATATGATAGATTCTCCTCAAAAGAGACTTTAGGTCTGGAAGACACTCCCTTCTCCTCCTCCTTTCTGATCACAGGCCACACACATACTTCAAAATATGATAAACAAACAGCAGATACTTACATTTCCATTTGGAAAGGAAGATAAGGTACTGACAGGCCAGCTCACAAGAGCTGGGGGAGTCTCCATAATTTCACACTTTGGGTCTCTTGCAACAATCATCCTAACAGAATTCCCACAGTTTCTCAGCACTTGGGCAACTTGTTCACTGGTCATTCCTTGCACATTGGTTCCTCCAATCTGTAAGATGTGATCTCCTGTCTGGAGCCTCCCATCCTTCAAACAGAAATCAAAGTGCAAACAAAATGTTTCCAGTCTACACATAAAATCTCTTTTTCCTCTCTAAAATTGAAACTATGAACAGGCACCTTCATGGCCATAAGAGTCAGTGCAAGAAAATAACACAAAATTGGCCATCACAGCAACACACTAAACAATTCAGTGCATTTGCACACTCATGCACTGTGGTTTTTCCCCACTGCAACTAATCAACTTTTCAAAAACTGAGGAAGATACACAAGTTGAATAGCACCATTCCTAAGAAAGTGGTTACTTTGCTCATTTAGGAGAGAGAGCAGACAGCAACAATGTTCTACACTCCCACAGGTGGTTATGTATTGCTATTTCACAGCACACTGCTCATCAGGTAAGGGTTAGAATAAAAAGCACAGTGTTTTGATTCTTATTAGCCTGGCAATTCTTTTCACCTATGCCTAGCTCCAACTCAAGCAAGTAAATCCACTGAAGGTAACAAGACTCCACACAAACCATTTTTTTAGATGATAATTATGATTCATGACCTACATCATCATTTCTATTATAAGCATTCATAGGAGCAAATCCTCAGCTGGTATCGATCAGCACGAGCTCCAGCACCTTATGTGCATTGATTTATACAGCAATCATAGTGGAGTTATTCCCAGAACTAAGTCCAACTCATTTACAAACTCATTCCATTTTAACATGGAGAGGTGCTCATTATTTCACATGTTCTTAATGATGCCTCCTTCAGCTGAGAATGATGTGGTGAGTTCTTAACTTACGTGCCTCATTTGTAGCCAAAACACTTTCTTCCTTACAGCAAAACAGGTGTTACACAATAATTAAGAAAGACTCATTTCTACATGACAGGTTTAGAGGGAAGCAGTCAAGCAAAAAAACCCAATATTTTCCAGTAAGGCTCTCAAACTCCAGTTTTCATTTCCACCTTATGCTAGAGGAAGCCTTAACCTCTCTCTTTTGAATGTTACTGGATCTTGTCTGCATGGGTTACAGACCTCAAAACTACACTAAAAATCCAAATGGATTTTGCTATTGCACATGTTCTACTTCTGAAATGTAGCAACACTTACCACTGAGTCTTTAAAGATGAGCAATCAAAGCTTGCAAACTGTACCTCTGCAACTTCAAAAGGTATCAGTAACTTCAAAAGGTTTTACATCAATCCTAAGTGTCTCCTTGAACTGCTCAGACCACAAGGCAGGGATCAAAACCCACTAAAAATGTGACATCTTCAATCTGTAAACTGAATCTTGCAACACAATTCCTTCAAGAGGGCAGATTCTCTTGCCTGATAATTCCTTTGGAGAGTTTGCCCCTACAGATGGTGCCAAATTCTACAGAGGATATGCAAGTCTATTAATGAGTATTTGCCCTCCCCTAGTTTGACAATTCCTTTAGAGAGTTTGCCCCTACAAATGTTGCCAAATTCTACACAGAATATGCAAATCCATTAGCAGCATTTGTCCTCCCCTAGACTGACCAAAGGCTGAAAATATCAAACCATGAAAAAATATGAGGTGGTTATGCAACTTTCTGCATGTTCAACAACGTGATAAAAGCCAAAGCAAGTCTGAGAAACAACTTAATTCAGATCAGGTGCTGCTATTTCCCTCAATCATACCTTCAACATAGTTCTTTCTAAAGCATATATTGGCATTCAGACTCTTGATGCTATCAGCTTCCTTTTTGTTAAGCATATTAGCTTATTTGAAGACTGTCAAAACCACTTCATTAAGCTTCCCAAGCAAAACAGAAGTGACAAAACAGAACAAATTACCCGATCTGCTAATCCCCCAGGAACAATTGTTCTTACAACGACTCCACTTGACTTTCCTCCTACAATTCCAAAGCCTAAGCCTGAACCGTCGTTAATCAGCTCCACATCTTCAACGTGGCCCCAGTGAATCTGCAATTAAGGAAAACACAGTTTAACTTCAGTTGATCTTTCATGTGGAGCAGGAATGAGGAGAATTCATCAGAGCAGTTTTTTTTCTCTCTCTTTCTACCCCACATCTTGGAGATCTGCTGGATTTTGTTCAGTCAGCTTCATTTCCTTCTGAATGCACAGTGGGATTTCTCATCTGGTTTTAAACATACATTCTGTCCTTCACTTTCAGGATAACAGGATACTAGGGGAAAAAAAAGCCTGACTAAGAAAAAGCAATTGGAAGATTTTTCTTGCCAAACTGAACACTATCCTTTTAGTTTTTTCATCAATCAGGAATACTGCAAACAACAGAGGCAAGGAGCTTGCACTGGCCTAGTTTTTACTTAGCATTGCCCAGATTTGATTGCTGTTATTTCACTTCCACACTCTAAAACACCACCAGGGCTTGCTGAATTCAGAGCACAGTGCAAGATTCTGCCATACTGAATTGGAAGTATGTTTCTAAGCTACACTGTACCATGACCTTATGTTCTACAAGACAATCTGAAAATAACAAAGCTGTTAAGCAACCCAAACCCAGCCAATGTTTCTGTCAGATTAATATCTCAGAGAAACCAAAATGGAGCAAAGGAGGCAGATTTAAGTCTTCTGTGAAGAAAGGATTTATTAGCATATTGAAAATCTTTGCCAAAGCCAGTTAAATATCATAAAAGTACTTTAAAGACCCCCTGTAGAGAGATATATTTGTATTTTATTTTGTTAGTCTGTTCAGCACAGATCTTTCAATGAAAAAGCAGTTAAAGTTTAATTCTTTAAAATTTCCAGTGCCATAAACAATATTGATTAGCCACTAAAACCTTCAGATTTCACTAGCTGTGTAATAATCATGAGGGAAATAATTACTAGAGAAGGAGGAAGAGCACTGCTCTTAACCAGATTTTCATCAAAACCTACTAGCATACTAAATTAAGATCCCAATATTGCAAACCCCTGGATTTAGGTGTGCAGTTTGACCAAAGGCAGTGAAGCCACCTGGACCATATGGTTTCAACACAGATGGAAGCTCAGTCCTAGCTTATTACATGTTCCAGTGACAACCTCTCCTTGTTCAAGAAAACAAAAGGGTTCACAAGCAATGAAATTTGCTGATTAAAAAAAAAAACCAGATAAAAAGGGATTTTAAAAGACATTTTCTGTTTGGTTTTGGTTTTTTTTTTAACACAAAGACAAGGCTTTTTTGTTTTGAGCAGTTTAAGTTTAGATTTCAAGTTCATGGTAGATGATGTTTACACTCTAAGATGTAAGCAGAGCATCTTTAATTGCTGAGCACAATTTGGCTGGAGCTGACTATACTTGTACAATGCTTTACCTAGCCTCTGCTGCTAAGAATATGCTGATCTACTAAAGCTTCTGCTATCCCATAACAACCCAGGATCTATTTTTCTAACAACTTCAGGCAGCCTTGCAATAGAAGCCTTATACTTATTGCCTGATCAGGCTAAATGAAATGTCATCCCACAGAAAATCTGATTAAAGAAAGAAAAAAGTCCCTCTATGTAACTCTTTCAATGAAATGTCATCACACAGAAAATCTGATTAAAGAAAAGAAAAAAATCCCTCTATGTAAAGCTTGCTAACACAAACACTTAAATCCACACACACACACACAAAAAAAAAAAATACCCAGCATAGTTCAAATTCTGATTTTGACACTACTACACCAACTCACAGTCTCGGGTGGATTTATATCACCAAAGGAGACAGCTGAAGTTCTGCTGGTGCCTTGAAGTGGCTCCCTAGCAACAACCAGATGTAGAGATCCTGTGGCTTGCTGGAGGAGGGCAATGGCTTGCTGATGGGAAATGTTCTGATCCAATGGGGTGCAATTAATGGCCAGTATGTGGTCATTTTCCTTCAGCCTTTGATCCCTTAACAAAACATTGAAAGCAAGTTTAAAACTGGAGCCCAGTGACTTCACAGCAAGCTTGGGGGATTTCAAGAGGAACATGCAAAAGACACAGTTAGGCAAGCTTAAATATTTATATAGTAAAATAAAATCTGTTTATTAGACACTCTTCACCAACATACAAACTACATGCAGTCAGTCCACACTGTGCTGAACTGCACACCCAATCTTTGTTCCAACTTAATCATTGTGCAGAACTTTGCTTCAATTTTACCTTTGCTTTTATTCAAAATTCAATGAAATTCTCTCATCCTATTGAATTATAGGGCAGAAAAACCTTCTTTTTGTAGTTATACAACAACCTAGGAACTATTCTTCACTATGTTTAGCACTACATGACACTATCTCAAAGCACACACAACTCAGACTAGGATATTGTTTTGTAACCTTATTTAATCTAAAGAGCTGCATAGTTCTATTTTACTCAAAATTTACAGTTATCCAACTTCAGACTTCAAACTTTCCTCAAGCAACACACAGCTTACCATAAAAGAACATAAATTTCACAGTTAATTCACCCTAGTGATGAATTTAGGTTTGTGACAAGAGAGAAAGCATCCCTCATCTCCTTTGTTGAATATTCATTCTGAGCAGGAGACCAAACTGTTACACAGACAGGCATTGCCTTCAAAGCTCTGTAGGACTCCAACAAAAAGCCTCTAGGAGATCTTGTCTCAGAAGCAAAATGCTGGAGAAATAGCTACACTCCAAAGCAATCTAACTGCACCTCTTAACTAACACACTTTAAACATGTTGAAGATGTTTCCCAGAAATCATTTTCTTCAAGCACTAACCATATTTTAGATTCTCTCATCAAAGCAAGTGAGCAGCAGGTCATTAAATGCTCAAGTGAGATATTCACCCTCCTTTGACATCCACATCAGTCCATCTGGCTCCACTTTGAAAGAGCCTAACATGCTTTTCTTTAAGTGTTCTCTGGTGTGTTCTCTGTGGGCCCATAGCCATTATCATTCCAACCTCTCCCCACTCTTTTTGTCATCCTGTGTTGGCACTTCCTGACATGTGTTATTTCAAAAGTGACACCAATGACTTGAAATCTAGACACATTTTCTTCCAGCATCATTCCAAGCAGTGCATTTGGCTCATGGCAACTCTTGGGGCTTTACAATGCCATTTTCTTTTTCAAGGATTGCTCTGCCTTTTGTTGTTGGGTGAAAAAACCCACAGACAATAAGGGAAGAAACTGCCTGAAGCCTTGGTTCTATGATGACATCTGTGCAGGGATCTGTTGGGAGGAATGGATCTAAATTTACCCAGGAAACAAACAGTAAACTCAACTATAAATAGAGCATTGTCATAGCCACAGAAATAAAGAAGGGGGGGGGGGGCGAAGATCTTTCAGGGACACAATGCATCAAAATTCAAATGTAGGCTAATTTTTCTTTTCCTTGAATTCTTTTCTGAGTTTTCTTTTGTTTTTCAATCAGTACCCAGGATTCTCTCCAGTGAGTCATCATTTCTGGAAATTCCATTTATAAATGGCTGGGATATTTAAAACTCATCTGAAAATCTGATCCTCTAAACATAAGTCCATTGAGTTGAGAAGCCAGGATTCAAGATAGCACCACCAAAATATGCCACCAGATAAACAGGTTTGTCTGATAGAGTTTTCAGTGTCAAAGTTGTGACTTTTCCCTTCATGGAAATGCTGCACTTTTCCAATCCAATTCTAAGGAGCTCACCTGTCAGCTATGCTTCCTGGCTGCACTTCCTTGACAAAGATACCAACTTCTCCCAAGCTGGCATTTTTCAGGGCAACCACACTAAATCCAAGACCTCCAAGAGAAGGTTTTTCAATCTTTATTGATTCTATTTGTCTCCCCTAATAAAAGAGAGAGAGGAAAAAAAAAGTTTTACTAATTTTTAATGCAATAGAATGAGCTGGTGTAAAATTTATGAACACTGGGAGAATTATTCTCCTCCTAAGACTAAACAAAGGCAAAATACTGAATATGTTATTTCTATAAAAGCTCCTCCATTTCTTATTTTTAATATAGCAGAGTATTGGATATGCAAGCACTCTGAGGTTCTGAAACCTCAGGGAATTTAAGAGCTGCCTTCACACTTCATTCACATTATGAGATGAATTCCAAACTGGATGAAAACTATGAAGGAAGTGCTGTCTAGAGCAATATATTGGGGATTTCTGGAAAGGCTGCATAGCCAAACTAAATTACTTGTCTTTTGGCTCCCTTTGCTTTTCATGCTGATTTTTAGGTGTGCCTTCAAAAGATTGCAGCTTTTAAAGAGAGAAATTAATTTCCTTCCCCTTCCTGCAACTTCACACTTAAGGTTAGGAAAAAAAGAGTTTGTTTTGCAACTGGCTGCTTTTCAGTATTAATACAAAAGTTTCTGGGGTTGTTTATTGGGAAATACTACTTAGGGAATGCACTGCTATTACAGCTGTTTTACCCAAACCAATGTGCAGCCTTTACTGCTCAATCATTTATCTGATGAGTTAATGACACACTAATGAGAAGAGTTATGCTCAAAATATTACAGCTACATTAAGGTAGTCAATTAGCAACAGTTACTTAATAGAGAAAGGCATGACTAACCAATTAAATTAATGGTTCAAAGTACCACAGAACAATACATTTGTGGTTTCAATGCCAATCCCACATGATCTCTGCACCTGTACAGCTTCCATAAGCATCTGGTAACATGCTACAGCACATGTTAATGAAATCAGTGTCTGTCTGGCAAAGGGAAGACATGCAAAATGAAGAGTTAAATACAAATATTCCATGCCAATTCTTTTAATCATTTGCACTCTTCACATGTTAACAAAGTTGGTACTTTTCCAGTTTCAAATGTACTTGAGAAGTCTCTCCATGAAAACAAGTTACTGCAGAAAAATGTCCATTTTCAATTAACTGGCATCAAATACTAAAAATGTTTTCTGGCAACTGAAATTTCTTTTCTACATTGCTGTGTTTGGTAGAAAGTAAGACAAAAAAAACTGGCAAAGGGAAAAAAAAACAAACAACTAAACCCCACCAAACTGCTTTCCATTACTGACATTATCTTTCAGAGGGAAATGTCATCCTCAGCACTCCTACTCTTTTACTGTCTAGGAGACACCACAACCAGATATATAACCAAAGAGAAAGTCTGGAAATACACTCCAAAAGCCTGCAAGAAAGAGTTTATTAGAGGAAAAGAAGTTTGGTTCATTAAACTTGAGAGCCTTACCTTTGCCATCTGTTGGATGATTGCATTAAACTCATTAACTGCCAGCTTTGGAGTGAAGGTAGATGCTCTGGGTTCAGGTGAACTGCAAGGTGTGTAGATATTCCCAGCAGCAACTGATTTGTCAGCAAACACTAGGAGCCCTCTCTTAGTAAAATCAAACTCAACTGAACGGTCAGGAGGCATATAATTGAGCTGTGGAAAATGAGCAAAGATGCAAAAAAAACCAACAAAACTATCAAAACTACAAGATTTCCACAGATATCATTTTGTGTCAAGACTGCCAAAGCAGCATACCTATCTTCATACATGCCTATTCAAACAAATAGACTCATCTGTGTAAATTAAGCCATGCTAATATATATTCTATAACCAAGCTTAAACTGTTTTTCGTAAGGAAAGCTCCCTGAAGGTTTCAGCTGTGTTTCTACTCATTTTCTCCATTTCTTTCATGTTTCTTCCCTGCTCATGCCCATTATCCTCTTTTCACCTTGATATTCCAGAGGTTCTCCTCCCCTTTACTTTGCCCTACTGAGGCCACAGCTGGAGTCCTTGGTCCAGTTTTGGGCTCCTCAGTTCAAGGAAGACAAGGAACTACTAGAGAGAGTCCAGCAGAGGCTACCAAGATGCTGAGGGCACTGGAGCATCTCTGGGAGGAGGAAAGGCTGAGAGACCTGGGGCTGCTTAGTTTGGAGAAAAGCAGAGCCAGAGGAGATGTGCTCAATGCTGAGCAAGAGCTTTCAGACACAGATTCAAGCTTTGGGAGGAAGGAACAGGAACAGATGCAGCACCTCTGTGAACATGGGAAGAGGGGAGAATGAATGACACAACCACTACCATGTCACCCAGGCAGGAACACACTTGGCAATGTCATCCCCCTGACACCCACCCCACTGTATCTGCAGCTGGGCAGGGCAGTAACAGCACAGACAGGGATTGCTGCTGCTTAGGGTATGCCAAGTTAGCTCCTGAGTTGAAGTTTGCATGCCTCACTCTGCACAGTGAGATCTGTTCAGGCAGATGTGTCCTTGGTGCCCATGTCACTTGGCATTATAAACCAATCCCCACAAGTTCCTTCTACTGGTGAAGCCAAGGCATTTTAAAGCTAGCTTGGGTATGTCCACATCAGAGCTTGGCAAATCTTCAGGAGTGGTTTTCTTGATTTTATTTCTCAAAGCATGTTAACCATTCTTGTGCAACTCAGCAGGAACTAAGTGATGGTGTCTTCTAAGGAGAAAAGATGCTGCCAGTGAGCTGATAAACAGTATTAGCTTCTGTGAAAAACAAAGGATCCTAGTTCCAACTGTGTTCAGAAATCAAAGTACTAGAGCTGATGTCTTTCACAGATGCTTCCTCCCAACTGCTGTGGTTCTCAGCACTTGCCTCTTCTGCATCCCTTTCAAAGCACACTGCCCCATGACCTGTTTGTTGCAACACCACTTCTCATTTCAGTAGTGACTCTGGAGATATTAGCTTGACCATAAAAAATAGCCCAACGTTCACCCACACCAAGCTACAGCTTGTTAATGAGACTGCCCTCATTAACACATGCCTACATCCCCTGGTTTAAGTTCCAAGTTCACCATGGCACTCAGTGGCTTGAGAAAAGCCCTGAGGAAAAGGACTTGGGGTGCTGGTGGAAAAGCTCAACGTGAGTCACCAGCATGCACTTGCAGCCCAGCAAGCCAAGCCTAGGCTGGGCTGCAGCAGGAGCAGCATGGCCAGCAGGGGCAGGGAGGTGATTCTCATCTCTGCTCCACTCTGGGGAGACCTCACCTGCAGTGCTGGGGCCACTTCTGGAGCCTCAAGCACAAGAAAGAGCTGAAGGGGCTGGAAGGTGTCCAGAGCAGGGCCATGAGGATGCTCAGAGGCTGGAGCCTCATAGGAGAGGTGCTCTCCTATGAGGACAGGCTGAGAGAGTTGGGATTGTTCAGTCTGGAGAAGAGAAGGCTGCAGGGAGACCTTCTTGTGGCCTTGCAGGATCTGTAGGGGCTACAAGAGGGCTGGGGAAGGACTGTTTAAGATGTCAGGCAGTGCTAGGACTAGGGGAATGGACACAAGCTTGAGGAGGGGAGATTTAGGTTGGGTGTTAGGCAGAAGTTGTTCCCCAGGAGGGTGCTGAGCCACTGTGCCACGCTGCCCAGAGAGGTGGTGGCAGCCCCATCCATCCCTGACAGTGCTGCAGGCCAGGCTGGCTGGGGCTGGGAGCAAGCTGCTCTAGTGGGAGGTGTCCCTGCCCATGGCAGGGGCGTTGGACCTAGAGGAGCTTGAAGGTCCCTTCCAACCCTGACAATTCTATGATGCTATGGTTATCATCACAATAATCCCAATTTTACACTCACTTGTTCCTTCAGTTGCTTGATGGATTGCTGGAGGGTCAGGATCTGGTTAAACAAAGGGCTCCTGAGTGTGTTCCTCAGAACAGTCAGGTTCTCATTGTGTTGACAATCTCTTTTCTCCCTCAGTTTTGCTTGCAGCCGATCAAGGATCTGCAGCACCTGCTGTTTATCTGCACCACAAAGTAGGACAAGTTAGGAATGGTGCTTCATTCTTCACTGCCTAACAGCAGTAATCACTTTCAGACTACAAACCTGCAGCAGGGTTTTCAGGCATGTTGAGGGGTGGTTTTGGAAGTACTCAGAATAACCTAGATGAGGTTTAAAAAAAGAATAAAAATCAAATTAATAGAGCAGAATGTTAACAGATAAGCAGTCAATAAATGCAAGAGTGAAATACTAAGCTAACTAACAAATTTACTAACAAAGTATTCAACAGCTAGTAGCACTGCAGCCTCAGCACATCCCAAAACCTTCCCTGAAGTCTGTGTGCTTTTCCTTTCACACACAGGAAGGAATATGAGCAACTCTGTCAAACAGTTGTCAAAAATGCAGGTTATAAAAAACAAACATTGCCCACGAAAACTGAGACACAGCTATGTTCAACCAAATGATTTCAATGTGGTATTAAAGTTGTGATCTTTTCAAATATTCATATAGTTAAAATGCAAAGATAACTTTCTACTCAATTAATTCTTTGTAGACAGTGTCCCTAGCATGATAGCTCAGCCCTCCTGTGTGGCAATATAGGTGAAACCTTGCATCCCCTGTAAAACTGGAGTTCCCAGTAAGGCCCCAAACTGGTCAAATCAATCCCTATTCCAACACATTTCCTAAGAGAGGACTGTTCTATTCACAGCCCCAAAGCTGAACAGGTTAAAGAAGTCTGTTCCCTTCTATGGGAGCTTGCCTCTCTCTTTTCTGTGTACATGACAAGCTTTTAAGGAGCAGAATATCCTTTATTTTACTCCTCTACAGTGCCAAACAGAACAGGTCTCCAGCTGGGGCTGAGGCTACAACATAAAAACAAGAGGCTTGCAATTAGCAGCAATGATAAATTTGTACCCTTCCTTGCATGTTATTAAGGTGATGTGGTGGCTGTCATTCTGAAACCTATCAAGGCAGTTACACCAAAACATGGAGGAGAAACAAGATTTCTTCACTTAGAACAAGCTCCTCTGAAAGAAGTCAGCCATTTAATAGCACAATTCACATAATTTTAGCTCTACCCAGTGTATAAGTGTGTAATTTCAGAATAATATAGTTGGAATTCTTTTGGAACAAAAAACCCAGCCTTATATATGTATATAAAAGTTCTATATTTATGTTTTTCATCTTGCAATTCCAGAGTAGAAAGGGTCATATGCATCTGAATGTAATACCAGTGTAAGCACATCCCAGGGGCTCTCTCCCAGCAGGACCTCTGATCCTTTCAGCTCCACCTCTGATGCTGTCTGTGCTCACACTGAAAAAATTCTGACTTCTGGGAGGACACTGCTCTATTTAACAAAATATTAATTGTGCAGGTGAATAGCTTCTCTTCTCCTAAAGAGTCAGATTAAATTGCTTTAGTTAATGAGGGGGAGAAAAAAGGTGGGGTGTCACAAACCACAATTTGAAGTTTTATTTATCTTAGCAGCTTTGGTTGCTGGAGGAGTTCCTCCAGAACTCAGTGGGTTTGCCTGGTTTCCATCCAGGGCAAAGCAAATTGAGTTGCCTTGCAAGAGTATTAACATATTTAAGAGGTCATTTGAAATCAAACTAGTAGCAAGAGTTGAAGCAGCAAACCCATCTAACCCCTGAAAGATTTTCAGGAATTCATCTCAACTTTTCTAAGTGCTGCAGCTTTATTTTCCATTCAAAATACAACACTTCTAAGAGCACAGCAGCCTTTGATTCTGTGCTGAGACCTGATTCTAAAGAACAGATGAAAATATCATTTCCTTACACACTCCTGAGTCTTCATCTAAACCAGAAAGACACCACTTCACCTCCTTGACTAAAAATACTCCATGAATCTTAACAAAACAGGACAAAGAATATGGAAATTTGTTCTTTCTTCTCAATTTAACTTCCCTCCATTCACTTCCCTCCTGTTTTTCTCCCTCACAGCAGCAGTTAAAAGAGGAAAAAAATGCAAAAGCAAGCAAACAGAGAGGGATGCAAAATAACTCCCATGAGGAAAAGTGCCTTGAAACACCTTTCTACCAGCAGTAGGGTGAAGAAAAGATTAAACCCAAAAAAGAAATCCAGCATGGCAGCAAATAATGATGACTTGACAGCACCATGCCCATCCAATAGCTGAAGCCAAGAGGCTGGTCCAGCACTCCAGCCCTCTTTGATGCATTTTGTTCTTCCCTCTCCATCTGCACTCACACTCATTCATCTGATCCCATAGTGAGCTGGAACAGGGAGCTAAGCACGCAGGAAAAAAAACCCTTCATGTTTTGGAAGGGTGAGCTTTCTGCCCAGTTAGCTCTCAACTGCCAGCTCTGGCA
>VWZO01021963.1:84595-96024 GCA_013396975.1 Bucco capensis | reverse complement strand
TCCCCCCGCTGGGCGGGCACCACCCGGCAGGGGCGGAGATCACCCCGCCAGCTCGTCGGCCCCTGCTCCTGCCCGCGCGACCCTACAACTCAGCCGATAGAAAAGGGCTATCACTCACCAGGTTTTCCAGTGAACACATTAACAGTCGGGGGGGTGAAGGGAGAGAAAATGGATACCTCGGGCAATTTTCACATTCACTATAACACTAATATTTTACTCTTCTCATTTATTCTGCGCTACAGATATTTGTCCTGATTTGAATCAAAACAGAACAACTAATACTGTTCAATGATTTTACTTTTCAGCTAAGGGTCTTCTAACTAAGCACACTTTCTGAAATGAGCAGCACGTTTTTGCTGACAGTGCTTGCTTCTAGCAGTAATAAGACCTAATGTTTAGTTTAGTGTTACCACCAAGGACTGGTATGCAGACAAAGGTCACTGCTAAATCTTGTGTACCATGTTGGGGAGTATAGAGTAAAAGGTTGAATCTGCAGTGAGGAGTAGACAGTTCAGGTGACCCTAAAGTGACCAACTTGGTATTCCATTCTATATACATCATACTTGATATAAAGTTGAGGGATCACAAGAGTCAAGCACTCTTCTTCAATGGCTGGCATTCNGCACCAGGGGCCACAGCAGACCCCAAGTGATTTTCAGACTGTGGCATTCAAGGAGGACTCTGTCTATTCTGCCTTTGATCCTGATCCATGAGTTTCTGAGTCCAGTTCCAGGATCCAGCCTGTCAGTCTGGTTCCCATCTGCCACCAAATCCGTTCTGGTCCTTCCACCATAACATCAGCGGCGAGGGTGATGAAGTTGCCATCGTGGGAGTAGGATTTGGAATTGGTTTTCTATATATTTGTCTATATTTCATTTTTATTATTTTCATTGAATTAGTTTTCTTTTATTTTTCAGTCCTCAGTCTCTGTCTTTTATTTCCTTTCTCTTCCTTGTGAGAGAGAGAAAGGTATTACCAGATAGTCTTTGCCACTGATCAAAAAGAAGTCAGCTAACCCTTGACATTAATACAGACTCATGTCATGCAACCTGCAAAGGGAAAATACTTTTCCATTGTACTGCATTCTACTCCACAATTATTAGTGGAATATTAAAGTAGTGGTTCATTCACAAACATGATACTTAAGTCATTGAAGAGATGTTTGTATGTGTATATATATATATACACTATGTTTAGAATCACAGCAAATTAATTATGACAGTAATCCAACTAGAAGGGTCCTAAACCAACAGTAGTCCTATTTAAGAGTGCTTATGCATGAAATTGTGAAACTTGCTCAGAATCAGGTAGGAAGGCAAATTAGGTGCATCACAAGTATCTGCTGTTTATTGGAAAAATGCTGGCTTGTCTCTGTTAAAGGGACTTCTTCCTGTAAGTTTAACATTTTGCAATTCAAAACCATGGCTAAATTCCTGTAGATAAGTGAATAACAAATACCAACCTGAGTGGCCTAAACTTATCTGAATCAGATTATTTACTCAGACCTTGGCATATCTGTTAAAATTTTGTGCCCTTATGAAAACAGACAGCCCTAAACTCATCAGTGTCAGACTTACATTGCTTCTAACACTGCAGAAGTTTAAACAGTAAAGCAAAGCAGCCTCACCGGGTTTTTAGATGCAGATAGCAACAAAAAGTTACAAGTAAACAATTTCAAAATGTGACTTCTAAATTAAACTTACGAGTAGTCTATTTTTCTCATTGTGTGTACCAGTTTCCCTAGAATTCCCAAGACACATCTGAGTTTACAGGTATAATTTTAGAATTTGCAGCTAAAAATCTAATGTTGCAGTCAGCTTTTCCAATTTTTTTTCCAATACATTAGGAGGAGCTCCCATAAAATTCTTTTAGTGCAGTCAACATACCAAAAATATCCCCAAACCATCAATTATCTGATGTATTGTGTTTTATCATATCAGTTCTTTCTTCCTTAATTCAAATACTTTATTGCTGTGGAGATGTTGAAAGAATGTTTTGCCTAAGTTTCTTGAAGGTTAGAGGTTATTATGTTTAGCATATTGGACAGGATTATTTGGATTGGTGGTTTTCAGAAGAGAGAGAGCGTTTTGGAGCTCAGATGTCCTGCAAATAGAATTTGTGAATGTTGAAAAAACAGAGAGGAATGTATTTTTCTGGATATGTTTGGCTTGACTGGCCTTTCAGGTGTGTGTGAATATTTTTCTCTGTACTTTTCCTATCCGAGGGAAAAGTATATAAGATTTTCATTTTAGTTCAATAAAAGGCCTTCTTCTTTTCAACCATCTGGCACGGATCTGTGTCATTTTCACCTTCCCACTTGTAACACTTTGTCTTCTCTTCTGATGACAAAAGTTCTTTCAACATTATGTCCAAAAGTTTAAAAGAATTCTGAAGAACTGGTAGCAAGGTAACATGCCACAGGAGAGAAAACAAGATGAAATAGCAAAATTCCCTCACTTGTGATGACCAAATGTGCAAAGCAATTCTGCCCAGTGGAAAAGGAGCTGGGGTAAATGTAAGCCAGCAGTGTGCCCAGGGGGCCAAGAAGGCAAAAAACATCCTGGCTTGTATCAGAAATAGTGTGGCCAACAGGGCTAACAAAGTGATTTTTCCCAGCATACTCAGCACTGGTGAGGATGCACCTCGAATACCGTGTTCAGTTTTGAGCCCCTCAGTACCAGAAAGACATTTCAGTGCTGGGGCATGTCCCAACAAGGACAACAAAGATGGTGACGGGTCTAGAGCACAAATCTTAAGAAAAGCAGCTGAGGGAACTGGAGTTCTTCAGTCTGGAGAAGAGGAGGTTCAAGGGAGGCATTTTTGCTTTCTACAATTACCTGAAAAGTTTTAGTGAGGTGGGGGTCATTCTCTTCTTCCAAGTGGCTAGTGATAGGACAAGAGGAAATGGCCTCAAGTTGCTCCAGGGAGGTTTAGATTGTACAATAGGAAAAATTCCTTCACAGAAAGAGTTTTCAAGGACTGCAGCAGGTTGCTCAGGAAAGTGGTGGACTCACTAGAGGTACTTAAAAGACATATATGTAGATGTGGTGCTTAGGGATACTGTTTAGTGGTGAAGATGGCTGTATTAGGTTTATAGTTGGACTCAATTCTATGATTCTATGATTCATGCCCCATTCAGAATCACTTTAGTTCTTACACAGAGGGTAGGTGGTGATTATGATTTTGATATAACTCTTCTGTATATGTATTTCATTTTCTTCCTGTGGCATGTAGGGAGTACATATAATCACCTATGTGTGTTCTTCTCTATGGGACCACTTCTCAGTGGAAGGAGTAACATCTTCTGCTGTCATGAGATCTACAGTAGGTCTGTATTTTCCTATTTGTTGACTGAGAAAATGACAGTATGGAACATATGGAAAAAGGAATGTTCATTGAAGAAATCATGCAAATGAGAAAAGTATTAGGAAAGAGCTTCATCATATTTGTTATAAAAGGAACACTTTTTACTGGCAAGAATGTCAGTATTGCCAAGAATTGCCCTGCAGAGCTTCTTCCAGTAGAGACACAGTTTTATATATAAACATGTCAATGCCACACCTTTCATTTAATTCTGCACAGAAGAGTTGCCATGACCATAAAACTGATAAAAAATAATTTATTAAAGGTCAAAACACTACGTGAAAAGGGAACAAAATAACCCCCAGAAAGATAGGGTGATTGTGGAATTTCTTTAGTTTGAATCTCTCAGAAGAGTTAAATTTTAGGAAACTGCAGAGATAAAAGGGAATGAAGCCTAGAAATGGCCTGTGGCTTATACCTACCCTCTTTTTGCAGAAGTCTTTGAATCCTCCAGACTCTTTTTTTTCCCATAGTTCCCTGTCTTGCCAAAGCCATATATCTTTAATATTGCAGTATTTAGTGCTAGTGGGGAACATTCTCAACTCCTTTCAATTGTAAAACATCAAAGGATGAAGAGAAGTAACACACAGAAAAATACATTAATGCCAAAAGAAGCACTTCTACAGAGTTCCATAGATTTAGCATGAGTCCTCTTGTTAGAACAGAAATTCTGATGGAAAAAGGGAATATTCCTGGAGAAAACATTACTTAATATATCTTAAGACTAAGAACAAAATTAGTGAAATAATTTATTCAGCAGAAATTAAGCATCACAGTAACACAGAATGAAGGTGAACAGTAGCTTAGTCATCAATTTGCATTAATATGCATTAAGTTGAAGTTTCCCCAAATATGCAGATGGCTACATGCAGCACAAAAATCATAACTATAAATCTGAAAAGAGGTGAATTACTATATTACTTGATTTCTGGACTTTCAGTTCATATCTGGGCTCCTTATTGTCAGGAAACTATTGACTGTAGGGACTTAATAGAACATGAACAAGGATGGAGTGAGGGCTGCTAAAGAGAGGATTTCATGGTGCATTCTTAGGCAAGAAGATAAAAAAGAAACAAAGTCTAAATATAGCTGAAGTATATAACCATTAGGTAAGGAAAGGAATATTAATCTCCCTGATTCAGCTGTTAAATAGTGTAATGAAGTGGAAGGGAAGGTTTAGCTGAAAAGGAAGAATTGACAAAAGGATAAGTTAGAAACTTCAAACATTTGAGTCATTTTGCGTTGTACAACTGTTCAGATGTTATTAATATATAAAAAAATACCAAATGCATGAAAGTGAGGATTAGTAAGGATTACAGTTTTGGTTTTATTATGTAATTCTCTTCTTTGCAAATGACACTGTCATATCAAAAAAAGCATCTGCATAAGTACTCTAGTCAAGATGCTATTAAGACCTACAATTAAAAGAACGTAAGAATAATTTAACTCATCAGTAGTTTAATTTTGTCTGTATCTCAAATTTTCATTTTGTTTTTTTTTTAAATAAAATATTCCCTGGTTTTGGTAGCATAGCATACTATGTCAGAGAGTTTGATAGAGGATGACTCCCTATGTAAGCTGTCACATTTTATACAATGTGAATGTCTAGGTTCAGGTTTAGGACTTGGCTGGCCAGTAACCCAGTGACAGACATTCTCTATTAGCCTATCTTCCCTCACTCATGAAAAAGGAACAGGAATAAGAGAGAGAAAGAGATTTGTGGACTGCAAAAGTAAACTACTTTAATTAATAGAATAACAATAAAATGAAATATATAAAAATATATTTAAAAAAAATACCATATCCAGCTCCCATGATGGTGCTTACATCTCCATCACCACTGACATTATAGTGGAAGTCCCAGACCAGACTTGATGGCAAATGGGAACCAGACTCACAGGCTGGATCCTGGAACTGGACTCAGAAACTCATGGGTTGGGATCAAAGGCAGAACAGACAAAGTCCTCAAGAAGAGAGCTTGATCCTTGTGATTCCTCAACTTTATATCAAGTTCGATATATATAGAATGGAATACCAAGTTGGTCACTTTAGGGTCACCTGAACTGTCTACTCCTCACTGCAGATGCAACCTTTTTGCTCTACACTCCCCAGCATGGCACACAAGATTGAGCTTGGTCTGCATACCAGTCCTTGGTGGTAACACTAAACGAAACATTAGGTCTTATCACTGCTAGAAGCAAGCACTGTCAGCAAAAACATGCTGCTCATTTCAGAAAGTGTAATTAGAAGACCCTTAGCTGAAAAATGAAGTCACTGAACATAAATAGTTGTTCTAACTCAAACCAGAATAGCGTCTTGTTGCTTCTAGAATCATTCTGTATTTTTTATATTTTTAAAAGCTGTATATTTTAAAAAAATGTAGGTCTTGGTTGTGTGGGGTTTTTTTTTTCAAATCAAATTATGAAGATAAGACCACTTCACAAAACCAAACCAAATACATTGTAACACAACGTTTTTAAAACCCCCAAAATTCATAGTTATGGGACTTCAGATATGTAAATGACTTGGAATGCATTAATTTTCCAGAGGCAATCTAAAGGAGTAAAATTAATTTCTTATGAGAAACCTGCGTACCCAGTTTATAGTGAGCAATAGAGTTCAGATTTTCTGAACAGGGCCTGAAAATTCTTCATTACTTGAGAAAGGAAGTAAGTATCTCCAGTATAAAAAATATGCTTACTTGGAGGATGAAAAGTGATCAAAATCAAGCAATCTGCTTTGTTTAATAAAGCTCTGTACAAGCAGGATCCACATTAATGCTGCATCAACTAATGCAAGCAGTGCTTCAGGAATGTAAGCTTCACTTCAGGAATGATATAAAAAGAACAAAGAAAAGTATCTTGGAAGAAGCTTCTAGATCTTGCAAGGGTATATGTTCATATGTACAATTGGTTTTATAATTTGATCATCTCTTTTCATTAAGTGTAAAATAGGCTGGACTTGATGATCCTGGAGGTCTTTTCCAGCCTTGGTGACTCTGTGATTCTGTGAAAATATGGTAGAGTGATACTTATTCTGGTTTCAACACTTAAAAAAAATAGCCAAATTGGTTATCACATTCTGGTAGTAGAACACAGCTTGAATGCAGTAAATGCTGTTTACTGAAAGCCTTTTTACTGCTTTGCTCAATATTATTGCTAAACCATTATGAAGCCACTTAATGTTTAAATGTGTGTAACAGCATATTAATATGTGGAACTATAGGATTTCTCTCAGAATATGAGGCTCTCCTTTCCCTCACTCTCTCTCTTTCAGTGACTGCACACTTTAAAGACTCCATCCATTCTTCCACTATGTACTTGTATTTGACCTTTGCAATTATAATTTTTGTCACCTTCATGCCTGACTTTGGAAGCTGATTATAGTCTTGTAGAGCAGAAATCTGTATTTGGATCAATAAACAAGTATAATTTGAACTAAGAGACAAACCTAGACATGAGAGCTGTTATAACTTGCCCTGTCCTTGTTCCTGTCCTGCCTTGGGACACCTCAGAGCCATAGGTCTAGAGTTTCAGATTGTCATGAATCTGATGAAGAGCTATCTCAGAGCCTGCCATATTTTCTGAGACAAAACAAAAAGTGACATTTCACTACCCTTTTAATTAGAACCAGAACATTACTGGTAGCAGATGCTAAGCTGTGGTATCTTGACTCCAAATTAGTCTAAACCCAAATCACACAGATTTTTGGAGTTAGTGGAATGCATATCATTTTAGGAAAGACTTCTCTTTGCTATGAAAAATGTAATGTTGTCAAGCAGCATTCCTTGTGGGGAAAAAAAGCCCCACCTTTAATATTAATCATACTTTTAACAGCAGAATGGAAGATTTAATGAGGAAAAAAACCCAACTTCTTTGGGTTGAAATCTGACATACTGAAAATAAATCCAGCATACTTCTCTGGAAATTTTAGGAATGTATAAATGCATGGGTCTGAAAAAAGTTTATCTTCTTGCCTTCAGATTGTGTTACCTCATCAGAATATTTCTTTCTACAGTCTCCCTCAGAAATAAAAAAAAAAAAAAAGCATAAGAATACTTCTCTTTTTAATGTTCACATGTAAAACTTTATTTTTTTCACTACTTTCACTTCGTGACTGTCTTTGCACAAATGTTGATTTTGTGTTACTACATAATGCTTTTATTTGTCCATCTCCTTACACCCCAAAATATAGACAAGGCTGATATATATAAGACTATAGAAAGACAGTGGAACTGTCAAGTTTTCACTCTGTGAGGAAGAAATTATCCTTTTTGCATGCCAGCTTTTCTCATAACCACACTGAGCTAGATGCTTTGTTGCATTCAGCTTTTAAGTAGAACAATATCAATATCACTGTATTTAAATACCAAAAGTAATTAAGCAACTATCTATGAATATAATTGATTTAATGCAAATAATATTTTAATTCATCAAGAAATTAAATTTCTTTTGTGTGACATGCAACCTCTTTGCATTTTTCTAGTAAGTGACAAGAAAAACAAGTGCAAAGGAACATAGTACTGTTGTAGAAAATAATACAAAGAGATAAAGCCAAGTAGAATTTACATTGCATACATTGCAGTGTCCCCTTTTCTTCCAGAGGAACATTGTTAACCCTATTCAGGTTAAAAACAAAAACCAAATCATGCTAATGAATTTTAATATCTTGTGCTGTTAATACAAAGAGCTTCACTTGCATTTTAAAACCAACAATTTTTGAGAACAGCACTGCATGCACAGCAAAGCACAGATTTTTTTGCAGTATAATTTTACATTGGTGGTTAATAAATAGATACTTTAGTTTTACCAGGCACAGTCTGAAAATCACTTGGGGTCTATTGTGGCCCCTAGTGCGATAACTGTGCTGACAGCAGAGGGAGCTTTAAACTCATTGCCCATGGTAAAGTGTGGGGAGTGAAACCCATGTTCCTATAATCCTTGTATGGGTAGGATGTGCTCATTAGCCTTCTGGCAGTCATCCTAAGAGAAGGACAACTCTGGTTTCAAACCCGGGCAGATGGAGGTCATTNATCTAGTCCAACCCCCCTGCAGTGGGCAGCCAAACAACACTAGTGAGCCTTATGCTTTGTGCATGAAATCCTGAAAAATAATCTACCCCATATTTAACAAAAAAATGAGAACACAGTCTTTGCCTTCTTAACTAAATGATGTTGTAGCAGTAATTATGCAACATTTTACATTGAAAAATAACTACAGAAAATTTTCTATCCAGATCTGAAATTATGTTTTCCATTTCTTAGTGAAATCATTCCCTTCTAATTTAGGCTCAAGATCTTCAGCTTCTTTCAGAGTTTCTGATGAAGAGACTGGGGAAGGAGGGCAGGGGAACAACCCAACTCTGATACTGCAGAGTTTATTAGACCCAAATTTATCTGGGGACAGATAGACTGGCAATCTCAACAAGATATATGTTTTCTTGATTGAGCAGCATTTATTAGAGTACCTTGAGATTTAGAAAATGAAGCAAGGGAACAGTGGATGAAAATTAAAGAAATGTTGATAAAATCGCTACTAACTGCTTTGATGCTTTTTAGTCTTGCTCTTGAAACACTTAAGCTTTTTTTCAGTCACACAGTCCTGCTTGTACTGTTTTATTGTTTCCATTGGAGTACTTATCTTTAGTTATCTCCATACAGTAGTAGTATGTACAGTAGTAGTACAAAATACAGTACTGCTACTTGTCTGGTAGGAATATACTGGCTTTATATAGGCAATGCACCATGTGCAAGTTTATTTTGACATTAGTTGTGTTCAGGATTGTTTTCCATCCTTTGTCTCCAGGGGCAGTGTGTGTGACTGGGGTCAGTTAAACATAACTCTACCACTTCAGGCTGCCAACATTTTACCTTCATCTACACAAATTTGTTTATCTCAAACACCAAAAAGTACCATCCTTATTCAATAAGTTCATATGTTACCATGAAATGACAGAAATGAAGGATAAAATCTTCTTTTCATAAATAAATAATGTTAGGTTATAAAATCACATTATTTTCTGACTATTAAGAAGCTAATCCAAATAATCCTTACTTAATTTTTTCTCCATGCATTCTAATACATAAATTCATCCATTATTTATAAGTGCTTTTTGAACATTGCACAGGCATCATAAAAAATTCTGAAAAATGTCTTGATGAATTGAAAGTTTAAAAAGTGGCTTGAAAATGGTATATTCAGCATCACAGCTGAGAAAGGTGGGGCAGGCAAACCTGGTGCTGAGGCTATACTTCGCAACTAAAAATACAGTTTTATAGTGGCAATGAAGGACTCCGCTGTGCCTTTGTTATTCATACCTCACTGCACATNGCCTGGAGAAGAGAAGGCTTCATGGGGACCTACTAGTGACTTTCCAGTACCTAAAGGGAACTTCCAAGAAGGCTGGAGAGGGCCTGCTTGCAAAGGCCTGGAGTGTAAGGAGAAGGGACAATAGTTTTAAATTGGAGATTAGTAGATTTAAACTAGACATTAGAAAGAAGTTCCTCACCACAAGGGTGGTGGAATACTGAAACAGGTTGCCCAGGGAGGTGGTTGAGGCCCCATCCCTAGAAGCATTCCAGGTGAGGCTCTGAGCTACCTAATGTCCCTGCCCACTGCAGGGGGTTGGACTAGATGACCTCCAGAGGTCCCTTCCAACCCAAACCATTCTATGATTCTATGAACTGATTAGTTAATTATTTCAGTTATTTGCAATCAACGAACAAAAAATCATTCTAACTTTGCCATAAACTTTCCTTGTGGCATTTTGAAAACTAAAGTTCAGCCTATTAATTGGCGGACTCAAGAGATCTCAACACAGTAGGTAATTTTAAATCAAGGACGCCGTATTTTCAGCCATATTTTGACACCTGCATTCCTTCAACACCTTAACAACAAACAGTGTGAGACAGGTTCAGGTGAGATAAACTGCAGAAGCTCTTGGTTTTGAGAAGGGAGAGAATGAATGTTTACTGCTATCAACAGGAGAAAAAGCTTTGATCAAATCCACAGAATAGGAGCAAAGAATTAGGTTTGCCTGTGACATATCCTAGTCAATTTTAGAAGCAATCTTCAGATTGCTTTTCATAGATGGAAACGGGAATGGAGAGCTGAAATTTGTTTAACATTAGCAAAATATTTGTTTTTATGCTTTTTGATATAATGTGATTTCATGTGTCCCACAGCAAACTTGAAGGTTCTCATTAATAAAACGAAAAACCCAAACAGAAAGAAAGCAACCAAAAACCAGAAAAAATTCTTATTTATCTTTGTTTATCTGGTATAAAGTATATTATGAAAAATCCTTCAAAAAATCTATTATGCATATTGGACTTGTAAGTAGAAGTGTGAAATCACTGTGAGGAAGAGCCAGATGGTGGAGTAGGTAAAACACAGAGGCTGTAAACCCCTCCCTTCATATGCTTTTTTAAGTCTATATTTTCATCAGTAACCTGCAGATTATTTAGAAAGAAGAAAATAATTTGATCTTATTATTTTCTCTGAAAATTGGTTTGAAGGCTGTTACTATCTGCAGTGTGGCCATAACAGTAATGTTATATATGCACTATTCTGTAAGGAAAAAATATAGCCGAATAACTCTTTCAGAAATGGTTATTTCTTTATTTATCAACCAGTTTCTCTCCAGAAGCCTTAAATTAAGGTTCTAGCTGTAGAATTTAAGGATATAAACATGTCTACTGTTTTGTGTACAAACACATACAGTTTGTAAATATATGTGCATACACACCCATATGCATTAGTATCACATATATATATGTGATCTATAGAATAGAATTGAAACACATATAAATTATAAATATATTATAAATATATATTTTATATATATATGTATATTTAATACCAAATGTTACCTTTTTCGTACTTTAGCAAAGGAAAAAACTAGTGGAAATTTTCAAAATTAATTGTAGGAGATGCACAAATTAGGTTTACTATTTTGTTTAATATTTTGTCTACATAGATGGACATAGATTGAATTAATGGTGCTCCAACAATTTAGCTGCCATCTGTCAAAAATATTCATTTGAAAAGAACAAAACTTTGGTGATA
>VWZO01021963.1:46819-73420 GCA_013396975.1 Bucco capensis | reverse complement strand
ATCTGTGAACTTACTTACTAGTCCTTCAAGTCCTAGATCCACATCACTTATAAAGATATTGAACAGTATTGTCTCTCAGATGGATCCCTGTGGTACCCCACTCATCACCTGCCTTCACCCCAAGTAACTCCATTCACCACAACCCTCTGGGCTCTATCTCTCAGCCAGTTGTATACCCACCTAATGGTTTTTTTATCTAGCTTAATGCTCGACATTTTGTCTGAAAGGATGCTATGGGAGACAGTATCAAAAGCTTTACTAAAGTCCAAGAAGATGACATCAGCTGGTCTCCCTTGATCTAGATAGGTAATCTTATCATAAAAGGAAATCAAGCTTGTCAAGCATGACTTCCCTTTTATGAACCCATGCTGACTAAGGCTAATAGCCACATTGTCTGACAGGTGCTTATCTATGGCTCCCAGAATGTTCCTCTCCACAGTTTTGCACGGTACCGAAGTAAGACTAACAGGCCTGTAGTTACCAAGGTCATTCCTGTTAATGCTAAGTCAATAAAAATTTCCTAGAGTTTTTCTAAAATTGAAGTATTATAAATGTCTTCATACTATTATTGAGGGAATTAGAATTACAGGTATTACAGTTTAATTGATTCTTTTTATGAGTTGACGGAGTCAAAAGAAATCTCTTTTACAGAAAAGCTTAAGAAGACAATCCATGATGCTCTGTACAAATCTATCATGACCGTTTCTTTCTTGTGTGTGTGTATTATCATGGCACAGGGATTATTATGCACCAAATACAGGCAATTTGGAAGATCAAAAAATTGCAATTAAACTGTGATGGAGGTCTGTTGCATTCTAATAGAAATGGTTATTGGATTAGTAAAATCTAGCTAAAAATAACTTGTTTTGTCAATAATTTTTATGTTATTTATTTCTTTTGTCAAGAAGGACGATTATCTTTGGAGTGGTAACATATACTTCATGTAACTTTTCCTTCTTCATAAAGCCTCACCCAACCCTCTTTCTTCCTGAATGGCATCATTTCTCCTGTTAGAGGATGGAAATAATACCTTGTGAATTACAAGGAATGATAATAACCGCTAATGAAGAGCAGTTAGCTAATTGAGCTAAGAAGCAAGACAAAGGATAAAAAAACCTTTGCATAAGAAAACCAACAGAGCATATAAAGTAATCAGTGCACAGTTGTAAATTAAGATGTGGCTTTCAAAAATGCCTAAGGGATTCCAGTACCAATTTTCACTAAAAGTTAGATATTCAGTTCCTAGTAACTTACATTGTATCTCTTTAACAGTCCCACCCTCAAACCTAGTAAAGTCCGTGATCTAATTAATTGTTTTCTACAAAATCTTCCATAAGCACTACTGGAAGGGCTATAAAAATAGCTCTTCAGACAGTTATAGTAAAAAATCAAAGCAGTAGAGGCAGTTGCTTCTTTATCCCTTGCTCTTGTTAGCAATAATAATGGCTTACTTTGCATTTAGTTGACATCTCCATGTATGAAACCCTGTTTCTGCCATGAGTTGTATCAATCGTACATATGATTTTTACAGCAGTATTCTTGATTTCAGAGAAAATTTTACAGATACCTAATGTTTATTTAAATCAGTGAAATCTTTAGACAAGTCTTAGGTACAACACTGACAATTGCATTTTATTTAGATAAAAATATTTTGCCACTAAACTGATACAAAGTTGTATGCAAAGTATACATGCCAGCAGAAGGAAATCACCATAAACTTGCACTCTCAGACAGATATACCAGGAATTTGATCATGTGGGGATTTTTTTTAAATGCTGCAACTTCACAACTTCAGATATCCTCCAAGAAGAGAGGTTGCAAGTGCTTAATAGCTTAGGAAAAAAGTTCTCCCTCAGAAAGCTCAATATTTTGGGTAGTATGACAACACCTAACAAATGACATGAACAGGACAGAAGATGTATATGGTCTACCTAGACTTACAAAAAATTAGTATTTGTCTGTAAAAAGAGAAATTTCATCATTCCACAGTTTATTTCTGCCTTCAAGTGCAAATCTGAAGCTATTTAAAGTAACACGGACTCTGCCATTATAAGCATGGTCTACAAAAAAGTGAATATTTTCTTGCAAGACCATAAAGGAAGTACTAAAATTGAAAATAGGCATAATAAAAAGAAAAATACACAGATATGACAGTGAAAATCAGGTTTGAAGTCTAGAAGAAATGAGAAGACTCCTGTGTTCAAAAGACAGCTCTTGGAGAAGTTGTTTGGATCTGTGAAAAGGCTTTTGCCCTTGAAGACAGAGGAAGAAGAATCAGAAAAAAGACAATCTGTATGACATATATGTTTGTCAAACCCTGATAAACAAATAATCTTTAGGAACTTTTCATTCTTATTTCCCAAATAATGACAGAATAGATTATAAGTACAGAACGTTTTATCCTAATGCAGCGGCAAATATTAAATTCTTTCTTAAAATGGTCATTGTACCACTAAGCCTTTAAGCAGAGACTGTGAATATGATGATGTCAAGAGAAAATATTATAGACAAGTAGAATATCTGCAAGAGGGATCTGACAGCATGTGCAACTATAGGGAGATGATCAAACTTATTTTTCTTTGATCCAATGTATATCTTGCATTTGACCAAGGGTAATGAAGACCTTGAGAGTAACTTCAGATTTGACTCTCCTATGAAATGCTCTAATGACTTTTCTGTAGGTGTAAACAGATGAAAAACCATGACAGGTTGGATGAGGAACACAGAAACAAAACTTAGGCTTAGATGACAGATTTTAATAAACAGCTAAACAACTGGAGAAGGGAAGAAGGGACAAGAAAAACGCAAAGTTAAGAAAGTGAAAAGATTTAATAATGGAGAAGGAATGAAAACAGCAAAAAGAAAGAACAGGAAAAAGGAATGGCTTTTAAAAATGTTATTTAATTGACACGACAGGCTTGAATACTGCAATGTTTAGTATAAATTGAGATTCACTATAATGTTTCTTGATTCTTGCATGCTTTCTACAGAAGGAATTGAGCATTTAAGAAAAAGAAAAAAGGAAAAAGAAAATTCATACATGGTATTGAGAAAGAAATAAATGAGAACATTAAAATGGTACTTTTAGCCTCTAGAAAAAGTGGTCTCAATAATAATTAAAAAAAAAGCCTCAGTGTAGATTCTCCTTGCTTTCTTTTGACCATTCCATCCCATTGTATTGCTATTAACACTTTCAGTAAATAAACCTGAACATATATAGACATAAGTATGTAGTTTTGAAACTCAATAGTTTGGCAAATAACATTGGCTCTTAGAAAGGTTTTTTGCATTTTGCTTAAATCAGCTTTGTATTTGCATTCATTCAGTTTTTTAAGAAAGCCTGTGAAAATTATTTGACAGGCTGTGAAAAATGTAATATTAGGCAAACAACTGATTCAGTATTCATTTGGGGGGCAATAAGTGAAAACCATATGAAATAGACTGGTAATGCTTTTGAAAGAGAGAAAAAAAGAAAACAAAGACCACACCATATCTAAAGCTACAGATGTTGCACCGAGCGGTTACTACTGTGAATCTCATTCAGGAGGTTCAGTGATCACTGGCTGCTTTGTGTGCTGCAGTGCAAAGGAGCATTAGTGTCATAACGACATGGAGGAGACAATTTTTTTTTTCCCCATGGAATGGGGATTAATTCTTCCAGAAACATTTATCACTTCTCCATAAAAAGACTTGGATATTATACCAGTCTTGTTAAAACAACAGAAACAAGCAAATCAAATGTGCTTTCTCCCACAGCAGCAAAAGTTGTTTCATTTTCTCCCACACCTCTTTTATCTTCAACTCACAAAAAACATATTTAACGTTAACCTAGTTTCCTTTTTCAACGTCACATTCTGATAGAATAGAAAATGTCACTTTCTTGTGCTATTTGTGTTTCTACTAGAGCAAATCTCTTTAGAGATTTGTTGCTTTAGCTTTTGTATGTACAAGCAGCTAAAGCATGTTCTAATACTGTTTAGGTTCCAAGTAGAAAAACTGACTCTGATATTGTTTAGATTCCTTTAATTAAATTTGCCCTTTTATTCCATTGGAAGTCGGAAATGACAGTATCTTCTTGAATTATCCAACTACTCTGATGCAGAATATATTTGTGCAGTTTCTATTACTTTAAAAAAACACACCGTCTTTCTAGTAAGCATTTGCAGAAAGAAAATCTTAGAAATACACCTGCCTGAAGAAAATTAGACAGAGACCATTTAGACCATTCAGCTCATGACAAGAGCCCTCGGCTTTACTCTGTTCTTACAAAATGATTGGCTTGCACAGACCCTCCAAAATCACAAATACAGCAATAAAGTATTAATCCTCCATTTGTTTTTCTATCCCAATATTGCTATCAGCAGTAATTCAATTATATAGTCCCCTACAGGGATGACTGCTCACACTTCAGTTTTTCTATATGGGGAAGATTCAGGAAAAATCTATATTTGTACTTCAATAGTAAAAATTTTATTAACAGACACTCTTTGACTCCTTAGTTCTCTGGGCAACACAAAGGAGTGTTTATTCTCAGGGAAGTTAGGTACTGACTTGATATCTTTAGCTGTATTCTTCAAATGGAAATAAATTTCAATTTAGGGGATTTGATTTAGAACCTTTAGAATTTTTTTTTATTGTTTCTTGACAATTAAAACATCATGTAGATGTTTCTTTTTCCCTGAAAACAACTCAAACAAAAAGTCCACTCTCACAAAAAACAAACCCAAACCCTGTAAAATTCTTATCTGGGATGATTCACTCATGAAGCAAAACTGAACAATCAGAACAGCTCTGAATGATGTGGAGTCTGCAATTGGATGTAGTCTGTCCCTTTAATGCATAGGAAAAAAAAATGTGTTTGAAACTTAATAATATAGTTTTGCAGAATTAACTGACTTTTTTGGTTTAAGTTTTGGTTAAAATACCTTGTGTGTTNCATCCAGCAAGCATTGTGGTTTATATTACTTGCTTTATATATTCTTTCATTGGGAAAGACAATTTCAATATAATACACAGCTGCCAAAATGTATTGTCTACTATAGAGTTTCTCAACTCTGTATGATCACAGAAGTGACTTTTCCACTTGGTAGAAACACTAAAATTTGAAAAACGTGTTAATTGCAATGAGAACACAAACTTTTGATCCGTAGACTGAGAATAATTTTTATAACCATAAAATCATACAATCATAGAATGATTTGTGTTGGAAGGGACCTCTGCAGGTCATCTAGTCCAACTCCCTGCAGTAGGCAGGGACATCCCCAACTAGATCAGGTTGCCCAGAGCCCTGCCAAGCCTCACCTTGAATGCCTCCAGGGATGGGGCCTCAACCACCTCCCTGGGCAACTTGTTCCAGTGTTCCACCAGCGTTGTGGTGAGGAACTTCTTTCTAATGTCCAGTTTAAATCTACTCCTCTCCTATTTAAAACCATTGCCCCTTGTCCTTTCATGGCAGGCCTTTGCAAACAGGCCCTCTCCAGCCTTCTTGTAAGTTCCATTTAGGTACGGGAAGGTCACTAGTAGGTCCCCCCAACAATAGCTTCCTTTATCTCTTTTGGAATTTTAACATAGAATGTTGCTAAAACAATAAAGATTATACTTAGAAATCATATAAAAACAAAATCTTGAATGTTTCTCCAACTCAAAATGACTCCACAGTGCCCTATCACTTTAAAAGGTTTTCCACTGATTATATTTTAACTATCTGTTACATCTTTATTCCTCTGAAGGTGGTGAGGACTCCTTCCCCTTCTTGTTAAAGAATAGAACACAAGATTTGTAAAGATTTGTGAAACTGCTTATAGGAGATGAAAACGGTGCTAGTTAACAGAGGGGGAAATTCAAAAAGACAAACTTAGAAGAAAAGTAGTGGAAAAATCTGATTTATCTGATTTATACTCATTACTTCACTGCCTTGACACCTTCGATATTTATTTTATTGCTGCTAATAGCAACAGCAATGCATAGTGCAGGTAGATAATAGCACAGAAGAAGGAAGTGTATTTTTTCTCAGATTAGCATTATTAACAATACTGGATAGTAATTTCTACTTCTCAGTATTTCAGAGAAGGTGGCTCCAATGTGTGTACCTCAAAATAACACTGAGACATTCAGCCAGAATGAAATAATATCCAGACAACACTAGCTATTTGCAGTGATACCAGTTCTCAACATCTGTTAATATGTGGATTTTTGAGAGTCAAGAAGCCTGTATAGAAGACAAAGATCTGATTATTCACAGAAGTGGTTTTTTTGAGACTGTAGTTTTAACTTCTAGTTTTTAAGCTGGGATTTATTTTTTCCATTTTTGTTGCTTCGATTGCATCCTGGTTTGTTATAAACCTTTACTCTTCTCCCTTTAATTTAGGTCAAACTATCTTCAGTAAGCCTTTGTCTTCTGTGCAACTTTAGACTTTTCATTTGTTTTTCCTGGTAATTTCTTATATAGCTTTTTGAGTCTCTCGTTATTTGCCTTGCTGCTGTCTACCCCACTGTGATCACTATGCCCATTCACCTTCCTTTTATTATTTTTTTTTTTTGTTTGTTTCTGGATAATTCTGAACTTTAATCTCCTTTTTCTCCATATCTTTTATTTGACGTGATACTGATTAACACTGTCAGATACTGCCTTTCAGCCCTGAGCCATCAATTATCACTCTTTAATAACTGTTTTTTCTCATTTTCTGTATTTTATCACCTTTCTTGAAATTTCCAATACTCAGTTGTGGGAAACACACCAAAGTATGAAGAATGGAAGATGATAAAGCAGAAAGATAACACCAGAGACTGAATTTTGAGAGACATATTTACCTGGAGTTTTCTGCTAAAGATGAACTCACTTTCTTATCTCTGCTGGCTGAATGCCTTGCCCACTGTCCATTGTTGTTTTAAGTACCCACTTAAGGTGCCTTTGTACTGCCTGGAGCAAGGGAAGCCAAACAGGTTTTTCTGCATTCTAGACTATTGTTTCCCTGCAGCTCAGAGATGACTCATCCTAGCCCTGCCATGTGCTGCTGCACATGGCTTCTGTGGGCATACTCTGTAGTTAGCCCCTCCTTTGTCCTAATGCTATTGGATTGTTGCCCTCAGCTTCTTCCCTACTGGCTAACCAGCCGGAGACCCTGCCCCTTCCTGTGTACTGACCAGCCTCCTACTCGGGCCCCTTAAAAGCCGGGGTTTTTGAATTAAACTAGTTCTAGCTCTTGCACCCTGCTCTCCTGCCTCATCTCTTCCTTCTGCACCCCCATCAACGCTGCACAACTGACCCCCACACTCACTCACTCATTTCTGTTGCTGTCTTGTGAGAACCAGTTGTCTCTTCAAACTTTTTTTCATAAGAATACTAGTGCTACTTTTGTCTTCCAGTTGTTTTTGCTGTGGGTTTTTCTTTTTTCCTGAAATTTTGTCCTCCTTCAGACAAAATACCCTGACTTACTTGCTCTAATGTCTTTTGCTTTGAGACTCAAGCACTCTCCTTACTTTATCTTGCATAAACCTTCCTCCAGGCTTGGTTTCCCAGAAATCTTACTTCTCATGGTCTTCATCAAATTTCTCAAGTAGTTCACTGTTTGAATTAGCAGATATATTGAGCGTAAATGGAAAAAGCATACACATTTCTTGCTTTTGTCTGGCCAGATCCTGTTACCTTTTCTCAGCAGTTAGCAAGGAGGTAGGTGAATGCTGATCATGTCCCAGGCAGCATCAGACAAGGGCTTTGTTTACTTTACTGGAAATACATCTTTTCACACAGTGCTATATAAACCTTTACCAAGAAGCTAGATAAACTTCACCCTTGCATAAGTTTATTAAAAAAAAACAAGACTTAATAACGAGGTCACAAGCAGTAACACAGCCTGTGAAATACAACCTTGCATTGATTTGTGATCATTAGCTTTCCTGGGTCCACACAGTGTCAAAGAAGGGTTGTGAGTGGTACCGCTGCAGCAAGTCAGATCTCAAAATACTTAAGAAAATTGCATCAATAAATATTTTTTTCTGAAGTTCCTATGTGAAAAAGCAGACTACAGTTGTGTACATAGTGAAAGTAATAATCAAAGCCAGTGCTGAAATTATAAATAAGTTGGTACAAAAGTGGTTGCTTTAGCTGAGGCATAATTATAATTGGAACTTTTCACTCTTTTTATGTTGAATTTGGCAATCATGACAAAAATTTGCTCCTGTCACCACTGCTGAGTGCTCAGCATTAACTTGAGGTAACCTTAGGTCAGCTTCTTACTCCAAAAGCCAAAAGTGGAAAGCAGATTTAGTGATGCTCACAACTGGGAACAGATGAAGTGTGCAACATCTAGGCAGGGCATTTTAGCTCCTTTTAAATGAGGAAACTCACTAAATGGGGAGAGATGACTCAGGATCAACAGCACATTGAGAACAAAATTCAGATCATTCACATTTTTTTCACGTCGTTGTCAGCTTCTAGGCAGTGTTGTAGCAGATTTATTTGATATTGATTGATTGTAAGTTATTTGTGCTACTATTTCTACTATAGTAACTATTTGCTTTGCAACGTGCTGTTTACTCTCTGTACATTGGTTGTGAATTCTCTATCTGATCAAAAAGTTATTAATGATCACAAAACAGAGTATCAAAACCTTAAATAGCAAACCTGATCACTTGCCCAGTATCCTTCCTTTCTACTGTAGGTAGCGGTTAGATTTCAACATGATTTTGGTATTGGCTCTGCTGAATCAGTGTAGCAGGGTACAGGGATTCTTCCCAAACAGAATTCCACTACACAGTTGAACAAACTAGGAAAGGAGCTTTAATCACTATAAAGACACTAAGCAACCCTATCAAGCACAGGTACAGTTAGAGCATACCATAACAAGCCTAGGGTAATTATTACAAAGCCAAGCATCAGGAGCACTATTGCCATAAATACACTTAATCCTAGCAAGCACACATACAGTTAGATAGCATATCATACAAAACACACTGCGACCATTGCAAAGCCAAGCATTAGGTGCAGCACCTTGGTAGGGGGTTGGTAGGCTCAGAGCATCACAGGGCATCCCTGGGGAAGACCATGCTGCTGGGTCTCCCTTCCACTGCCAGAAGCAAGCTCGCTTTTGTAGGCCAGTCATGGGAAAGTACCAGACCCACACCCTGCACGGGTGGTGGTCACGTGCACTGGGGGTTTGCAGCCAGCTGCATATTGCAATCAGCAGCCAACAGCTGTCTGCCCTTGCAAATCAGTGTTGTTTTCCTGGTCTTAGCCAAGAGATATAGGCCAAGGTCCAGTTTTGTTATTGTTTGGCCTGTATGCATATCATGTTCCCTTTGTTATGGTTATGCATATCTTGTTTCTGCCGTTATGCTTATGCAAGGTTGTCTTCTCATGCCGTGGTGACCAACACATCATTTTGTATCCCTCACATAATGAGTAACAGCACCAAATTTTCTATAACTGCTCATTGCTGGCCAAAACAGACACATTTCCTCTGATTACAATGGACCTTAAATTGACTATATAATTTGTGAATTCGGTTCTTTTGTTGCAGTGTTTTATTAAACTTAATTCAATAAAGGTGCATGAAAGGTACTTCAATCCATTAAAACTGAATTCCAGATCTTAGTATGAATATGCCTATATCTCTGCTCTTCAGCGCTTTGTCCTGAATACAGCATCCTGATGGCCAGCATTGATTTTGTAATTCAGAAGTTTTCTCCATTAAGTAAACAACATCTCTCCTTCTCCAGAGTAGGCTCTTTGCCATCATCAACTAGATGTAGTGAATGATGGCAAAGGATATCTCTTTCATCCTCTGCACTGCCCCAGAAGAAGCATGTGGTATGGATCTTGAGTGAGGAAAAAAAGAAAAAATGAACAATTCAGTCTGATGCGTTTCTTTCTTCTTATCCTCAACCTTCTCCCCAACACACTGTATAAGATGAAGAAAAAGATCTTTGTACTGGATGCATATTGAAGCCTCTCTCTAAGTAACCTTTATTTCAGAGTTACAGTGAAGATGTGCAGTCTTCATTATCCTTACTTTGAAGGAAGGAAAGTGTATTTTCTTAGGTATTGGAAAGTATTTCATCTTTCCTAAGACTCTTAAATGCTCCAAGGCCAAGATTGACAAAGTTCACCAGTCAGTCTACAGCAATCTGTGCAAAAATTTAAGTCTCTCTCAGTAGTAAAATTTCTTTTGTGTAGGATTAATTAGCTAAAGAAATGTGCACCGGACTGAAAGTTTCTCTGTGTGCATTGTAGGTAACACCAGGTTCTAAACAATATAATTTCACCACAAAATTGCAATATTTGCTGCGCATCTTAAATGTTTTAAAAGCAATTTGATTTGGTATTACACTAAGTGGAATTATAAAGAAAATATAAATTTACTGAGGCTGTGCTTAAAATAATTTATACTGATTAAAGTTAAATTTTAAAGTTCTACTTAGTGCTTTCTTTTCCATCTAAACCCAGAGGTCTACTATCATAATGTAATTTTAGCAGTAATGAGTAAACTTGGAGAAGTTGTTTTCAGTTTTAAATACGAAAAATGGCCAAAGTTCAACTAGCTGCTTAGCCAGAAATTAGCATGTCTTGCTATACTTCAACTTTTGTTAAACTGGTAAGGAGTTTTTGTACTGACTGTGAATCTTGATACAGACCTCAAAATCTCTCTAGAACAGTTCTTAAGGTTATTTCAATAAACTTTTCTAAGAGTCTGAAAATTCTACAGTTTTGCAAATTCAGGGCAATTCAGTATCACAGAATCACAGAGGCTGGAAAACACCTCCAGGATCACCAAGTCCAGCCTGTGACCCAACAATATGGCATGAGCTAAACCATGCCATTAAGTGCCACATCCAACCTTTTCTTAAACACCTCCAGGGACAGAGAATCCACCACCTTCCTGGGCAGTCCATTCCAGTGCCTAATCACCCTCTCCATGAGGAAGTGCTTCCTGATGTCCAGCCTAAGCCTTCTCTGGCAGAGATCAAGCCATGGCTTCTCATCCTGTCACTAGTTGCCAGGGAGAAGAACCTATTTGTTCTATTTAAACCAGTTTAACTATTCTCCCTATACAGTGGAATGAGTACTATGATAATGAAAAGATCTTAATGGATGGTCGTGAACAAAGAAAGAGAAGTGGCTGCAATAGCTTTTAACTTTGGGTGTGAAGGATAGTTTGGAAGTAAGTATTCTGATCTTCACCACTCAGTGAGGTATGAACTCTGAAACAGAGCAGTGTTGGAGCACACAAACTGGGTCTACTCTTGATGAAACTAGAACACATTGCAGAAGTGCAAACTATTACACCAGTCAATATACAGCCCATGAGAGGAGAATAGAGCTATTCTGAAATGAATCAGAAAATACAAGAAGCTATATACAATCACAATGCTGTGAAGATAAATCCACTAACATTTGTAAGCCGCTCAGATGTAGAGGTAATGGGACGCTCATAGACTCTGTGCACCAATTTTAAGTCCAGAAACATTCACTAACATCTTTCTCCTAGGCAGTGTTCTAGGCTTGTAGCTCTTCTGAAAGAGATCATGTCCCACATGACTTGTGGAGCCCTGACTGCTTTCTGCAGAAGAGCTGTGGTCCCATCTTTCCAGATACTCTTTCCTGACTTCCAATTTTAATTCAGTGCAAAATGATTACATTGAATTTCAGAAATCAGGAAATCCAAGGATGGAGGAATCACATTGGTTTTGTGATGAGCTGGTAACTCTAGCTGTCAATAAAAGCAGGGCTTTTCTTGGGAAGCAAGAAGAAATGGGTTAAAGTAATACTGACATTTAAAGTCACTGAGGTATTTGTTTTCAAGGCCATCAAGAATCACCTTAACTTTTTTAAATATTTGAGAGAGAGGTTATCTTTCATCTCTTTTCAAATCTAGTGGCATATCTATAAACTGCTTTTCTGCATTTCTGATAGTGAAATAGGAGTAATTTAATAAATATTTACTGAGTACAAGATGTCACAAGCAATGTGATCTCATCAATACGTTAACCCTAGGTCAGAAGAGTCAAGAAATTATTTCAGACATATTCAAATTTGTGAGAATATGGGGAGGGTACAAAATGAAACTCTAGAAGACTCAGAAATGAAACGCACAGCAATCACACTGTTTCTTGACACTTCTAATAAACTGCTACAATTGCTCATCAAAAGCTGATGTGTTCCATTTCAGAGAGCAACAGCCTTGCTACAGAGAGAGATAAGTCCATGGAAAGAGCAAGAAAAGAAAAAAAATTATCCCTCTTTGCTTTCTGAAAACTGCTTTGGGGACAAAGATTGGTGATTCCCCTAAATTTTCAGGACAACAGAATTTACTAGTGTCAGGGGAAAATGAGATTTGCAATAGTTAAATATTTTGTTGATAACCTCAAGAGCATAGTCAAAGATAATATTGTATCAGTGATCAGGTTTTCATCAGACTTCACCTCCTCCACCTCTCTGGGTTTTTTTGCTTCTCTAGACATTACAATGGGAAAAAAATTCTTAAGAGATCATATAGCCACTTGTCTAACCTTTCTACTTATCCTCTCTCTTGAAAGTCGGGAGGTGAACTAAAGAGTATAACATCAGCTCACAAAATAAAACAACTCTATGAAGTGGCATGTACTGGATCTACATAGTCAGTCTTCTGATTAGTCATTTGCGTATTGAAGTCCTTCAAGGTCCAAGAATATGACCCTGGTGTCAAAGGAGTGAAAGGACACATCTTTGTTATTATTCTATATTTCTTTCATAGGAATTTTAAAATGCCTCTCTACACCTCTCCTGGCCTGTAGGAGCAGCTGTTCTTTCTGACATCAGTTATTCTCTCTGATATGCCTAAAACTCCACGCACTTCAGCACAAATCCCTAGTTGCAGTAACTTCATTATTGATGGTGAATCTTACATTGCAGTCATTGACTATTTCTTGTCAAAGCATGATGAAATTACCTTTGAAGAAGCAGGCTTATGGGATAGTACTACAGCTGTGATAAAACAGGGCTCAGCACGCACTGCAGAATCAGAATGTGGGTGTTATCTGTGTGAATCACCTTGCTGCTATGCTACTGGTATCCTGAGGCTAGGAGTAAGTAGCTGGCTTGTGCTGTTTGCACAGACTGCAGACACTGCAGACTGCATCCAAAATTATGCTACAAATGGTGTTAACTCAAGCTGTGCTTGCATATAGCAAAATATGGTCTAGGAGAATTCAGTAGGCTATACAAGTTCATAAAGCAAGCTGGTCACAGGAAAATAGGGTGCAGAGTGATTTGGTTTATTTCACTGACTACTAATGTTTCAGTCATTATTTATGCCATGCCTGAAAATGAAAAAGACTAGGTTAAGCAAGAAGCCAGAGATGATGAGAGTAAATTATACATGATCACACTGGCAAGAAAAGGTACTGAAGAACGATTCCCTTGTGGTAGATTCTTGGAAGCTCTCCTTATTTAAATAGTGTAGTACTGATTTCAGGTTAATGAAGGTTTGCCCAGATTTAATGCATGAAGTTAAGTGGCAAGTAGGACTGGGAAATATAATAAATGAGAAAAAAATCACTTTGATATATAATTTTACTCCTCTGATTCTCTCTTGTAAACGGATTTGTTCTTACTATAGTCATCTACAAAATGATTATAGATGTGTACCTTGGCAGTCAAAAGCATCTTGCAAAAACTTCCTAGTTTGCAGAGGTTTTCCAATAGCATTACTAAATGCCTTATTTGTTTCCCATCTACCACTGAAACATTTACAAGAACAATTCTGTTAAATTTGCTTTGGTATGACATTCAATTAGATGAAAACTTCTTAAATATTGCTCTAAAAGTGATTTTAGGAAATGTAAGAATGTTACTGTAGTTGTATAGTATTGTATAGTATAGTATTGTATAGTATCCCATTGGCAGATAGAGATATAGAGTATTATTGTCTATGGTAATAATCTAAATAGGTACAAAAGGGAACAACAACAAAAAACCCCTAACACAGAAAGGACTCTGTCTGTCTTCTCTTCATCCTGACTAAAGGTTCCAGAATCCAGAGCCCTCATGGCTACTGCCTGCTGCTGGGCCTACTTGATATCTGTGGTGACACAGTTATCAAAAAGAGGACGTTTGGGTTCGATATCTGCTTTGTTATATGTTTCATTTTATTATTATTTAATTTTATTAAAGTAGTTTTATTTTTATTTTCTAATCCACAAGTCCTCTCAGTCTTTATTGCTTCCCTTTCCCCTTTCCTGGGGCAAGGGGGTAGGGGTTAATAGTGTCTGTCACTGGCTTAGTGGTCCCTAACCCCTGAAACTTCATTAGATTATTTCATTAATTTTCCAAAATAGATTTCCAAATGAAAGCTGAAAAGATTTTTTTTTTTAAGAGAATATTATTTATATAGCCCTTTTTGTCTGTGCAAAAAGTTAACATATTTTATTGTTTTTTTCCTGTTCTCAGAACACAATCTTCATCTGTGGTTTTAGGTAAGTAATACGTGCTTTGGGTCAAACCAATTTCATTCATCTGAATATGAAACATTTATTTTAGTAAACTATTTCTTGTGGTGAATATGCTTTTATCAGAAGGGCAGCTTGCAGTAGAAACTAAAAATAATAGCTGTTATGACAATTCAGTTGCAACAGAATTTCCAAATCTTATAGTTAATATATTGGATCACAGAAAATGATAGTAATAGCTTCCTTGCCTCAACTTTTATATCCAGCTCTGCATATCATTCTGTGATAAAATGAAGAAAAACAGTAAGATCAGCTATCAAGAGCCAAAACAGATTTGATGGAACACTGACTTTTGAGAACAGTTTCCAAAGAACAATACATGGTTTTGTTCATTTTATTTGAGTAGGGGTGGGATGCAATACTTATTTTTAAATGTACTTTAAAAAGGGCAAAGATACAGAATAAAATAGGTATGCTTTACTTTTACTTCAGAATCCACATAGACAGGTATATGCCTATGTATGAATCAGAAGATCATTAGGTCTTCTGGTGCATTTCAAATATAGCTGAATCTTAGGACAACTGTTTTCAAAAGGATGTGGATGAATGAAGATTTTGTTATATAAATTTCAGAGTACCTAGTTTATCAGACTTGAATTCTAGCCTTGTTCAACCTTAAAAGGACAAATTGTCATCAACTATTGTTTAAGGTTTAGAAAGATACACTATGTATAATTTACTGCATCACATTCATGGTCACTGACTGACATTCACCAAGGCACTTCTGTGTAGTTTCCATCCTTCACTCCACTCTTTTAAGGATAATGAAGAAATGGCATCATCTAAATATAGAAAGTAATAGGAATATACCATTAGTATGCTGTGATCCTTTCCTTCATGATTAATTTCCTTGTGAGTAAGAAGAGATCATGATGAATAAGGTTGGCAAAATCAGAGTGTTTTCACAAAACGCTGTAATGAGAAGATAGTATGGATGTGGCTGAGTCAGACTGGCTGGTAGTAAAAGGACAAGCTCAGTATAAGGTACCCTGCTTAGTATGAATGCTGCTGTACTGTCTTCTGCTTCACATCCAAGAAAGCCTGGAGGTCTCAAAGAGTGGGCACTGAAAGAGGGACCACAAACATAATTCAGCAAACATCACAGGAACATCTCTGGCACATTTGTGTAACAGAATCACACAGAATCACAGAATCACGAAGACTGGAAAAGACCCCCAGGATCATCAAGTCCAGCCTATGACCCTATACACCCAACATCTATACCATGCCACTCAGTGCCACATCCAATCTTTTCTTAAACCCCTCCAGGGACGGTGCCTCCACCACCTCCCTGGGCAGCCTATTCCAGAGCCCAATCACCCTCTGCGTCAGGAAGTGCTTCCTAATGTCCAGTCTAACCCTCCCCTGCTGTAGCTTCAAGCCATGGCCTCTTGTCCTGTCACTAGCTGCCATGGAGAGGAGCCCAACCCCTATCTGACTACAACTTCCCGTCAGGTAGTTGTAGAGGGCGATAAGATCACCTCTGAGTCTCGTCTTCTTCAGGCTGAACAGTCCCAGTTCCCTCAGCCTTTCCTCATATGGTTTCCCCTCCAGCCCCTTCACCAGTCTTGTTGCTCTCCTCTGGACCCTCTCCAGCACCTCAACATCCTTCTTGAAGTGAGGGGCCCAGAACTGGACACAGTACTCAAGGTGAGGCCTCACCAGTGCAGAGTACAGGGGGAGGATCACATCCCTAGTCCTGCTGGTCACACTATTCTTGATACAGGCCAAGATGCCATTGGCCTTCCGTGCTGCCTGAGCACACTGCTGGCTCATGTTCAGCCGGCTATCAACCAGTACTCCCAGGTCCCTCTCCGCTGAGCCACTCTCCAGCCACTCATCTCCCAGCCTGTAGTGCTGCATGGGCTTGTTGTGGCCAAAGTGTAAGACTCTGCACTTGGCCTGGTTGAATTTCATACCGTTGGTCATTGCCCATTCGCCTAGCCTGTCCAGGTCCCTCTGCAGAGCCTTCCTTTCTTCCAAGAGATGGACACTGCCTCCCAGCTTGGTGTCATCCGCAAATTTACTGATGGTAGACTCGATCCCCTCATCCAGATCATCAATAAAGATGTTGAACAGGACTGGGCCCAGGACTGAACCCTGGGGGACACCACTGGTCACTGGACACCAGCTGGAAGTGGCACCATTCACAACCACTCTCTGTGCTCGATCACCCAGCCAGTTTTTAATCCAGCGAAGAGTGAACCTGTCCAAGCCATGAGCTACTAGCTTTTTCATTAGGATGCTATGAGTTACACATGAGTTTCACATGAGTTACATTGTCAAGTCACAATCAAGATGAGTCCAGGTGCGATATACCTCATTAAAATATTCCTTGAAACCAAGAAAAATCATGCAAAAATCTTTGCTATAAGGAAAGACAGTCTTTAGACACCCTGGGAGTAAGGAAGTGTATCTCTGCATTCTGAAACAGCGTTCAAGACTAGAAAGAACTTGGAAAAATACCTGGAGAAGGTTTAATTGTGTAACTGTCTTTGTTAATTAAAACTCAGAGTCAGTTCCTCACCTAATTCACACACAAGTAGGGAATTTGGCATCCTGACTGCCAGGGAGAGGGTTGCATCCATAAACTAGTACTGCTATGAAGAAAACACATGTGAAGTAACTTCCACAGTGCCATAAAATTATTTAAATTCAACAAGTTTTTTGAATTATAGGGAGATACCTCACTCAAGCACTCTACTACCAACATGTCATTGGAAGTAAAGCCTGCCCTGCTATTACTGTATTGTTACTTCTAAATAAGCTCAGACATGGTGGTGTCATCAACATTGTAGTTTGCTTTATCGTGAGTCTGGAGGTACATGCTGTCATGTTGTAATTCAGGAAACGATGAAACAAGCAAGGAGAAAATTCTGTACAATAAATTATTAAAATTGTTTAAAAATTAAAAGCAGAATCTGAGAAGCCATTTTTCTGTTCCCCTGCTGCAAGTAGAGGATGAGAAACTAGGGTAGAAGGACACAAATTTTTTGTATAGTTATGTGGAAAAAGGATACATTTTGTTAATCTAAAGTCTATATCTTTTTGTTGGAAGAGAACTAAAATTTAATATAATGACTTCAATAAGATATAATTTGACTTTTGCCAAACAAGGTGAGAATAAGAGAACTGTTTGCTGAAAAAATAATGGATTTACTGACATAGAAAATAATTTGAAGAGCATTAATGTGACAAGATTATAGATCAGATCTAACATTATATAATAATCAATATAGCTATTTCTTGCCTGTATTGTATTTAATGTTTCTTCTGTTCTTATTTTTTGCTGAATCTTCCAATTTCCTAATGAAAATCAACCTACAATGTATATTCATTTTCCTCAAAGGGGCCAAACCGAGATCCACTGAATTCAGTGCATGCAATGGCAACTGTGGTAACATCTAGCTTTCTTGCTTTCTTTCACACCTTTGTTTCTTTCTTTCACACCTTTGTTTCTTTCTTTCACACCTTTCTTTCTCTTTCCTTTCTTTCGCACCTTTCTTTCTTTCACACTTTTCTTTCCCGCCTTTCTTTCTTTTCTTTATTTCTTTCATTTGTTTGGGTTTTTTATTGTTGTTTGTTTTCTCCTGGTGTTTTTAGTCATTTTGAAGTGCTTCTAACACATCCCAAAGAACTACTTATAGAAGGAAGGTGTACACCATGAGCTCTTAGAGACAAGCTGGTATTAGAAACTTGGCATTGGTAAAATTCAGCATATTTGGCATCTGAAAGCAAGTACAGTCTTCAGAAAAATAGTTGCTGTGAAAGCATTTAATAGTATATTTTACTCTGCTTATGCATGTTTAAAGATGTCTTTGTAAAGAGGGGCAGTTAGCACTTGGAAACGTATCTTTTTGTGGTATACAAAACAGAAGTTCCTCAACTCTGTAAATACTTCAACACAGTTGTAATGTTCCTCTAGAAAGAATGTTAGGATCTGTTAATTTCATCACTGATAGTACAAATATATTTGTATTTGAGGTGTCATAGCCAAAATCCTGAGCAAATCTTGAAAGTGAAAATGCAATTGATTTGTGACCTAGGAAAGGTAGGAGGTCTTGGGAAAATAGAATAAGGATGCTTTTTGTATTCATTTGTTTTTTTACATAGCTTGGGGTTCTGCAGATTATGAAATATGGATGCTAATTGATCAATATGACAATTACCTTAGTTGCTTCATCATTTTCTGATAGCTCAGAAATAGAGAATATCATTTGCATCATTCTTTGTAGTAAAAATTCAAGTACAAAGGTAATGACATATAAGGAACACAATGAAGTTCAAATTAGGCCTGCAAACATTTAGCTATGAAACAAATTTAGAAATTTTATTTATGACATTTCAGGACTGCAAAGCAATATAAAGAGAAAATCACATAGAAACAACATACAGTATATTTACATTTATTGTAATATATTTTTGTTTTGACATATGTAGTTCCTGAAGACTTGGGAAATACATACATATATATATATATAAATGTGGTTCTCAAATTCTTCTCTGTGTTGTTCTGTTACTTCATTGTTGACCACCTGTGCCTAATATATGAAATATCAACAAAAAGCACAAGATCTTCCACTATATATGCTTTTCTGTTGCTTTTCTCTGGGAATTTTTCAAGGTTTAAGAGGGAAAGTAAATCCTTTGTGTGAGTCTTTGGTTTCTTTAGAATGCTTTTCCTTATTATTTGGTTGTCTATGACAGACCAACAAAAATGGCAATGTGAATCAGACATAATCTAGCTGTTGCATTATTCATTATTTAAAATCTTGTACTTAATGAAGACCCTATATTGAAGTCTGCTGCATGTGACTACAAATACGGCCATTTCTCTGCCCTTACCAGTATAATTCATTTTTATTTTATTTCATATGATGTAGACTATTGGCATGATGAACTTCTAAATAGGTAACAGCTAGGCTTTCTGGAGTGATTTTCTTATACATCAAATATTTTAGAAAGTGTTCAGAGTCATTGCCGTCTACTGTACTTATAGATGGTGTTTGTTTCATTCCTCTTTTTTCACTCTTCAAATACCCATTTTTTCTGTGTCATATACTATTCTTTTAGGCACTGGTATTTTTATATTATTGTAGGCTATTAAATTATCACAGGTAATGTACAATGGTGAAGTACAGTAAATATTACATATTTCACGGAATCACAGAGTCATTAAGATTGTTAGAGACCTCTAAGATCATCAAGTCCAACCATACCTATCACTACCATGGCACTAAACCATGTCCCTAAATAAAACATCTATACATTTCTTAAAACATCTCCAGGGACGATGACTCCACCACCTCCTTGTGCTACCTATTCCAATACCTAACAACCATTTATGGGAAGAAATTCCTCCTGAAATCCAATCAAAACCTCCCCTGGTACAACTTGAGGCCATTTCCTCTTGTGCTATTGCTGTTAACCAGGGAGAAGAGACCTACCAGCATCTCACTCCAAACTCCTTTCAGGTAGTTGTAGAAAGAGATAAGGTCTCCCTTGAGTCTTCTCTTGTCCAGATGAAACAACCCCAGTTCCCTCAGCCACTCCTCATAAGGCTTGTTCTCCAGACCCCTCACTAGCTTCATTGCCCTTCTCTGGACATGCTCTAATGTCTCTGTGTCCTTCTGGTAATGAGAGGCCCCAAACTGAACACAGTATTCTAAGTATTGCCTCAGCAGCGCTCAGTAAAGGGCTTATCTGGTGTCTCAGATTGAGACAATTTGGAAAGGTGTAGACCCTGGATGGAAGCCTCCCTCCTCCAGTTCAACACCCCGGCTCTCTCTAACACAGAGAGGGAGAGACACAGAAACCAAATATGCCCGAATGTATGTGAAAAAACTTTCACAAAGGAGAACACCAAACAACAGTATTGATAAATGCTGAGTTAAGCTACCCAACGAGAAGAAACACCCCAAGATCCTGCCCACCGAGCCAGAACGAGATGGTGGCCAGCCTTCCCCCATCTGCCAAAACCTGGCAGGGATAGTCTGGAGGGTCAGCAGTGGGATGACATCGCAGCTTCAGCACAGACAGCAGGAACAAGGCTGTGAAACCCCAGGCAACCAGGGGTACCCACCAGGTATCCGTTGGGTCTGGAGATGGGGCCCAGTTGCTGCAGTTACAAAGGTGGTTGCAGTCCCCACCTGTGGGGTGGTGGTAGCAGTGACAGGTGGTAAAAGTTCCGGGCAGCAGAAGTCCCGCAGAGTGCGGGAAGGAGATCCCCAGTCTGGACAAGAAGTCCCTGGGCGGTGGGTGCAAATTATCCCAATGCCTCCCCGAGGGGAGCCATCACTGATGAGTCACTTGCATGAGAACAAAGAAACAAACACCCAGCTTGCAACCCGAGGTGGCAGTTGTGCATGTCCTCAACACCTAAGCCACCAATCTTCCAACGCCGTCATCCCCCATCCCCCAACCTGTGGACACATTTTTCTCCCAGGACAATCGAGCACCACCCCCACCTTCAAGTCCTTCCCCACAGTCCGAAAACAGTAGGCATATTTGGGGAAAATGGAAAAGGTGGATACCAGAGTGCTTTGTGTAACCCAGGACATCTGGTCCTACTTGTCCCTGACGAATGTAACTTCAAGCATTTTTTAAGACATGCTGAAGTAATTTATGTCTTCATGAAGTATACACCAAGATTGCTATCCAAGAAACACCTGTGGGCTGATATAATATTGGCTAGTTATGTAAACTTTATGGCATAGGTATAAAGTATACTGTATTTGTATCTATTAGATACATAGCTAAGCATTATGAAGTACTTTCAAATTTGGTTGGGTTTCTAAAGATTTCCCTTATCAATGTCTTTTAAAGAATCATAGAATATCATGAGTTGGAAGGAACCAAAAAGATTATTGAATCCAACTCCTGTCTACGCACAGGACAACCCCAAAAATTACACCATGTGCCTGAAATCTGTCAGGTTTCATGGTGTGACTACTTCTTTAGGGAGCCTGGACCAATGCTCCACCGTCCTCTAGGTGAAGAATCTTTACTTAACGCCTAACCTAAACCTCCCTTGGCACAGCTCTATGCCATTCACTGATTCTGTCCTGTCACTGGTCACCAGAGAGAAAAGATCAGCTCCTATCCCTCCACTTCCCTCATATATATAGACTGCAATGAGTTCTCCCCTCAGTCTCCTCTTCTCCAGGCTGAACAAACCAAGTGTCTCCAGCCATTTCTGAAATAGCTTCACCACAAGATCCTTCACCATCTATCTGGCTTTCCTCTGGATACTGTCCAAGAGCTTCATATCCCTCCTATATTGTGGTGCCTACTGGAGGTGAGGCTGCATCAGCACAGAGTAGAGTGAGACTATCACTTCCCTTCACTAGCTAGCAAGGCAGTGCCTGATGCACCCCATGATGCAGTTGGTGTTTTTGCCTCCAGGGTAGCCCGTTGGCTCATGTTCAACTTACCATCATCCAGAACCCACAGATCCCTCTCTGCAGGGCTGCTGTCCAGTCTCTCATTCCCCAATCTGTATGTTCATCTGGAGTTGGTCCTTGCCAGGTGCAAAATCCAGCACTTGCCCTTGTTGAACTTCATACAGTTGGTGTTTGCCCAGCCCTCTTGTCTGTCCAGATCTCTCCACAGGGCCTTTCTGCCTTTGAGAGAGCCAACAGCTCCTCCAATTCGGTGTCATCAGCAAACTTGCTTAGTATAGCTTCTAGTCTGGCATCCAAGTTGTTTATGAAGATATTGAAGAGGACTGGCCCAAAAATAGAGCCCTGTGGAATCCCACTAGAGGTCAGTTGCCAGCCTGATGTAATCCCATTTACTATAACCCTTTGAGTCCAGTCCATCAGGAATATATAAAGGATTACATATAGGTAAAGAAGTGCTCATTAACAAAAAACATTTGTTTCCTCTACATCTTATTTTTGCATCTGCTTCATTGTTGCAGGCTTTTGTTTACTGCATCAAAGAAACATTCACGATATAAGAGCTTTCAACTATGTTTAAAAAAGCCAACCACATTTCAATACGGAGATTAATATGCACATTTCTGTGTGCACTAATAGTCAAATGAGTCTATGACAAATGTACCTCTGTATGGAAAAAAAGCAAAAGGAGATTTAAAGAAGCTGCTTTATCTGTGTTTAGCTGAAGGAATCCATGACAACAGATGATAGTATATTTATGTGTCATTTATACTTGGTTCATCTTTGGAGAGCTGGTGTTATGTGACCTATAGAAAAATAAGTTTTTTAAAGATGGGAAACAATAAGAAATATTCAAAAACATCTCCCTGATTCAATAGGATGTTTCTATGAAATATTCAATAGGACATGCCTCCTGAATTACTGCACCACTTTTGAAAAACTTGAAAAACCTTGGTGTTTCTGTATTTACAAAGGAGTATTTTAAAAGACAAAAAAACCCCACTGGTTTTATATGTTTTTTGTACAATGGTGCTGAAAAGAAAGAGAAATGCAGGATTGATTTTCATAAATGATAGATTTACTCTAAAATTAAATCCACACCATGCATTGACATTTACAATGATAAATATTTGCCTTCTCTTTGCTCTAATAAGGTGGATTAGGCCCTTATAATAGGCTATTGATAAGCGTGTGATTGGCAAAATCCCTCCAAGATTATCTCAGTCATTTATTTTGGGGTATCCAGAGAAGACTGATGAGCTCCTGGTTCTTTGTTTGCAGTCCTGAAATGCAGAACATCAGGGCCAGGCAGAATTTAAGGTGGAACTTTACCACACACCTAGACCAATAAAGAAAACAAGAGCTTTAGATTTCAGCCAATCACCAGGAAACTAACTTAAACAATATCATAGTGTTCAGAGATATAAAAAATGACACAGAGATAATGAAACAATTTGGAGTTAATGGAACACTATAAGAGAAGGATGCTAATGATCCAAAATAATTTCTGTATCCTTCAGTGCAATTTCCGGGCTATCTTTCAGTAACGTGAGGACTTATCCTCCCTTACAGCAGTGCTTTATCTGCAGGAAAGAAACATGCAGGTTTCACTCATTCAGACTCGTATAAATGCATTTTAGAGCTTAGATAGGGGAAGGTGATATGAGAGTGAAATTGAATTGCTGTTTACATTCTTTTCCTTAGCATTTAGATGTCCTAAATTCTGAAGCTGCATTGTGGTCTTGCCATGATATTGTTTTAAATTGTGGTATTGTGCAAAGCTGCTGTTCTACCTTCTCTTGAATGCAGGAAGGATGAAAGACAAATAGTCAATAGCTTCCAGCTCCCTTCTCTAAATTACAAGAAAATTACATGGAATTTCCTTCAAGGGCACAGGAAATGTTGAGTGGCAAAGGCACACTTCCATAAATACAGAAGGGAACAAGGGATCCTTTACAGTTAGTGTTAGTGACTGACAAATATGGTGCACACTAAAACTGAAGACATGTCATATTGGTACTTCTGTGACACAAAGTTTCATTAATAATTAAACACTTACGAAGTTCATCTATTTTTTTGCTTGGATTTGTGCTCAAAGGAGGCACAAGCTGCTTAAGAGATACTGGCTCCTGCATTAGATGGCTACAATAGCTAAATGTGATCCTTCTACAGCTAATCACAAAAGGACAGCAGCAAAGTTAGTATTGTGATTTTGATACTAGCAAACCAAGGAACAGTACAAATCCAGGTGCCTGCTTTTACCCTTCTGCCTGGCATATTTGTTGAAACCTGTGTCAGCATTTCTCACTATTTAAGTGGCTATCCATTACTCATTAAGGAGAATTTTAATTTTTTAAGTTTTTTTAAGTCTATGCTTGAACATAGTTTTCAAATATGAGTAAAATCAGTCTTGTAAAATGCTACCAGGAAACTAGACTTTATTTTCCTTGATGTGTACTGCCATAAGTAGCTTATATTTTCAGAGTAAGGCCCTAGTTCAGAGGATTACATAAAAATATTACCCAGCATTTATGTAGTCTCAGATTGGGTAAATAGCCCTATAAACACACTGAGAGCAATGTAGGCCTTGTCAGGACGGTTCACATGCTGAGACTGAAAAGCTTTTGAGAATAAGTGTGGTAAATTACAGTGAATCCTTATTTTCCTCAACTCACTCTCTCCATCCCTATAGGTGCATAGAAGGGAGCTCTGGTACAGTTGTGGAAGAATAAGATACAGAGTAGTTATGAAGGAGATGGGAATAAGATCAGTGAGAAAAGTTAACAGGAGACTGTGTACAGACACAGTTAGCAAGCCACTGAAGGCTTCTCATCTCACTAGGGGAAGAGGGAGAAGCAGTACAAGGAGCCAAGTAAGTAGTTTGCAAAGCAGTTACAACAGAATTTGTGGAAAAGCAGCAAAGATTGATCAACAGCCCTGTAACCAGAGGCACAAGTAACAGAACAGCAGAAGAGTGTTGTCAGGGTATCTTCACTGCAGAATGAGCTTTCACTACACTAATTCTGGTTTGCCTCCAGAGGGCTGAGCTCAATTTTCCTAACTTGAACAAATAACACAGCGTACTTGTAGGGATTAATTTTATCTATCGCATGCATTGTAATAAAAGCCCCACTGGGTAGTTACATATCAAATTACAAAACGTGTAAGCAGTCTTATTCTTTTTTCCCCAACTTTCTGGCTTCTTGTAAAGCTAAAGATTAATTACTATTTGAGCTGCCCTGGGGGCTGGGAAAAGAATTAGAGAGTGAAAAAATGGTATACTAAACCCAAACACATGACATGTCCTTTTCAAAAAATGTGTATGTATTCAGAGATTCAATTACTTTCACTTAAAATGAAAACTAAAAACATTGTCACATTTCTCCTAAATAGTATTACTACAGTTCTTTTTACTTGTATTTTCTGTCTCATTATTTACTCTTCATGAGTTATCTTACAATCACTTTCTTAAATTTTACTGTCATTAAGTGTTGACCACAACACAGAAACATTTTTCAGATGTATTTATCTTGAAATAACTGTAAAATGTGGGAGATAGCGGCTGTCTTGAACGTAGGAGATGGTCAGTGATAGAAACTTGATTTCTTCTACTTTGTAGTATGCAGCACTTTATTTTGTGCCCTTTTTTCAGATTTTCACCAAAAAAATTTGCCTGTAATGATTCGTTTGTTTTTACAGGACTACTGCACCTTGAATTTTCTTCCCTTAAATCCCTGCCTCATTTTTCTAAAATTAATGAAAGCAGTTACAGCATTTTTCTTTCATTACTTAGTTTGTATTTTGTTGTATGTTTCTTTCATATACTTCTCACATTCTTTTCAAAAATGTAAGGTGACATACTGATCTTGCCTTGCCACTACCAGGGATTCTGTCTTTTTGTCTTGTTGAAAGTCTTCCTCCCTGCCTACAGATTAGTAAATAGGACTGGAATAGGAAGCCTCCAAATTCTAGGTTTATTTTCACCTCATTTGAAGGAGGTTAATGCATCAACTCATTTTTCTTTTTTTCTTTTTTTCCTTCTCTTCAAAGTGCTCTCCATTCCTAATCTGGTGGAATCATGGGTTTTAAGGAAGATTTCAGTGACATGGATAGTCCATTTTTCTATCTTGACAGTTGGTGTAAATAGATATCCTGTAAATTCCTAAACACTTTTTTCCTACCCAGTTACCTCTTAGAATTATAGAATCATAGAACGGTTTGGGTTGGACGGGACTACTGAAGGTCATCTAGTCCACCCCCCCTGCACTGGGCAGGGACATCCCCAACTAGATCAGCTTGCCCAGAGCCCTGGCAAGCCTCACCTGGAATGCCTCCAGCGATGGGGCCTCAACCACCTCCCTGGGCAACTTGTTCCAGTGTTCCACCAGCGTTGTGGTGAGGAACTTCTTTCTAATGTCCAGTTTAAATCTACTCCTCTCCAATTTAAAACCATTGCCCCTTGTCCTTTCACTCCAGGCCTTTGTAAACAGGCCCTCTCCAGCCTTCTTGGAAGTTCCCTTTAAGTACTGGAAAGTCACTAGTAGGTCCCCCCGAAGTCTTCTCTTCTCCACGCTGAACAATCCCAGCTCCCTCAGCCTGTCCTCATAGGAGAGGTGTTCCAGCCCCTGATCATTCTTGTGGCCTCCTTTGGACTTGCTCCATCAGCTCCATGTCGTTTCTGTATTGAGGGCTCCAGAACTGGACACAGTATTCCAGA
>VWZO01021963.1:0-12475 GCA_013396975.1 Bucco capensis | reverse complement strand
TCATCAAATTCTGCCATGGCCCTTTGGCGCATCATGCTGAAAAAGAGTGTGAATAGAGTTGGTGCAAGAACGCAGCCTTGTTTCACGCCATTAGTTATTAGAAAGAGCTCAGAAAGTGCATCGCCGTATCTGACTTGGCCATGCTGATTCTCACTTTTCAGCTTTCGCTTTTGCCTCTGACATCAATGTATCAATAAATCACAACTGCCATAGTACAGAAACTGTAATCATCTTTGTTTTGACTCTGATACAGGAGCATAATGCAGGACACCACATAACACAAGGTTATTCTAAGGCATCGGTTTGCCTGTCAGCCACACTCAATGACCGTAGCTCTATGCTGAATGTCATTACAGAAGATACAAGAATGCTGAGGTGGTTACAGCAGCACCTTCTTGTGTTCTCTTCCCTTGCTACATCCCATAATATATAAAACATGTAGGAATACCATGTGTAGTTCAAATAATTACTTCAGAGCCCATATTTTACTTCTTTTCTCCTTTCCTGAACTTTTACACACACTTCAAGTCATTAACAATTTATTTCAGCCATTTAACTGCAATAGAATAGTGAATTCTGTCTTAAATTTTATTGAGAAAAGAGTTCGTGGGAGAGGAATTACATTATTATTATCATTAGCAGTGTAGCGTTTCTGTCTGTCTTTGAAAAGACAGAAGCCACTGTAGTCAAATGGTGTTCAAGATCCACAGCTGTATTATTGTTGCTTTCAAATTCAACAGAGAGAGGTGGTACAGTTAATTACCACCTTTTTCACATTTAAAATGCAGTAGAATGTGGTTACAATAGCCTGCTGTTTGCAGTACATGGATCTGTCCTCGGCTTCTTTCCACATACAAGATGACTCATGCTCAGGTCTCACTTCTATTCCTTAGGTAGAAACTGATGTTGCTCTGGAGATAACTTCAGATACAGGGTTAATCACTAATCTAACATTATCTTTTTGAAGAGCTGAGGAAGGAAGTCTTCTTCAAGGGTAAATTTCAGGCTGTTAGTCAGAGTATTTAAAACAGAAATTAGTTCTTTCCTTATACATATATTTAAGCCACATAGAATTCAAAACCTTACTTGTCACAGCATAGGACTCCATATCCAGTTCCCAATTATAAAACGTCAGTACCTGTGGCTACTGCTGAACAGTTTCCTACCTCTGAGGAATAACATTTGTTCTTAGTACACTGAAACTTTGTGTAGGGAGGTTTCATGGTTATATCACAACCACTGAGTTCTTCTGTAAACTATATAAATGAAACCTAATCAGTATTAGCTCCTATAATTGTAGGTCCTGAAATGAAACATAATTTCAATGAATAATTTAACATAATTTAATTGGATCTTGGGAATGCTTTTATATAAAACAAGTATATATGACGGTCTACAAAATTACATTCTGTCACTTGTTATTTACACAGAAATGTGACGTGCTTTGTCATAATTAAAGGCACAGTATCAGAAACAAAACTCTAGCCAGAAAAACCTCCAATATCTTTCACATAATATTAAGTCTTGAATTGGCATTGGAATTTGAATGATCTAGAGAAAAATGAATGAAACACTGAACTAGTAATTTTGCTTTTCCTTGAAGAATCATAGAATCATAGAATGGCCAGGTTGGAAGGGACCCTAAAGATCATCTAGTTCCAACCTCCCCACACTGAGCAGGGATGCCAATCATTTGCTTAGATCTTCTACTGAAAAGGCTTATCCTTCAGCATGTCCAAACTAAGTAATGTTTTTAAAATTAAATAATCTTTTGTGGTATTTTCTTATTCATATTCCCTTGTGGCACTTTTTCCTCTCTCTTTCCACATACTCGATCCCTGTAGGAAAAACAGAATTGGAGGGGGTGGGGGCAAGTGGCATGGAGCGAAAGCAAGGGTAATAAGCATAACATTATCTAAAGCAAATGAAACAGAGTTGCTGTCTGTGATAAAATGATATTAAACCTGAGCACAGATAATCTAGCTGACATTCAGGACATCAGTATAGTGTTACAGATAGTGTTTTGAGCGAAACAAACCTGCATGGGACACGTGGGTGAACCTGGAGGTTAGTGAAGCAAGATACTGGTCAAGAGTTGGTCAAAGGAACATAAGAATAAACAGTGGTAAAAGGAGAACTACCAAAATAGAGGGAGGTTGGTGGCAAGTTCCTTAAAAATTAGTTGAGACACATCTTTTCAGCATTCACATTAATATTCATAGTGAAATATTCTGATTTAGAAGGCTGAAATGGATCACTCATAAAAACAGAGGTTGAAGAAATAAGCACTGAATAAAATATCTTATAATGAAAGTTCACATTCTTAATAAATGTCTTACCAACAGTGCTTCCTTTTTTAAAAGCATGTCACCACTGTGATATGTTTCCTTACAAGTATTAGAGAAGCCAAAGGCCATGGAAGAACCAAACTTCAGTAACTTAACTGGCTCTGGGAACAAAGATCACAAAAAACACTGTGTACTGTGAGCAAGAGAGACAGTGCAGGTCCAGACCCTGCAATTCATCCTGGTTAAGACAGAGTGGCATGGTACAAACTGCCCTACCTCAAAGGAGGGGAAGAAAAAACTCTATACAACAACTGTAGTATAGAAAAAAAAATATTTGAGTCTACTAAAATAAAGGCTGGATGCAAGAACTAGCTGCAAGAACACTGTGAAGCTTAAGTCTATTTCTGTTATGTTTTGTTTCTTCACCTTAAGCTTTCTCTATTCAAAAAGCTAAAATTATTTTTATTATTATTATTTCCAAGAAAGCAATGATTTATTTAGTTTAGTTCAAAACCACTTATGCCTGGGAGAATGCCCAACAGGGGAGAACATTTAGGTTGATCCTTTTTAGGCAGCCAAAGCAGTGTCTGACTCAGACCTCTGTCAATGCATTAAGGGGGAACAAAAAAATGAGACAGAAAAAAACTCCACAAGTTATGCATCTGGAAAAACAATGATATTACACAAGCAAGTGATGTGTCTAGTACCCTCTCTGAAGTCTGACAAAAGACTATTGAAGGCACTGTAGGACAAATAAACCTCAGATTTTTTCACAGGCAATCTATTCTCAATTAATATGCACAGTAGCCACACTTTAATCTTTTATTGCACCTACTCAGTCCAAACTGCAGGCTTGATATCCTTTTATGTTTTCCTACCTGTATATTTATATGTCTTTCAATAAATACTTTCAGAGAGGGAGATAAGTATATACTAATACTTGTTTTTATGTTCAAGTTAAATTAAAATTGGAAACTTTTTCAGTTAGGACTATAGTAGCCTGTGCTCACTGACTTCAGAATTTTTGTCATTCTGAATAAAATACAGCTTAAAAAGTACTTATTTTTTTCTTTTGATCTTTTCCCTGCCCTGACAAAAAGCCACGGAGTTGTACATCACATGATCTGATAAAAACAGACTCAGATAGAAAACAATTTTGCCTTCCCCCTTGATTTTTCACATAAAATTCTGCTTTGGTGGAGATTACTGCATCTTTGTATTGGCATAAAAATCACATTTTTGTTTACCTTTTAGATAATAGATTTCACTTTTTAAAAGTTTGTTGTCAAACATGACCAAAAGAAGAGTAATTTTACAAGGATTCTGCTTTTATTCCTGGACTTGCAAAGGCTTCTTGTTAGAAATAGCTGAGAAGATATATTTGTTTGCCTGATTTGCCCTATATAATCATTTCAAACTGCATACACTTAACTACAATTGGGGAAAACGTAATTTTATTAGCATGTTCAGCTTTGTAAAAAGCTGCTCATTTAATTAATATCTGTTTACTTTACTGATTTACAAGATATTTAGTTAGATAATGTGACCAGTGTGTAAACACTTTTGTGCATACATGATGCTCTAAACACATCTTTTCATGAGTAGGCTGTTGTGACAGATCCTGGATCAAGGAAGTAGGGCAGCACTGACAGAAATCTGAATGTGATATAGTTTCCTCTCCATACTTCCCCCAAGACAAATACGTTATACATATTTATTCTTATTAGTGATTATTTGAGTACAGCTTTCAAAAACTCAATAAAAATGATTGTGAACCCTTACTTGGACATTTTAAAGCCAATTCTCCCAGCTTAACACAATATTGATGTGTCTTATGATAACTTTAACATAAAACCGAAATGTATATGCATCTGAGATCATTATAGGTCACTATTCTTACAACAAAACCTTGATCTCAAGGCAAACCTTTGAAAATGCATGTGATAATTGGCAAAAAAAAAGAGCGATGTGCTGTTTTTGTCTGGGATAGAGTTAAATTTCTTCACAGTAGTTTGTAGGAGACTAAGATTTGGATTTTTACTAGAAACAGTGTTGATAATTCAGAGACACTTTAGTTGCTGCTGAGCAATGCCTACAAACAGTCAAGGCCTTTTCGGCTTGCTACACTGTCCCACCAGTAAGTGGACTGAGGGTGTGCAAAAAGTTGGGAGGGGACACAGCTATAGAGGTAACCACAACTAACCAAAGGGATATTCAATGCCATATAACAGCATGCTCAGCATATTAAGCTGGAGGAAGAAGGAGGAAGGGAAGGATGTTTAGAGATATATTGTCTTCTCAAGTAACCATCACATGTAATGGAGCCTGGTTGTCCTGGAAATGGCTGAACACCAGCCTGCTGATGGGAAGTGGTAAGTGAACTCCTTGTTTTGCTTTGCTTGCACAAGCAACTTTTGCTTTACCTGTTAGACTGCCTTTATCTCAACCCAGAATTTTTTACACTTATGCTTCTGATACTCTTCCCATCCTACTGCAGGGGGGGAAAGTGAACAAGTGGCTCTGCAGGGCTCACTGGGGTTAAACCACAACATAATGTAACTGTGAAAGGCATGTATAAAAGGTTTGAAAAATAAAGCATTAAATACTGAAGCTGGATTTTCTCTTCAGAAACTCAGTTGCCTGGGGACCTGGTGTTTTGCCAGTGTTTGCCATATGTGTAACACCAATACCAGGGCTTTGGAACACATATGGCAAATAACAAAATGTTTCCATCCTAGCTGTAGCAGAGTTATTGGTATTGGTTAAATAGTGAGAGAGGTAACTGTGTGTTGTTAATGGTAGATATTAATCAAATTACACAAAACAAGCTTTAGGATGTAAACCACAATGACTCATAAAATAATGAAAATTTTTCACAGTATGAATACTCCTGATAAAGTTCTTATCTATAAAACCTGAAGTAAAATCTGTCACACATGCATAAAATGGAGTTTTTTTGAGTAAAAAGTTTCATAAATTTCTTTCCTACTGTTGCAATCTCAGGTTTTGTTCACCTTTATCCTTCAAATATATAAATGTGCTATTTGGCAAAGGGAAATCTTGCTTATTCTTCAGTTTTGTCTGAACTGTAGTCTCTTCAATAAGATATAGAAGAGATCAACAGACAGAAGTCAATCCAGTAGTGTAGCAGAAGCAAATTTTCCCATACATCTGACTACCAGCAAGGTTGAGCATGCTTTTATCATGGGTCACATGCAGACAAATACCTGTGTCAAACCATCATGGCTAGGCTTTGCAAACATNTGTATTAGTCACATAATCTGTCCAATGGATGTTTAGGATTGTATGGAGACAGTGCTGACGGAAGCACTCCAATAGTTGTAGGTGGTGGTGATAGATGACCCATGATTCGGAACCATATAAAAGAGTACATCACAAATATTTACATAAACATTGCTGGCCACACAATTCAGCACAAGCTGACACACAAAACACTCACGTGAAGACAATAACACCAGTAGCCTCATCCTGCTTCGCTCTCTTGCTGAGGAGGTTGGAGGTCTCTAGTGGGAAGAATGTACATGCATACACACTGACCAGCATTGTCCACATATAACCTGACCATTTTATCCCTTTTTGACCTCTATTTCTACACATTTGTTTCTCCTCAAGCAACAATTTGCATGTACAACATTTCATGGTAGTATATTTACATGATATTTTCTCACATACCACCTCAAGGCCACAACTGAACTGACTAGCAACTATTTTAACATATTTCTTATTACTGGATTACCTCATCAAATCTAGACAGCTAGCTACCACAACACACTATATGCAAGTACAATTCAGTCTGAACCTTATAAAAAGCTCATTGATGACAGCTGACAAGTTTGCTTGGACTTCATGGGCTGTGTATTTGAATTGAAAGACCCATCAATGTAAAATATCCTCCGGCAGGAACAAGCCATCCATCCTGATCTCCACACAAATTGATAGAAATGGTAACAAGAGACTGCATTAACAGATTGCTGTGAAAGTTTATTGTTTATGGAGTTCTGACTTGGCTTCTTGAAAACTCCTTTCTTCCTTTTCAAAGGACTCTCTATAAAGCTGTCTTTGCCAAAGCCTTAGGCCAAGGACCTCATAATAGCAACCTCTGCAGCCATTACTGTGGGAGTGTCTGGAAGGGCAGCTGCACATGCAAGCACTTGAACAACTTCTCATGATTCATAAGATTTTTAGTATTTGCATTGCTTCAATGCCACAGTGTTTACTCATAGCAGGAGTCTCTCCTTAAGTATGTGCAAGGTGTTTTATTCACTCTATTACTTCAACAGAAATGTATCATCCATCTTTAAATAGAGACAAAGTGAGGAAACACAATATACCCACTTTCATGTTCTGAAAATCAGATTATTCATTTGTACTAAGGTATATTAGGCTTTCCCAGAACCGCATATTAGGTGTACTTGGAAGTCACTCCAGGAATAAGTAGTACTCTTCGTCTAAATTACTCAACATGGTGCTAGTAACTGCAGGAGTCAGAAAAAAAAAAAACACCACAAAACTGAGCAAGAAGAGATAAAATACACACAAATACTAATAGCAAGCAGATTGACTTGACGCTGCACCCTTGTGCTTTTCTCTTCACAACCTTTTTTTTGAAATATACAAAATAATATATATCAGATACTAGAGTGGGAAAAATCAAGTGTTTCACGCTCTGGCCTGAGACTTTTATTTCCCAAATTTTCCTAGAAATGTTTTACAATTGTTTTTCTCTGCATCTCAATTTCCATATCTCTAAATTATCACTACTCAAATTCCACATCCAACTAGACTGTTGAGGATGAAATAAACCAGGAAATCTCTGCAGTAAAGCAAATTGCACACAAGAGAGATAAGCCAAATATCTAAGGGATAGGTGCTGTCCCACTCACTCTTAACTGAAGACAGATTCTTGATATCAGAACTAAGGTGTTTGTCTTAATTATTTTTATTTACCTCCCCAGTTGCTTTACCCTTTTGAGTTTTACAAAGGACAGTGAAAACTGTAACTCCTTCTTCCCATCGCAGACTGAAACAAGAGGAGAGGAAGACACTGAGAACACAGGAAAGGGTTGAGAAGTTCCACGATGGGCTTGGAGAAATAGGGAAAAGGGTTTTTTCACCTATTACATCCCTGCTGTACTGCTTTTGGCAATGTAAGTCACACACAGAGCTGATTATCACTGGCAGAAAATAACACAGAGCTGATCTTCTCAGAGCTCAAGAACAAGGTTATGTGACCAAGAAATTCATCCACTTAAACTTTCCCCAGAATTTTCTTCTGCTACTTTAAGACAAACTGCACAGTTCCCTATGACTGCTTCTTACATGAAGTTATACCCAAGTGAACAATCATATACAAGAAAATAAGATCATCATTGAAAATTATGTTTCATAGCCATTTCTGTAGACAGCAGCATAATGTTTTCTGGTTTTGGGTTTTTTTTTAATTACCTNAGCGGAGAGAGAGCCTGTAAAATAAAAGGAATAAGGGTTGGAAACTCACTGCCAAAGCTGTTCTGCATGTTTCCTTTCCACAAGTTTGGCCCAAACTGTGGAACTAGAAATTACTGGAAATTACACACACACAAATAAAAAAACCCAAAACATTCTTGCCCAAACTTGTGAACACACAATGCAGTTAAATGCAACTGCAAAAATCTCTCTGCAGTAGCATCACCACTGAAGGGTTTTGCTCTGATAGTTTTGCAAGCTGTCAGCTGTGAAAAGTCTCCATCCGTTGCTGCTCTAAGTGGGGGATTTCCCTGTGTGTGAGAGCTAGGAGTCACTCAGGATTCATAAAGATTTTATTTCCTTACACTCAGAACATAATCCTCTTAATATTTTCCAGTGCAACACTGCAGACCGTGCTGCACTTCATACCCTGAGTAAAACACTGTGCCATTCACCCTGTCCTCCTCTTTTTATGTTTTAACTCTGGAAACACATCCACGTGCTTTGAAATGGAAAAGTGTCTCCCTTTAGGCGTAAGGGCTCACATCATCCATCACTCTATTAGATAAAAAATCTTCAAGCCAACTGTCTCCCAAGAACTATAGCTGCATGGCTCTTTCAGAAGGATACCAAATCACCCAGATTATTTCCACATTTCAAGGTTTAAGGTGCTTTTGTGAAATATCAGGCTAACTGTAGATACATGTAATTACTTAATGTTTCAGGCTTCTTTCAATGCTATTTAACTGAAAGCCCACTTCTACTATTGTGGAACCTCCCATGGCTATCAACGCAATTTCTGTTAATGTTTTTCTTGATTTTGTGATGAAATTATTATTATCACAAATAATTATTATTACTAATTTAATTAATTAATTAATTAATATTATTATTATCACAAATCAAATGAAATTTAACAAGAGTAAGTGCTGGGGTTTACACCTGGAGAGGGGTAACCCAAAAAACACCTGCTTTCTGGGGAATGTTAGACTGGAATTCAGCACAGCTGAGAGGGACCTGGGAGCAATAATAGACAGTAAAATGAAGATCAGTCAGCAGTGTGCCTCAGCAGCCAAGAGAGCCAACCGAATCCTGCGGTGCATCAAGCACTCCACCACTAGCCGAGCCAGAGAAATAAAATATGAAAAAAAATATGAAACAAAATATGAATCTGATTATAAAAATATGTGATGAGTTGACCCTGCCTGGAGGTGAGGTGCCCACAAAAGCCACTCTATTACTTCTCTCCTCAGTTAGACAAGGGACAGAAGATTGAACAAAAGGCTCATGGGTTGAGATAAGAACAGGGAGAGGTTACTCACCAGTTACTGTCACAGTCAAAATAGATTCAACTTGGGAAAAATTATAGAATCATAGAATTATTATGGTTGGAAAAGATCTCTGAGGTTATTGAGGGTTTCTCTTACCAAAGGTGACCGAATCCTGCTGAGTGAAGATGAGGGAAGAGGATATTGGGGAACAAGAGTTTTTACAACCGCCTATGACAATAGAGAGCCCTGCTCCCTGAACCAGAGTATAGTCTATTACACTGGAGGATTACAACCTATGGAAAGGGGAGACCATCTAGCAGGAAAAAAATCCAACTGCAGGACATATTCTGGAAAGTGTACAAAAGGCTGAATATCTGCAACTAATGCATGATTGATTACTGGTAGAGCAGCAGACATCTCACATGCAATATGTGGCAGATCCCGATAGATTTCTTCCTCTTATCCAGGGACTGCCTGATTCCCTGAAATTATATGCAATGCAATTACAAGATCGTTTGAGAACACCCCAACCCCAGAGAAGGGGAGGTCCCCCAGACATGACATGGGAAGAAGTATCACAGGAGTTGATCAATTACAGGAGGCGGATGGGATTTACCAATCAGGGAAAGAAGAAATCCAAAGCAGGCCTTAGAAGGATGGAAGGAAACAGGGAGAAAAAAAAACTAAGCCCTTTGCCAAGTCTCAACCACACCCAGTGAAGCCAGATTATAAAAGGTCAATTCAATGGACAGAGTGCCTTGCAGAGTTAATTCCTCGAGAATTGATTGATGGATTACCGCTCACACCCTGGAAATGTGGTGAAAGGCTGGGACAAAATAAAGGGAACCCTACCTCCCTCAAATTCCAAAACCCCTCCTTCCTTTTCCCAAGAACCTGGAAGAATAACCCCATCTGCACCCTGTGAGATTGATTTGATTTATTTAAAAGCCCCTGAGCCAGGAAACTGGACACTCAGACCCACGACCCTGAGATTAAGAATCTCATGCTCTAATGTCTTGCTGGCTGGTGGAATTCCTACTGGAGAGGTAAGGAGTTTCAGAGCTGTAGTAGAAGAAATCTACAAGTTGAATTAATAATAACACCTCTGACAGTAAGGCACCATCATGTTTTACTTTAAGTTATAAACCTTCAAAATCCTAAAATCACCTGCATTTTTTGCTTCTAACTTCTGACTCATGCACTTGTAGAAAATTTAACCAGATAAAAAAAGCCCATGGTTAATAACAATTACTCTCAATGCAGCTGACAAAATTGAAAGCTTGCTGTATATAACAGTACAGGATTTTCTAAAAATGTAAATTATGTGGATGTTTTACTTCAGATTTTAGAAATAACAAAAGCTATCACAGGCATGATTTTCAAACATTAGCTGTTCAAAAGGGCAGCTCCAGCTTCAAGGCCAATCTCATTAGTTAGAAACTAAATGAACAATAAAATGAAGGTTCATCCCTATAATTTTAATAAGCAGTCAATGGGGGGTCAACTTAATTTCCTACAGCCTCTGCTCAGTAGCATTACTGAAATCAGCCTTGTTTAAGCTTGAATTCACTAAGCTTGAAGCACTAATATTTTTCTAGTATCAATGAGCAAATCCATCAGAGACAAATACTTTTATTTCACTAAGATAATTTTATAATTCAGAGACCTACTGACCTCCCAAATTGCATGGCTCCAAATTCACAAAACTGAATTAATACTGAAATATTAGCTTTGCTGTTTTCAACCTTGAGTGATGTAAGAGAATAAAATTTTCTGATAGTTTTCATCATTCCCTTTATCTGACAAATAAGATGTGGCAAGTCCTTAAAAAGATTTAAGTGACCAAAAGTGGAATGTAGCCCTGAGAATTAAGATACATCAATCCCAGTCTTGTCGTCTGAATTTCCAGACCAAAACCCAAACCAAATTATCTGTTTCACTGCATTGTCAACAATGTGACATTTATTCCCTTATCCTCCTCAAGCCAGATATTTTATTGTCCATTGCCTGAGAACTAAATTCTAATAGGTAATGTTTTGCCTGAAGAAGCCAAAACTGGCAGTGATCTTCCAACCTTCACTTTTTAGGCAATGACCTTCTAACTCACCTAATCAGTGGTTCAAGACACCAAAAACAAAGTGCTGGAGGATACTTCCAGCTTACTGCCTGTTTACTGACACAATGACGTAAACCACTAATCTTTCTCAGAAGGAATACATCTGAAAATGCCAAAACTGCATTTTAATTCCTGATCTAAAGTCTACAAAGTGTCAACAATCCCATTTGGAAACTATTTTATACTGCAATTCTATACTTAAAAAAATACATGTATACAATTTATTTCTACCTCAGAAAGTGAATGGAAAATTGGCATTAAAACAAATAGTTTTCAAATTTTGTCAGAGAAGCTGGAAGAATTAAAAGGGAGATTAGTGTCTAACTTCACCTAATTGAGTTTTTTAAAGCAGTCTTCTCACACTGCCATAATTTTGTAGACAAATTGCATGGCAAGTAACCAGACAGCAATAAGTCTGTACAGAAGGATAAGAGGAGAGAGGAAAAATCGGAAAAAAAGGGTGTATTTTAAGAAAATACAACAATTGCTCAGATAAGAAAAAAAAAGACTTCACCTAAGGCAACAAAAATGGTAAAATGAACAAGACAAAGACAAAGAAGCAAGAGATGAAATAAGGGATAAATGTGAAAAGAGGGATAAAAGGTAAACGTTACTAGTTATTACCTGAAACTAATCACAAAAATTACTGTCTCTGTAACAAAGAATGCAGTAGTAAGGAAATTGGACAGAATGATAATGCAAATAAAGAGAGCCACTAAATGAAATTACAGTAGAATAAGCCACACTAACAACATTTCTAGCTAAAGCAAACACTTCTGTGAATAAAAAATTAATTTTTCATACAACATTCACAACACATTTCTCCTCCATTACCTTCCTAATGAATGAAATTCCTAGCCCTCTGTCACATAGAATAAGAAAAGATATGTGCAGTAAACTCATCAAAGCCCTTTAACACACAAGTGAAACCTGGAACTCTCAAACCACAGAGTGCTTCTAATGATACGTCAAAGGATTTCATAGTTTTCTCCGTTTATGAATGTTTCCATTGGCACTGACTAAAGCATCAAAAACAAGAGTGAAGCACAGACAGGAACCAGTTAATTTCTACTTACCTTGTCTGCCCAGGAGCCCTCCTGGAACAGAGGAAGAAGGCCGTATTTTCCTGGAGGCATGATAGAAACTGACACTAACAAATGACAGATGGTGCTGGCCCTTGGAAGTATACAATACCTTTAGAAGGATAGTTTTCAAATACTGTTAACCTCAGTGTTCAAAATGAAGCAGTATTTCCTTGGGTGCTTTTGTATTAAAGTTGTTAGCCTGGAATTTCAGACTCATTTCCTGAGTGCAATCACACAGTACCTTCAGGA
>VWZO01021962.1:650-11598 GCA_013396975.1 Bucco capensis | reverse complement strand
GTGAGTCCCATTGTCAGACTTGATTCTCTCTGGGGTGCCATGTCGCCACAGAATCTGCTTCTCAAGTCCCAGGATGGTGTTTCGGGAAGTAGCATGGGGCAGTGGATACGTTTCCAGCCAGTGGTTGCCTCTNTGAGTTCCTATCTCAGCTGTAGTTTTCTGAGAGGCTTGAACTGTGGCCCGGTAGGCACAGAGCAGCTAATTTCGGCACTGAAATGAGGTACCTATCTACAGCATCAGGCTGGAGTGAGAGGGGAAAGTGCCATCCTCCAGCTGTAATTCTCTCAGGGCTGCTGGAAATGTGCAATTTTTGATGGTCTCTGATTCATTTGGTTTTTGGTTTTGTAAAGGTGTTTTTATATGCAGTACTAGTGGTGCCACTATTAAACTAGCTGAAATACTATTCTGAAATACTAACTGAAATACAACTGTGTCTGTGCCTTCTTTTTTTTTTTTTTTTCAATTCCAGAAAAGGAAATGTGAGATTAAGAGTCATGATGGGATCTTGCCCAAAGCTGAACATAGTCATGGGGTCCTTAAGCCCAGGTTCATGAAGATGTCCTTCTTTCATCTATTTGCTTAATATGAAAACTCAATAGCTTGTTTAAATATTGGTTGTCCTTTCTGTGTCCATGGATTTTTACCACTTCCATTCACATTCTCCTAACATTCCAGATTAAAGTAAAATGCTGTGACGCTGATAGCTAAGAGGAAATACTAATAAGGTCAGAGAGTGGAAAAACCTCACCGTAATCTGCAGTAGAATTTCTCTTTGGTTTGAGGAAATTTAAAAAGAATTTATGGACTCTGGAAAACATGGTTGGATACAAATTCATCCCATTCATTGTTATGTGTCTCCAAATATTTGATCTAGTGAGAGATATATGCGTATATATAATAGTTTACAGTGATATGTGTCAAATTTGTGTTTTTTAACAAATACATAATCTTTTCTCATATTAGTATATTGCACTTAACTGTAGAGCTCTGTTCATTGCACCTATCCCCATTTTGTACGCTTTTATGTGCAAGTTCTTTCTCACGTAAAATGAAATATAGTATGTATTTTAAATTGAATGCATATGAAAACATGAAATTTTTATTGTTTGCATACTGTAGCTTTTTTGGTGCCATAGGTCTTTTTCATCTTAAAAAGAATTTAGATAAATTTTCCTTACATTTGTAATGAAATGAAAAAATTGGAAACAAATTCAGTCACGCATTTCGTGTGTTGATTTCAGTATGCTTATCCTTATTTTGATTTAGCATATTATGTCAAGGCAATACACTGCGAATTTGTGCACTAGATAAATAAATCTCTGCAGGTGTACGACAGAGATCATGTGTCCTGTGGTGAAGGTCATCAAGAAAAGGAAGAAATCATTGTGCTGAAACATGTAAAAAGTTTCTGCTGCAAGCAATGAAAATGAAACATAGCACATACCTAATATATCTCTTGTAAAAGTGGAAGCAAGTTAAATGCTTTCTTTTAACCCTTTGGTTATTACCATGTTTCTGAGCTCTCAGCTGTATATGAGGTGATAGTATTTTCTGAGAGCAGAAGTAATCTCAGGAAAAATATGAGACATAAGAGAGTGTCTTTCACTGTTCTAATCTTCTCATCTTTCCACTATACTATACGGTGCAGTGATTGCCGATATTGGATTTCCCTATAAGGTCCCAACAAATGTATTCTGGATTTAAAATGTAGGTCCTGTTAGTTTTGAGTGGATATGTTGGGGTGGTTTGGGGTTTTTTTGAGAAATAGAAATGAGCAAAATATAATCTTCATATTAGTCTTTATATAAAATATGTTATACTTAGCTGTGGATAAGTGGAGAGTTATTCATCCAGTGCTGCCACAAAGGAAGAGAAGAAAGCATTTCTTTACAAGTTGTTTTGGCACTCACCGCACTACCTATTTATTATTCTTTCTGTGTTGTATCTAGTCATGAGATTTTTCTAAGGCCTCGTATTTTGTCAGCTTTTCCTCTGCTGTCCCACTATCTCTTTTTCTTTGCTGAACAGCTTCTTTTCCCATGCTGAAACATTTCTTTCCAACCAGCTCACAGAAGAGCTGCCCCTTTAGCCTCTTCCTGGGGCAATCAGAGAGCAGAGGGTCATGCACAGCTGCCCAGGGCATCTGCCCGCTTTGATTCTGCCCCCAGCTATTCATGGACAGATGTTAAGCAGAAGGAAGAAGCACAGGCAATGTCACTAGCACTTGAAGTAGCTCCACGATTTTTGCCCAAACAGATATGTTTGCAGGCTTTGTTAAATTTCTGGGAATGAAATAGTGGTGCTTCTGTGGAGTGTTGTGACAATAAAGAACACGGACTCCCCAAGTTGTCAGTGAGTGAAGCCCCTTTATTCAGCTTAGATATCTCCTTTTATACCTTTCCTACAGTAATTTCCTTGGTAATTTCCACAGTACATGCATAGGGAGTTTCAGTTCCTGCTGCATAGTTTCACAACAATTTAGCAAGCTCAGCCAAGTCTTGATACATTTGATTAGTTATTAACAGTTCTTAGCAACGATCTCTATGTTCTTCTTTCTTCATATCCAGAGACCATTGCCAGAATCTATGTGTTCTGATCTTCCTTAAACTGGTTGTTCATCCCAAGGCTTTCTTCCAACCAGTTCCAGGATACCTGATGTTGAATTCTTTCTTTCATCCTTGAACAATTCTCTCACAGAGTATTAAAATCACTTCACAGTAAGATTTCAGCATTTAAATGTCAAATCAAATGTCTTGATCCACTGAGCAGTAGTTGAATTTCAGTCAGTAGACTTTGTATGAAAAAAGGTAGTTAAGACTGCTGTACCCATGAAAATTCCCATCCAGATGTGGATAGGGAAGCCAGATCCCTTCGGCTTGGAAAAGGGTTGCTGTGCAGCTGCAGTAGCAGAGGTTGCCAGTGTGGTGGTGAGCCACTTGCCACCTTCCAGTGAGCAGTGAGTGATACCAACAAAAAGTCACCTACACAGCTGATAAAAGGAGGCAACTCCTCATGCTGCTAACAGCAGCTTAATTGCTGCCTGAGGATCCTGTGGCCTTATGCAGCTGGAGTGTGTGGCCTACCTTATGGCTGCCATAAAGCAGCTTGTTAGTGGTTCTTTGTCTCATCCTATGCTTTCTGCAATTGCCCTCTCGGAAGCTGGGTTCCCTCCTGGGCGGACAGCCATGGCCCTGTTGTCAGCCACTGCCTCCAAAAGAGCAACTAGATGTTGAACACATTGGTGCCTGCTCATCAGGCAGATCTTCTGACTTTAAAATAGAGGAAAACAAGAAGACAGAAGCGAAACAAAAAATCAGGAACAAAAATGCAGAGAGATCTCCTACATAAAAATCCAAGAAGCTTTAATTATTGCTATGTTTATTTATTTCTAATTTATTTATTATGGTCTTGCTCATTAGAGCACTGATTCACTGAGTGCAGCTCCATTCCAGTGCCAGGCACCTGGCAGAAGCCTGCTGACTAGGGGCTATAGGGTGAGGGGTTAGAGCTGATCTGCATTAACCCCCTCACACAAACCTAGAGAGGGGACCTCATCTTGTGCCTCAGTGCCTGTATTTGGTAAATTAAATATTCATGTAAGTTTTAAGTGCTAAGAAATTTCAGTGCTGAGAAGTGTAGGGAAAGGCTTTTTTTTTTCCTTTTGGGGGAAAAAAAGTCCTCCAGCTTTCTATAATTTTGTGTGCCTTTGCTATTAGGGGCTCCTGGAAAAATAAATATAACTTAAAGTGTAGTGAAATTATTGTTTGCTTGAGCTGAACAAAAAGTATTGGCTGGTAATAAGGAAGAGTTTTGTTTTTAAGAAATAGCATTTTGAAGTGGGGAGAGTGTCTTTGGAGCGATATGTGTTTTCTGAAGCATGTTTTGGAGTGTCTGCACAAACAGTAGAGAGGTAGATGTGATGTGGTAATCATAACAACAAATGTTGCTTGGCCTTGGGAAATCAAATCCCTCATGTACAAAATGCTATGTTTCTGGCTGTGCTTATTATTTGTCTTGAACAAGTGAGCCAGGGTAGAGAAGTGTGCTTCAGATGAAGAAAGTGTTAGAAATATATGGAATATTTTTTCCCTTCTCTCTCAGGACAGTGAGGTTGTTACTGTACAACACTCAAGCAGGTCTTGCAGGGCTGGGTATACAGCTGTCCCCTATCCCTCATGATTGCAAATTCCACCAGAATGGGATCACTTCAGCTCAGGCTGCCTCCTAATTTAATAAAATAATTTAATGAAAAGATGCTGTGTTGTGCTGGAAACTATGTCAATGGTTTGAATTAAAATGAAATTAATTTCTTCAATGAAACTTATAAAAATATATATTATTAATTTAGATACCTAAAAAAAGAGGAAAGTACGTTTTTTAATTTGTTCTAAAACTTTGTTGAGGATGGAAACATTTTGTTTCTGACATTACAATTGTTTTCAGTGTTTTACTCACAGCTGCTGTAACATGAGTTCTACATTAAAGCTTCCTCTTAAATCTCATGCCACTACCAGCTGGGGATTTCTATTTATTTTCCATTTAAACTTCATCTTGCAGAGAACGTTAGCTCTTGTCATTGTTTTATCTTTTCAAGGAGATACTTTGACCAAATATCCAGCATAACATCTGAAGACACTGCTTCTTTAGTGGTAAGTGCTGCAGAGATAGATCCCCTGGGCCTCTGAGTAGCACTTAGGAGTGACAGTTCTTTTGCCTCATAAATCAAACACCTTAGCAGCCACTGCAGTTCATTTTTCACCACATGAGAGTGTTCAGTCTGAAACTTCTCTGTGCAATAACACGAACTGTCAGACAAACCTGGAATCTGACTCAGCTGGTTGTCCATGTCCCTGCAGTAATGAATCTGGAGTGTGTCACCTCAGCTCATTTCTTGTCTGCCTACTTCATTGCTCTTGCCAATAAACCACCAGAGCTCTGGGTGTCTGGCAGCTCTCACTTCTCCACTGGACACCTGTAAATTCCAGAGAAATGTCACACTCATATTAGCCATGGAGTGAACATCTCCATACTCATGGTAGCCATAGAGTGAACATCTGATCCAACACAGCATGAGAAGCATTACTTTTCTTACTGTGAACCTGAAAACTGAAGGCCATTACATCCTTACTTATCAATTGTAAACCCTGATATAAAAGCTCATATTCTTTTTTTTCATCAGTGGTTCACACACTGTGGAAAGGTGAGTAGAATATAATAATCCAACAGTGAAGTGTACTTTGGAGATACTGTCATTCCAGTTTTAAACAGAGGAGAACTGAGACATCGGAGAAAACATTTCCTCAAACCTGTTATATGTTAAGATTGAATAGGACTCAGTATGGTTCAAATCATATATTTATTAGCAATAAATGAATGAAACAGCGCTGGGCGGCCGGGAGTCTGTACTCCCCTCATGGTCCGCACCTTGAGCAAGATTTAGTCCTCCTTTTATAGAGTCCCTTCCTTCTGTGTACGTGTCTTTCCTGTAGGGTCTTCTTTCTTCGGTCTGTTTGTTCTTTATTTGGTAACCTATTTTAACAGTCTCATTCTTTCTGAAGATGTTCCGTCTCAGTAGTTTCCTTTCTTGTTCAATCTTGATTGAAACGGTTTTTAATCACAGAAAGCAGGAAGTGTGATCTACTGGTAACTTGTGCACAGTTAAACAGTTACAGGTTACAATTACTATGGTTAAAGTTAAACCTCAAGCTTTTATCTCCTGGATTCGATTAACAGACAATTACTTCAGTTAAACTTCAATCTTTAATTCCTAGATTTGATTAACAAACAATTGCTTCTTTTTATACATGTATTTCTTCTATCACAAAACCCACACACTGAATTGTGACAGAATCAGAATTAAAATATCTTGATCTTCATCCTCTCAAGTACTGCTGCTGCCAGTCATCTGCGTCTCTTCTTCTTTCTGCACCGCTGCTGATTTTCATGGCATTTTGTTTCTTCTTGTGGTGTTCTGTGTCCCAAAGGCATATAACTCTGTTCTGTCCTTTCACTTATCATGTCTCCTTCCTCCAGGTCCCTTATCTCTCATCTTGACTCACTTGACTCACTCTCTGTTCCTGAGTTTAGCACAATCAAAACAAATTCTTATTATACAACTTTCTGTATGTTTTGGGCAGAAAATGTGAATTATTATTTATGGCTTTGTCTAACTTCTCCACTCAACCTCAAAATAAAGCCTTCACCAAGGTGGCCCAAACCTAGGCCTTGGTCACAAAAGTTACTGTCATCGACTTTGCACAAATTGTGTTGCAGTAGAAGCTTTTCATCTGCTTACTGGCATGCTTAAAGTCCTGGACTATGCATATAGAGGGTTTCTTTCACATCAAAATGGCAGTAATTTCATATAGTGGAATTTTTTTTTCCACTATGAATAGTAGAACTGTAAACAGGTTATAAAGACTAATGATAGAATAGCCTTCATTTGAGGATAAGTTGACAAAAACAATTTTTATAAGGCAAGAAAATGAGTAGTTATTTGATGCAGTAAGGTCCTAAACAGATTTGGCTACAAAACTCTAGGCTACAAATAATGCATGAAATCCTGCTTTAACACTTCAGTGTGTTGTTGGATGATGTAAATGGAGCAAATAGACAGTTTTACTGTTTATAGTTTTACTATTCCTTTACGATCTTGGATCAATGGAAAACAAAAACAGATGACATCCATCACAATCAGAGAAACCAGTAGTACTCCATGAGAAGGAGGAAAAATTATGCAGGAATATTTCTGCAAATATCCCATGCAACATATATGGGGAGGTTTAGATTGGGTATAAGGAGGAATCTCTTCACCAAACGGGTTGTTAAGTCTTGGAATAGGCTGCCCAGGGAGGTGGTGGAGTCATTGTCCCTGGAGGTGTTTAAAAAATGTGTAAATGTGGTACTTGGGGACATGGTTTAGTGGTATGTTATTGATAGGTATGGTTGGACTTGATTATCTTAGAGGTCTCTTCCAACCTGAATGATTTTGTGATTCTGTGATATATCACCTATCTTAGCCATATCTCCTAAATATGCAACTACAACTTTTAAACCAGGATGTCGGTCGCTAACACAGGTAAGTCATGCTGGCCTTCCTTAATACTTTTGTCTTGCTGTAATAGTAGTAGGACTGATGTGACTAGAGCAAGGGACAGCAAAGATGTATAAACCAAACTAATAATGTTCAATGCTTGTATCAGAAATTTCATGGCCAGCAGGACTAGGGAAGAGATTGTGGCCCTGTACTCAGCACTGGTGAGGCTGCATCTAGAATACTGTGTTCAGTTCCGGTCCCCTTACTACAAGAAAAACATAGAGGCACTGGAGTGTGTCTGGAGAAGGGCAACAAGGCTGGTGAAGGGTCTGGAGAATACGTCTTACAAGGAGTGGCTGAGGGAACTCAGGTTGTTTAGTGTGAAGAAGAGGAGTCTCAGATGAGACCTTATCTCTCTGTACAACTACCTGAAAGAGGTTGTAGAAAGGTAGGAGTCAATCTCTTCTTCTGAGTTACCAGTGATAGGACAAGAGGAATTGCCACCAGGGAAGGCTGAAATAGGAAAAATTTTTCACAGAAAGAGTTGTTAAGCAGTGGAATACGCTGGCCAGGGAAGTGGTGAGGTCACCATCCCTGGAGGTTTTCAAAAACCACCACAACCTAGATGAAGTATTTAGCTACACAGTTTAGTGGGCATAGTAGTAATAGGTTGACTGTTGGACTTAGAGGTCTTCTCCAAACACAATGATTTTGTGAGTCTATGGGAGCTGCAGTTCTGAGTGAGAAGACCTCTGGTTTTCTTTTTTCTTCTTTAAGATTTCAGAGCAAAGGCTTTAATAATGCTGGGTCCTTATAGAATTTCCAAGCTGTACATAATAATATTTTGTTGGAAGCGAGTGCTAGAGTTTATATTTGGATTTGATTATAGTGCAGGTGTATACTTTATGGTGGTATTGGTAGATATATCCCAGTTGAGCAGGACTTGAAACCATGAATATAAGGACATGATAATTTCCATAATGAATACACTAAACACTATAAGCAGTGCTTAAATTAACTTGCAACACCTTATCCACAACAGCACTACCATAACAGGAGAGATGAGAGAGAGAATACACTTCCTGTAGTTTACGTGTTGTTTTGTATTTTAATGTGGTTTTCTCAGTAGACCCTCTCTAGTCTCAAAAGTGTAAATCTGCTTTTTCAATATGGTTGTGTGGGATCTGAGAGTTTTTGAATAGTGCTGAAACAAGGGACAGTTGTGAAAGTTAGCTTGATGGTATCTATATCTATTTGAAAAAAATGTATTTCAAATTTCTCTGTCTTCAAGGTACCTGCCCAAGTGCATCATGGATATGGGAAGGAAGCATTTCCTTTTGCAAGGAATTGACAACTGGTTGAAACATGAGCCAGCAGTGTGCCCAGATGGCCAAGAAGATCAATGGTGTCCTGGCTTATAACAGGAATAGTGTGGCCAGGAGGAACAGGGGGGTGATCTTGCCCCTGTACTTGACACTGTTGAGGCCACACCTTCAATACTGTGTGCAATTTTTGGCATCATAGTATAGGAAGGACATTGAAGTGCTGGAGAGGGTGTAGAGAAGGGCAGCTAGGCTGATCAGGGGTCGGGAGGACAGGCCTTATGAGGAGAGGCTTAGGGAGCTAGGGCAGTTTAGCCTGGAGAAGAGGAGGCTGAGGAGAGACCATATTGCTCTCTTCAACTACCTGAAAGTAGGTTGTAGAGAGGCAATTGTTGGCCTCTTCTCCCTTGTGACTAGCAATAGGACCAGAGGGAATGGGTTGAAGTTGTGCCAGGGCAGGTTTAGATTAGATATTAGGAAAAATTTCTTCACCAAAGAAGTGGTGTCGTGTTTCAACAGGCTGCCCAGGGAGGTGGTGGAGCCACCATTCCCGGAGGTTTTCAAAAAAATGGGTAGGTGCGGCACTTTGGGGGATTGTTTAGGGATAGCACTAGTGTAGTGCTATCAGTTGGACTTGATGATCTTGAAGGTCCTTTCCAACCATGATGATTCTATGATTCTATGAAAATGGTTTCTTGTACCATTGGTAGGTGCTCGTGCATACAGGCAGGATGTGTGGGGAGTTAATAGGGTAGTGACAAATTAACTGCCTTGAAGTGTCCTTGCCAGATCAAAGCCAGGGAATGTGTAATGCACTCGCCAAGTTTGAAACCCGAGTCTCAAGGCAACAGAGGCATTGAAATAACTTGCCATCAGCAGCTAGGCCAATTCCAGTGACAGCAAGGGACAGCCAAATGGACCCAGACGCAGAAGATTACTTAGTTACTTGCCTCTTCCTGTCACCAGATATAGTGTGTTTGAATGCTCTGCCTGATTCTAAGTAGATTTCTAGTGTAAATGAACCCTCTGGGATTCTCTTGACCTCAGCTGCTTCATAGGCACCAGTGGTTGCAAGAGATAAAAAATGAGAGGTAGCCTGTTAATGGTAACATTTTCACCTGAACCAGCTTGGTAACAGGACCCTTTGAAGACCGACCTGAAGTCTCCTTTGTTCCTGGATGTTACTGCTTTTTAAGGTGGTACAAAATTTACCCTTTTCTAAATTCAAAAGCAATTCAACTGTAATAGCATTGTTTGTAGAAGAGTTGTGTCTTTAGCTTGCAGTATCAGAGAATGAACGTTGTTTCTGGCTGAGAACTATTCTGTATGTGAACTAACGCATATGGGTTTAATGGTTCCACAGAAGAGGTAACAGAGTTGCACTTTCTGTCCTCCGCCCCTGACTTTTTTTAAATGCATCTCTGAACCAGAGCTGACTAAGAAACTCAAAGGAAGTGCTTTCCTTGGAAAAAAACTTTGATCACCATGAACAAGAAATTCAAAAAAGCGAAGTGGTAGACATATACTGTAAAATTTCTTCCTAGACAAGTTTGCTTTTCTCTAGGTGTTTTGCTACTCTTTGGAACTCCATTTTATTGCAGGTCCTTTCCAAACATGAATGTTCTGTGGTTCTGTGAAGTTGGACATCTGCAAAATCTGTACCCACAAATTTTATGAATGAGTGAGCGATGTGCAATGAAGAGTGGTGGATGAAGCCATCAGGCTCTGGAAAGCAGGCTCTGAGCCAGGGTGTCCTTTATGGATGAGAGTTGGCTGCTGCTAGGCCCACTTGCCCTGTAGTCTGATCTCTGCTCCGAGGGCCCTGGGCAGTCCTCAGGCATGGGTCTTTATCGTAGAATCATAGAATGGCCCAGGTTGGAAGGGACCTTAGAGATGATCTAGTTCCAACTCCCCTGCAATGGGCAGGGATGCCACACACTAGACCAGGTCACCCAGGGCTGCATCCAGCCTGGCCTTGAACACTGCCAGGGATGGGGCATCCATAACCTCACTGGGCAACCTATTCCATTGCCTAACCACCCTCTGAGTAAAGAACTTCCTTCTAATTTCCAGTCTGAATTTCCCCTCCTTCAGCTTGTAACCATTCCCACTTCTACAGAGAGGAAAGAGTTCAGCCCATCCCCCTGCAGTCCAGGCTAGCCAACTGGCCACAGCTTGCAGAACCTGAAACATCTTTGAAAGCTCTACAACCATCTCAGCAGCTTCTACAGAGAGGAAAGAGTTCAGCCCATCCCCCTGCAGTCCAGGCTAGCCAACTGGCCACAGCTTGCAGAACCTGAAACATCTTTGAAAGCTCTACAACCATCTCAGCAGCTTCTACAGAGAGGAAAGAGTTCAGCCCATCCCCCTGCAGTCCAGGCTAGCCAACTGGCCACAGCTTGCAGAACCTGAAACATCTTTGAAAGCTGGCCTTCACAGCGAGAGAGAAATTTTTGGAAAAAATTAATGGTTTTGTTTTGTTTTTTTTTTCCCTTAAGGGACCCAACCATGGTTTCCACCCGGCAGAACTGTTACAGAGTTACCAAAGTGGACATGGGAACCCAGACTGATTGTCAACAGAAGAATACAG
>VWZO01021960.1:1700-37267 GCA_013396975.1 Bucco capensis | reverse complement strand
TGTTGCACTATGACTTCCAGCTCCTCTTGTTACCATGATTACCATTGATACCATGGGAGACAGTATCGAAAGCTTTGCTAAAGTCAAGAAAAATCACATCCACTGCCTTCCCCTCATATATCCATCTAGTTATGCCATCATAAAAGGCTATCAGATTAGTCAAGCAGGACTTCCCCTTAAGGAATCCATGTTGACTACTCATGATAAGCCTCCTTTCCTCCAAATGCTTGGAGATGGTGGCAAGTACAAACTGTTCCATCACCTTCCCAGGGATGGAGGTGAGTCTGACTGACCTATACCTACCTGGGTCATCTTTCTTGCCCTTTTTGAAGAGTGGGATAACATTGGCCTTCCTCCAGTCCTCAGGCACCTCTCCCATTCTCCAGGACCTCTCAAAGATTATGGAGAGTGGCCTAGCAATGACCTCTGCCATCTCCCTCAGCACTCTTGGGTGCGTCCCATCCGGACCCATGGACTTGTGGATGTCCAGTTTGCTCAACTGATCTCTGACCCAAACCTCACCAACTGAGGTAAAAAATACCTCCTTAACTTGAGTTTTGCTTCAGGTCGTTGAGCACTTTTTGAAGAAAGTTTTGTAACCCCATGAAAGCAACTTTGGGGGAATAGTTTTTTTCAAAATAAAATGGAAATTTCTAAGCCTTCTTGGAGATGTAAGCTGCTTATAAAAGCCATGAAATCTGGAATGTATATTTGTTTGAAAGCATCTTTCCTTCTACAGTACAGTGCATATATAAATCTTATGTGGAATTGTATTTGTACTATTTTCAGTTTCTTTTAAGGCTTTCAGATGATGCCAAGACTTCTACCAGTATTTTGTTGTCTAATGTTTTCTAGTGGCTTCTAATGTTTTGACCCAAGTCCCAAGTATCAATTTTACAGACAATGGGAAATTGGAGTATCTGTATTACAAATGTCGCGTCTGTGCTCTAAGCAATGAGCACAGTGTTCAAGCCATCCTACCTATTCAATACTGCAACATTGGACAGAAAACTCCTTCCTTTATACTATTTCCTTTTTAGAAACTCATATACTCAAGAACGCCTTCTGACTTGAGGAATCTATAGCAACACTTATCAAGACATTCTTCCTCAAGTCAGTGATTGGCAGAGACACAGAACAATCATTAATCCTCCATGGGACACAGAGACACAAAGCCCTGCTTTACAAGCAGCAGGGGACCACTTGCCTGGCACACTGCTCAGCTGCTGCTTTTGGAGGCAACATACAGTAATCACAACTCCTGGGCATAAGGAGGTTTCAACTTTGACCTCCAGAGAGTCTGTCGCGCATATCCTTATTTGCTTCCTTCTGTGAGATCAGAGTCCTGTAGTCAGTTTTCAGCCTGGATACAAAGCATAAATACATTGAGAAGCTTGAGCCCTGAGTTATGAGTCTGGTATTTTAGCATAAAACTTTTAGAGATTGAATCCTATAGTGGAGCTTAGTTTTGATTTCGTCGTCGTGGTGGCTCGGCTTCGCGAACGAAGATCCAGGGAGGGCGCCACCCACGCTCCTCATCAGTGCCTTTTTCAAGCGCACTGATAAAAAGAGGATAGCGGATAGCACCCTCGAGCCTGCCCAGTGGATTTTTTTTAGGTGAGACACAGCATGCGCAGAGCTGGACCCACCCTTTAGTCCTAAGGTTCATCTGCCAGGGCCTAGCAAGCTTGGACGCTGGCAGCCAAGTCCTTAGGACAGAGGTTTAACCTCTTAGATGGAAGGCCTTCCAAGGCTAAATGAGCTCCATCTGCCCAGGTTTGGAATCAGAGTTGTCCTTCTCCTAGGATGACTGCCAGAAGGCTAATGAGCTCACCCTACCCATCCAAGGATTATAGGAACGTGGGTATCACTCCCCACACTTTCCCGTGGGCAATGAGTTTAATGCTCCCTCTGCTGTCGGCACAGTTATGGCACCAGGGGCCACAGGAGACCCCAAGGGATTTTCAGACTGTGCCTAAGTTTTGATTTAGGCACATGTGTTTTCTACAAAGCATATGGGAGCAATGAAACACTTTAGGATGGAATGAGTAACATACCAGGAGATGCCTGAATTAGCAATAGGAATTGATCAGAACGATATTGGACTTCTAAAATGCAATTTTTTTCAGCTCAGAGTTTAAGATTCTTGAGGTCACAGCTCTATGGGGTGGAAGGTAGGCGATATTGTTGTGTTTTGCATTGCACATAGGAGATCTGCATCCTACATTGTTAGGACAAGAGGGAATGGGAGCAAGTTGGACCACAAGAGGTTTAGTATTAACACGAGGAGGAACTTCTTTCCAGTGCAGGTGCCAGAGCACTGGACCAGGCTGCCCAGGAGGCTGTGGAGTCTCCTTCTCTGGAGACATTGCAGAGCTGCCTGGACACATTGCTGTGTGAGCTGGTCTAGGTGATCCTGCTCTGGCAGGGGGGTTGGACTAGATGATCTTTCTAGGGCCCTTCCAGCCCCTGACATACTGGGATACTGTGATACATCTGTAATTAGGATTGCATGTCCCTTGGATAATTCGTGTTGCTGCTTTATTCTATAATATGCACTCTTGTACTAAGATACTTGAGTTTGGTTTTATTGGGTATTTTGTTGTTGTTTATTTGTTTGTTTTAAAGAGAAGATTTCTAAGAATGAACAGCAGGGATTTCAGTTTCTGGACATTTATATTATGAACTGATTCCCACAGATAGGGTCTGAGAGGAGGTGGGGTCCTCTTTCAGCTGTTCCCAACTGAAAAGAACAGAATTATTAGCAATATAGAACTCCTTGAACTCCTGCTTGTAGGTAAGGAGCCTTTAAAAAGTCTTTAAGAAAAAAAAAAATCCACATTTCATATCTTGAAAGTGGAGCATGTTAAGTTTCATTTCCTTGAGGACAGGTTGCTTCTGCAATGAGAAGGTACAACTTTAATTATGTGTTCTTACAATGGATCACAATGTATTTTTCCACATGCTATATATGATATTGGGCAAAATTATTTCTTCCTAATATTCCATTCAATTCATTTTATGGTGATATCTATCATCTGCCACATAGACAGGCCAAAACAAAGGTTAACATTCTAACATGTTTGTTTTAAACACATTGGTTTTAAATTTGCATAGTGCAGATTCTGGGTTTTTTTGACCACTACATTTGTGTATTTTTTTTGTTATGACTAGTACTGTCTTATATTGTTTTATATAACATCTTCACAGTTCCAAAAAAATTCCTGTCAGGCTCAAAGGTAATGAAATATATAACCATATCTTCTCAGATTTAGTGTTTTTATGACTTAAATAGGAATGAATTATAACTTAGAAACTTGCAGTTTCATTCTGTGATAGGTAATACACTTCCTAAATTCCTAAAAAGCAATACTGTCACAGGATATACAGCAGCCAGTTGGTTTATTACACTTCACTATATTTTAAAAAACAAAATCAGTTGCTGAATGGATAATGTGCATAGTTTGGTAAGGGGCTTTGATTTCTTAAGTACACCATGATCAAGTATTCAGGATATACTGCAGTGTTTTATTTTTTTTCCATTAGAATTTGCCTATTACACTATTTTCAGACTGTGAATTATTTAAATCATCTGAACATTCTGCCTTGAATAATTTATTTACAATGAAATTGTAAATTGCAGTGTTCTGTCAAATTTCACGCAATCCAATGAAAATAATCCTATTTATTGAGGGTGATCCCACTGGTTACATGAGCTTCCCCAGTGATTAGTAGACAACACCAAAGAAACTTAATTATTATAATGTAAGAAAGGAAAATATAAGGGTGAGCAAAAAGTCAGGAAGTAAACAGGACCAATGTACTTTTATACTGAGACAATGAAATCATTTGCATTCCAAGGACATGGAACTGCATATTTACCATTTTATTGGTTATAATGTGTCAAAGATTTTGATTGTGCTTTAACACACTTGTGTTTGAATGGACTCTTTCATTGACATAGAGGTAACTGACTGTGGTGGTTAGCTTTCTTGTGCAAATTACTGAACCATTATAAAAAAAATATTACAAAATTACACTGTTTGATTTGTTTTCAAGTAAAGAAAAAGTACATTGAAAATATAACTCTAGTCTTTCCTTCCTTTTTCAGTCTTTGTGAAACCATGACAAATATAAAGCTTGGATGATTTCCAATTAAACATGGAAAGTATTAACTTATTAAAGTTAGTTACAATAAACTCTATGGAACAAAATTTTTTGAGTAAGGCAAATCAGTTTTGGCCAAGGAAATAGCAATTATGCATCCTTTTGAAAAATAAACTAACAGAATCACAGAACATTTATGGCTGGAAATAACCTCTCAGATCACTGAGTCCAACCAAAAAATAACCTCCCAAACAAAAAAACCCACACAAGCCCTGCCCTCACTAGAGCATGTCCTGGAGCACCACATCTACACGTTTCTTAAACACCTCCAGGGATGGAGACTCAACCACCTCCCTGGGAAGTCTGTTCCAGTGCCTCACCACTCTTTCTGGAAAGAATTTCTTCCTAATAGCCAATCTAACCTCACCTTGTCTCAACTTCAAACCATTCCCTCTGCTTCTGTCATTAGTTACTAAGGAGACCAACCCCCACCTCTCTACAAGCTCCGTTCAGATTTTCTGTCATAATGGAAAGGATAAACCAAACTTGGATTCCTGATGACCCACATGAGTTGTTCAGTATCAGCCAGAGATACCATCCCCGGAAAAAAAAAGTGAATACCTTGTTCTCACATATAAATACTCTGTTTAACACACAACAACTATGAAATCAATACAGTAATAAACTTTTCTTTGTATAAGCAGAGAATTTATGGGCAAGATTATTTGTTCTATGCTTTTTAGAATGTAATTAGCTGTGCTCTGCACAGCCTTCTATTTATTTCAGTAACTAATTCTTCTGTCTTAAATATGTCTGACATGACTAATTCTCCATTTAAACTGGACCAGTGCAGAGTAACCATCTCAAAAGTCAGTGGACTGCAGTAGGGTAATGAACAGAATGAGCATCACCATTCACAATTCCTGCCCTGCTATAGAATCACAGAATCAGAAAATGTCAGGGGTTGGAAGGGCCCTAGAAAGATCATCTAGTCCAACCCCCCTGCCAGAGCAGGATCACCTAGACCAGGTCACACAGGAATGTGTGCAGTCAGCTCTGGAATATCTCCAGAGAAGGAGATTCCACAGCCTCCTGGGCAGCCTGTTCCAGTGCTCTGGCACCCTCACTGCAAAAAAGTTTTTCCTCAGGTTAATACTACTCAGATTGGATGCAAAGAAGATGGATTATTTCCATAACTCTAGGACTAGAGATCTTCAAATGGCTTGCAATACATGCTGCATTATTTCATTTATTAAGTCATTTAGTTTTAAATGGAAGATGACAGATTTACATCAGACAGGGCCAAATTTTCCTTACTAATTGCAAAGTGGATAATACTGTCTATGAAAATATGTCTGCATTATGCTTTTCCAGAATAAAATTTTGAAGAGGAACACTGCTGCACATAACAGCAAGATAGCCACATCTAGCTGTTCCCATTATTCCAATGGCTGGTAGTGCAACCAGTGGCAGCTTGTTCTAAAAACTTATTTCCATTTAATTTCAGGTACTGTATAGACACTTTTCTTCCAAAGAAACCCAAATTCAAATATGAAATAACTTTGTGGTTGTCTTTCTTCTTGCATATCTGAAACTAAGGAAAAAATTAGCTATTTAAACCAACTAAACTATTCAAGCTACAAGCAAATCTGAATTGGGTTGTCATCGTCGTGGCTCNCCAAGGGATTTTCAGACTGTGCCTGTTGAATTGGGTACCAGCTACTGAAAATGCGATTTATGCCTGCTTCCCAGTTTTCCAGCCACTAGAGCGCAAGGTTTTTCTGTGTCTTTTTCCTGTGAGAGAAAGTATTTTTTTACCAGGAGAGTGATTAAGCACTGGAACAGGTTGCCCAGAAAGGTTGTGGCTGCCCCATCCCTGGCAGTGTTCAAGGCCAGGCTGGATGTGGCACTGGGCAACATGGTCTAGTGTTTTGGCATCCCTGCTTGTGGCGGGGGGGTTGGAACTGGATGATCTTTGGGATCCCTTCCAACCTGGCCATTCTATGATTCTATGATTCTAAGTATTTGACTCCAAACACAAAGCTCTTAAAGCATAACATGGCCTTGAACATGCCATTCTATCAGGTATAACAGAACTTGAATCCTTTCAACACTGTTGAATAGCATTTGAGGAACAAGATACCCTCCATAACATGAGGATTTCCTGAAGTCAATGGCAGTCACAGTAAACAGCAAGATGATAAACTCTCACTTGACATCAGCTTGTGTTAATTCCTCACTTCCTTTAAGTGTTTGGCCTGCACTTTTGTGTCAATTATTTTATTCAACTCTTAAATTCACTAAGGTAAATTGGCAGAAGGATGTCAAGTACTTATTTCAAACCTCTGAAATTTGAAAGGCAGTGATTATTCTCAGATCAAAGAAGGTCAGCTACTATTTTTATCAAACAGACTATCTAACCTTCTCTTTGTTTTTCTTTTGCTTGTGAGTTTTTTCTCTGGAGTGCATATTTCCCTGTCTTCCAAAAGTACATAACCTCACAGTTTTTCCAACTAAAATTTAATCCAATTTTTCTTTGGTATTCTAACACTGTGATTTTTAACATATTCTGAATCTTTGTGCTACTTTTGGGAAAAAAATTGTATCTACTGATTGCCTCCAGAGATTTTAATTGATCTGTTTTTTGTTAGTTGTATGCAGGCTGCATATTACAAGGCCCAATTCAGAATGGCTATATTTTAATCAATAATATTCTATATAGTCTATTTGAACCCAGTTGTCATTGCTCTTTTCTTTATTATCTTTTTATTAGGTCCCAATGCTAGCATAAACTTTAGCATTAGCAAGTAAAGCATTGTTGAGCTGAGTAAATCTCTTGAGTTATTACCACTTCTCTCAGAGCTGCTCCTTCTTTGATAATATATGCCTTCAATTTTATCTTCATGTTATTTAATGCTTTATTTATACAGTTCTCTCTTTTTTTGTTAATGGATTTTTTTTTCCAGTGGTGCTTTTGAGAGAGAGATATTTCCTTCATGTCTTTTCCTAAGATTTGTTCATCTATACACCAGATTTGCTTCTCTAAAAAACTAACTTCATGGCAGATTATGAATGGTAGGCTGAATAAAGCAACACAGCATTTGACTGATAAATCTGTAAGGATAAATCTATGTTTTGTAACACTTAAAATATTTTCTCAAGTTCAGTTTGAAAGAGATACTTGAAGTGTTGCCTGTGCATCCCTGTAGTTTCTGATAGCAATCTGCAACTGCTCATAATGTCAGTTCCTTTTGATTTGACATACATCTCAACTTCTTCCCAAAACAGATGTGGCTTGTGTTCTTTCTGGTAACAACTATGTGTTGTTAGACTATTTTCTGGAGTACTTTACATATGGAAGCTATGCTTGTGCATCCTTCTATGAGAAGCAGTGTTGGTGCTGGGCAAGCTTCTCCCACAGACTTCAGTCACATGGTCGTGGTGGCTTTTCCACATTCATTACTGCCTTAGCTCAAACCTTGTCCTAGCAGACAAGTGGACTACTTTTTGTCTAGCCTCTACTCTTTGATCTGATTAACATGGACAAATAAATTGAAAGAAACATTTTAATTTGCACAGATTCTCAATGCCATGATATGGTCCTCAAGAAAATCCATTAAACCAATATACGAAACAAAAACTAGGAAAGAATCCAGAAGTACATTGAATTGCACTGTAGGAAAAACTGTGTCTGTATGGACTAGAAGATAAAGGCCACAAGAATATCTTAGCTGCTAAACAGTATCTTTTAATCTTAATATATTTTGTTCCCTGACATACTGTGTTTGGTGAAACACTGGAACAAGTTGAGCAGAGAGGTGTTTGATGGCCCATCCCTGGAAACATGCAAGTCAGGTTGAATGGGGCTGTGAGCAACCTGATTTTGTTGAAGTGTCCCTTCTCACAGCAGGGAGGATTGGACTAGATGACCTTTAAAGGTCCCTTCCAATCTAAACTATTCTACGATTCCGTGATTCTATGATATTTTCTTTAAGAGATATGACAGGAAGAAGGCCTGAAACCTTTCTACATGATTTATATTCTACCCTGGAGAGGTGCTGAAGCCATGAATGCAGTAGTATATTTGCAGTTAGATATTCTGACTATCAGTAGTACTGTCAGGTCAGCAAAGTCATGAGGTGTCAGTGGTGAAACCACTCTAATTGGAAAGATAGTTATAACTTTTACAGCCAGCACTTAGTTTAGAACATATTGTTTACAACTCTCCTGAAAAGCTGGTACTATCAAAAGTGCAGCTCTCCAGCTGAAGAGAAATTTAAAATATAAATTTCAAATATAAATTTCAAATAAATATAATTTTAAATATAATTTCAAATAAAAATGTGACACTTCCTGAATAAATCTTACTGCTATGTATAAACACATGAACAGTAGGGGACCAAATAACAGAGAAGACGTAGCATTCTCTTTATTTATATTCTACTCTAATATTATGAGCTGTGCATAGATATGGGGCAGAAATAATAAACTGTTTCCCTCAGATGCCTTACTAATACCAATCTAAGAAGGAAGCATTCTACAACATAAACTCCTTGCAGGTAGTTGTAGAGAGGGAGAAGATCTCCCCTGAGTCTTCTCTTTTCCAGACTAAACAACCTCAGTTCCCTCAGCCACTCCTCATAACACTTGTGTTCTAGACCCTTCACCAGCTTTGTTGCCTTTCTCTGGATAGGCTCCAGCAACTCAATGACTTTTCAGTAGTGAGGGGCCCAAAACTTGATACAGTATTCAAGGTGCAGCCTCACAAATGCTGAGTATAGAGGGACAATCACCTCCCTAGTCCTGCTGACTACACTCTTACTTATACAAGCCAGGATGTTGTTGGCTTTCTTGGTCCCCTTGTCACACTGTTGGCCCATGTGCATTTGGCTGTTGACCAACACTCCCAGGTCTTTTCTGCCAAGCAGCTTTCCAGTCGCTCTGCCCCAAGCCTGTAGCATTGAGTGAGATTGTTGTGGCCAAAGTGCAGGAGCCAGCACTTGGCCTTGTTGAACCTCATCCCATTGACCTCTGCCCATCAGTCCACTCTGTCCAGATCTCTCTGTAGAGCCTCCACTCACAGGTCAACACTACTGCCTAACTTGGTGTCATCTGCAAACTTACTGAGGGTGCACTTGATTCTCTTATCCAGGTCGCTGATAAAGATATTAAACAGACCTGGCCCCATAACTGAGCCCTGGGGAACACCACTGGTGACTGGTTGTGAGCTGAATTTAACTCTGTTCATTACAACTCTCTGGGCTGGGCCATACAGCCAGTACTTTATAGAATCATAGAGTGTTAGGGGTTGGAAGGGCCGTAGAAAGATCATTTAGTCCAACCCCCCTGCCAGAGCAGGATCACCTAGACCAGTTCACACAGTAATGTGTCCAGGCAGCTCTGCAATGTCTCCAGAGAAGGAGACTCCACAGCCTCCTGGGCAGCCTGTTCCAGTGCTCTGGCACCCTCACTGCAAAGAAGTTCCTCCTCGTGTAAATACTAAACCTCCTGTGATCCAACTTGCTCCCATTCCCTCTTGTCCTAACATTGGATGCCATTGAGCAGAGCCTGGCTCTCTCCTCCTGATACTCACCCTTAACATATTTGTAAATATTCCTGAGGTCTCCTCTCAGTCTCCTCTTGTCCAGGCTGAAGAGACCCAGCTCTCTCAGCCTGTCCTCCTAGGGCACATGCTGCACTCCTTTCAGGATCTTGCTGGCCCTGGGCTGGACTCTCTCCAGCAGCTCCCTATCCTTCACTTTAGCCAGTGAAGAGTACAGCTGTCTAGGCCATGAGCTGCCAGCTTCTCTAGGAGAATGCTGTGGGAAACAGTGTCAAAAGCTTTACTGAACTCTAGGTAGACTACATCCACAACCTTTCCCTCACCCACTAGCAGATCCCCTGGTCATAGAAGGAGATCGGGTTGGTCAAGCAGGACCTGCCTTTCATGAATCCATGTTTGCTGGTCATATACATATAAACATACATAAATGTATAAACTATCAATAAAACGAGCATAAAAATTGACTGTCAGTTGGTTGAAAAGACATGCAAGAAAAGGTGAATACATTTGTTCACTACTGACCACCTTCTTAAATGTAAGTCATAGTTAAGGAATCTAAGAGTATCCTCTGACTTTCTTCAGTTGATCTAACTTGCCCGTAGGTATTCAAGTCATAGGAAAGAGGTTGTTGCTGATGAAGTTTTACTTGCAGAATGAAAATCCTTCACCAAGAAGAGCTTCTACTGCCTATAGAAAATATTCATGTTGCATTAAATATTGAGAGCAGTAGAGAACGACCAAATGAAATGCTGAACATGAATGCTGAGGCTGGCTTCCTAAGGCAAGTGAAGCCACTGGTCCCTTGCAGTGATCATAACAGTATCAAATGATGCAAAGTGGAAGTTTAAAGATGGATGAGTGAGATGAGAACTTTTGACTATTGTCACTCAAGTTCTAATGCACTACAAAACCATATGGCAGGTTAAGAATTTACATGCATGACATGAGCTTTATACTTGTAAGTATAAGAATTTCGTTGTTGCACTTGTTAGACAACAGTGTGAAATGGAGGAGGTAAAAATCTTCACAGCTCTACTCTGACATTTTTAAATAGAAACTCTTTTCACCACTCAACTGCTTTCAGAGTATTGTTAGATCTCTTCATTCCTGTGTTAGTAAAAGACATGAATTGTTTAGAGAGAAAACTTCTTTTATTTCCCCATCCATTAGTCTAGTCATCTTATTACAGCAAGAAACAAATGATCATTTCTGCTCATATAAAATGTGTGTTTAGCTATCGGCCCTTTTAAAGCTGCATCATGTTTGATGAAATTGCAGATAGATTTGTGTATTAAATGTGTGAAGAGTAATATTCATTAAAACTGTTCACTCTCTTGTGTATAAAGCAGTCTCAAACTTCCCCATTCTTCAGTGTGTAGTTAAGATACTGTACATGAAAAGCCAGTTTAATTGTGTGTCTAGTATAAGCTACAAGTATAATTGCACTGGTTTGCTCATAGCACTTTGATTTACAATTTGGGTCACTTAAGGAAAAAATGATGAGCATTCTTGTTTTAAATAAAAAGAAAGTAGAAAGACAATTTATTTAATCCATAGCCTCTAATTTTGTATTTTTCCTCTTGTGTTTCTCAGAACTTAGTGTTTGTGGTTTTTTTCTTCCAATTTAAAAATGCTTCTGCTTCTCCCAGTGTCAAAAAATCTAAAAGCTAAAGGCTCAAAATCCAGCATAATGATCAAGAAGCCATCACTTTGAACATACAATTTTTTCCCAAGGATTTTGTCTTTTATTATTGAAGATATAGGGTAATATCCTCCATTCCCTTTCTCCCTATTTGTGAAATTGCTTTCAGGTGTTATGTGTGTGTGACTCTGTGCACATGTTCATACATGAGCCTGTGCTTGATGTGAACTGATGAACACAGTTCACACAATGATTTCACTTTTTCCAAGAAGGATACATTTCTAACAGGTTTTCTCCAACTGCATTTAGAGATGATACAGGGTACTTCAGAAAGCAATAGCTATTCAAATAGTGAGCAAGATTACGGGTCCTGCAAGGCTGCAAGAATTGAGCAATCAATAGCAGGTAGCAGCTACCTGCTAGATGGAGAGGAGTTACTAGAAAAAAAAAAAATCTTCCTGCCCTTATGCACCAGAAGGAGAATTAATTTAAATCACTAGCTGTAAGTTATGTGCATGCAATTGTCATATCTCACCAGAAATTCCAGAATTCTGGTTTTTAGGCAGGAGAGTTGTGTGAAACCAAATTCTTATGAGTGACTGGAAAAACATAACTTATATTCCAAACAGGTTAAAATAGAAGGAAAAAGGAACTCCAGGTACATTCAGCAAAGATATAACTCATTATGATCCTTTTTAAAGCAAATACAGGCTTACAATACACTTCAAAGCCAGAATTTTGGAGATATATTTTCATAAACAGTGTCCAACAGATTTATTCAGTGAATTATGCAAAGAGAAAAGTGGTGAAATTCCAGCTGTTGTTATAACTATGTCAAGGACATATTTGCAAAATTTATGTTCTCTCTTTTCTATCTCATTTACAATTTCTAGGTTTTAAAGTCAGTTCAGTAAATGCTGGTGTGCTTCTTCAAGATGCATAGTACTTGTATCACTGGTACAGCTGCACGATTACTCTTAGGTCTCGGTGGTAGCTGCTCTCCTAATGAGCCAGATAAAATCATTAAGAAGTAATCGTGTGAAAGTTTTACAGATAGGTCTCTGCTCTGGGACAAGGCAATCCTGACAGACTGTAAGATTTCTAAGGCAATATACTCCTCCCTTCCTGTTTAATGAGCCATAGATTTTTTAATCTGGGAGCTTTGGTGATAGGCAGAAGGAATGCACAAGAGGTTGATCTGGAGGCATCTGTGTATTATGCATGGCTGTATTCAATATAGGCAATAAAAACGCAGGAACCAAAATGAGCTCTCAATCTCCCCAAAAGTCCTGTGTTACCATTTCCTCTAGTAATTATGATTCACAGTACACAAGTCCAAAGGTATGTTTGCTTTCAAGTGATAGGCAGTGCTCACTACTACTCTTTAATGTAAGGGAAAGCTCGCAAAACCAAGACTTGAGTTAAACAGCAAAACTGGAAGAAAATCTAATTATAATCTGTAAAATCATTCAGAAAATAATTGCAGTAGAGGATTTTCCATCCTGTAAAGATGGAATACGTCATGGCCAGGCTTCGCGAAGGAAGATCCAGGGAGGGCTTCATCCATGCTCCTCATCAGCGCCTTTTCCAAGCGCGCTGATAAAAAGAGGATAGTGGATAGCAACCTCAAGCCTGCCCAGTGGATTTTTTTTAGGTGAGACACAGCATGTGCAGAGCTGGACCCACCCTTTAGTCCTAAGGTTCATCTGCCAGGGCCTAGCAATCTTGGACGCTGGCAGTGAAGTCCTTAAGACGGAGGTTTAACCTCTTAGATGGAAGGCCTTACAAGGCTAAATGAGCTCCATCTGCCCAGGTTTGGAATCAGAGTTGTCCTTCTCCTAGGATGACTGCCAGAAGGCTAATGAGCTCATCCTACCCATCCAAGGATTATAGGAACATGGGTATCACTCCCCACACTTTCCCGTGGACAATGAGTTTAATGCTCCCTCTGCTGTCGGCACAGTTTTGGCACCAGGGGCCACAGGAGACCCCAAGGGATTTTCAGACTGTGCCTGAAAGATGGAATACAGCTATGTCATGAATATATAAAACAGCTTACATCACCAAAAGAAAGAGGAATTCAAATATTCTTAGTATAGTATAATCATAATTAAACAGTCCATCCAACAATCATTTTGTAATAGTACTCTATGAAAGTAGGAAACATAGCAGGTGTAAACTAGGTAAGATGTCTCCCAAAACATGTTCAAGAAAGCCACAAAATATACAGGAAGATAATAATGCCATTTAGAAGTATCTGGCCTACTTTTCGACTCACAAGCATGCATCACTTCATAATAGCAGTCTGCCACACAACTTGCTTCACTTTCACCAAAATTTCAAGCTTTTAACATTCACTGCACTGTACCTCCTCCACTCCACTAAACTTCAGTAATGCCTGCTTAAGATCATAACCCTGTCATGAAATGAGTTGGTGAGCTGGAAAACAGTAAATCTAAAAAAAAAAAATCTTTGAAGTATCTCTAAGATGTAAAACTGGTAATTTCCCAATTCTCCACAAGTTTCTCTCATCTATTGATGAGAACAGTAACAAGAACCAATAACAATTGGCATCGTAGAGATCTGAGTAAAGATATTTTCATGCAAGTAGACTCAACTTAATGTGATTTATTCTGCAAATATTCATGCATCCCCAAAACTGTAGGCAGAAATATTTCCTCACTAACTCCTCTGTCCTAGTTTGAGTCAAAATAAGATATTCCATGGCATATACATCATATTCAGTCCTTGAAGCTTTGATATCCAGCATGGACCTTGGGGTATCTTGCATGAGGCCTAAGACCAAGCAAACAGGTGCTTAATTATCCAATTAGCAACTAATTAACAACTAGTGTATATAAAAGGAGAGGTCTGAGGCTGTACCTGGCTAAAATGTTGAGCACCTGAGTCCTGTGAAAAACAGAAGTCCAGCTTTGCTTCTAAAGACTTTCCCTGTTCTGCCTTCAATCCCAGAAGACTGAGCACCCTGAGCCCTGTGAAGCTCAGCAGCCCAGCTCTGTTCTTCAGGTCTCTTTCTGTTCTGCCTTCCATCTCAATTCAAGAGTTCCTGAGTTCCAGGATCCAGCTCCTGAGCCTGAGTCCTGTCTGCTGCTGAAGTCCCTGCTACAGCATCAGTGGGGAGGTAGTTACCATCAAGGGGGTTTGGTTTTATCATTGATTTTTTTATGTGTGTGTATATAGAATCATAGAACAATCCGAGTTGGAAGGGACCCACAAGGATCATCAAGTCCAACTCCCATTAGGCATAGGACAAAAACCCCAAGATCACACAAGGTGACTAAGGGCATTGTCCAAGCATCTCTTAAACTCCCCAAGATTTGGAGCCATGACCACCTCCCTGGGAAGCCTGTTCCAATGCTCCACCACCCTCTGGGGGAAAAAATTTTCCTAACATCCAGCCTGAATTTCCCCTGGGACAGCTTCATACCATTCCCCTGTGTCCTGTCACTGTCCACTAAAGAGAAGAGCTTACTTCCCTCTCTGGCGAGGAGGTTATATACTCTTCATATTCTTGCTGTTATTTTCATTGAAGTAGTCTAAGTTTCATTTCCAAATTGCAAGTCTCTCTCTCTCTCTCTCTGTTAATCTCCCTGTTTGTCCATGGAGTGGGGGAAAAGGGGATGATAGAGAATATCTGTCCCTGGGTTGGTGGCTGGCCCAGCTCTAACCCTTGATGCTCCTATATGAAATATATATCCTGTGCTTTTATTTAAGTGCAAAAGATCACAATTTACTTCCAGCATTTAATCAGATGAACCCTCTTTTCTGAGATGCTAAGGAAGAATTTTAACTTATCAGGGAGGATGGCAGTGTTGTACTTCCTCTGATGATCTTTATCTACTGCTTTTTCATCTATAGTTTAGATGCAGAGGGATGAATAGCCAACCAGTGGTATCCTAAACCCTAGTACCACTTAAGTTTTTTGGGTTTGCAGTGTCTCCATTTGGAGCCTTTAAAGGCAAACCATGGGAAGCTATGTAACTTCAGTGAAAGCTCTTAAGAGTATGAAAAAGTACCAAAGAATAGAAAAGTGTATCCCATTAGTTGACTCTTTGTCTTATTGTAGATATCCACATACACATTCTAGTACTTCCTTAAGTTCCCAGGTGAAATATCAAAGGTTACACTGAACTCTTTTAGTGATAAGAGATTTTTAGTTATGGGTTTTATGAGAAAGGATAAGTAACTTCTCTCACATTGAAAGGCCCATTTAACTTCCCCAATCATTACAAGACAAGCATCCTATCTCTCATCCCCCATATAGTGAATGTTTTTTCTTGACATTTATGATAATCATGGCATCTGTGCTGCCCAAGGCACTGCTTCTGTGTTTGCAACTCTCCTCATCTCTTATGTGTATGTTGTGCTACAAAGCACTGCACCACAAAAGGGAAAAACATTGGCCAGGCCCTGATGCTGCTTATTCACAGCAGTTGCTCTGTGAAATCTTCATCTTAGGACTGGAATATCAAATCAAAAAGAAACAATTCTTTAAATCTTTTTCTCTTGCCTTCAGAAAATACAATAATTTGAAACGTCACACACAGGACCATGTTGTAATGAATAAAATTGTTACTTCTGGCAAGAAATCTACTAGAGAAATAATCAAAGTCTGAGAGAAATGGCTATTTTTAGCATGCAATCTAAACCTAAACCTAGAAAAGACTGTTTCATTTGATAGGGTATGCACCTCTTGCAGTATCTCAGGGTATGGATTTGATTGCTTTTCTATCAAATGCAACAACGTATTGAATTTACCCCTTACAGTTGAACACATTTCTCATGTTACCTGATCTGCACATTTCTTCTACACTATAGTGGAAATCTACTAGAAAGGCATTTTATTAAAGCAGCATTTTTCTAAATGATGCCATTAAAATGTATAAAGCAGGTCCTTCAGCTTTGTTTGCAAGACAAGCCGTTCTTACGATTAAGGCTAGGAAAGAGTAAATGACCAAAAAAACTTGGACTGGAAGTAGGTTTGACTTTTGAACCAGGTTTCAATATAATTTTTTACATGACCTTCAAATATTCTCTCAACTATGACACATTTCCCCCTCTGTATTAAATAAGAACTACAATTTATAACATCTTTGCACTGTAAGAATTGTGATATTTTCTTAGGATGAGCTCTGCACATTTCAGACTTTGTTCAAGATTGTCACCTGCCTACTAGATACAGGGTAGTTGATTTGTGAGTTCAGAGTATGACACATACACAAAAAATATCAGTTTCTGACCCAGGGGTCAGTGCTGGGTCCAGGACTGTTCAATATATTCATCAGTGATCTGGATGAAGGGGTAGAGTGTTCCCTCAGCAAGTTTGCAGATGATCCCAAGCTTGGAGGAGTGGCTGGCTCACCAGGAGCTGTGCTGCCATCCAGAGTGACCTGGACAGGCTAGAGACATGGGCAGGGAGGAAAACTGATGAANAGGAGGAACTTCTTTGCAGTGAGGGTGCCAGAGCACTGGAACAGGCTGCCCAGGAGGCTGTGGAGTCTTCTTGTCTGGAGACATTGCAGAGCTGCCTGGACACATTGCTGTGTGAGCTGGTCTAGGTGATCCTGCTCTGGCAGGGGGGTTGGACTAGATGATCTTTCTAGGGCCCTTCCAACCCCTGACATACTGTGATACTGTGATACTGTGACCCTTAAGATCAGACTGAAAGAGCAACCACAGTAAAAGCATAAGTAGTTATGTTTTATCTGGACCATTCTAGTATTATCTATCTTACTAGCTTTAGTTGAGTTTATTTGAATTATTCTTCTATAACCTGTTTTTATTCATTGAATAATATCATTTTTAAGTCCACTTGTGTCACTGATGTTCTAGGAAAATATGATTGGAATTCATAAAGACAATGCACTCTTGTAACTTTGTTTTCTGATTTCCTCCCTGCAGGATTTATACAGATAATTGGTGACATTTTCAACAGTCTCCAATCTCTGCTAATGTTGGACATTATGAATTGCATACTGAAAGTTATTGATGACTGAGTTTCTTTATGCAGCTGAGAATGTTTGGTGCCTTAGAGGAACTAACCCGAGCTCCTCAACCTTCTGTTTTGGTATCTTATCTAGACTATCCACTCTTTAAATGATATCATCTGTCCTGTTCACTGTTCTTTGAAAGGTGGAGCATTTCTACAGAGCCATGTAACTTCATTTTAATAAATCTGTTCACCTTCAGGTTACGCTCAGAGGTTATAAAACTTGGATGAACTAACTTTCCATTAGTGAAGACTGTGCCTTAATGTGTGCTTCTCAATCTGTTCTCCAGAGTGCCTGTCTATAGACATGCTGTGATAGAATTACTCTGGCTCTGTAACCTGTAGGACTCACTACATCTTACTACTTTTTATATTATAACTCAGATCAGGATGAAGCAAAGTCCCTGGTCACAAAAATAGGCACTCGTGTTCCAGGGGCTCTGAGACTTTAACTATGTTCTACACATTAGGATTTCAGCTTAAAACTGAAGACGGGAATGAGCATAAAACAATTAAGGCAAATAAGATTTCCATAATTAAAGGGAAATTGCAGCCAAATATATGAAATTTAAGTTTTCTTTTTAAAGAAGTGGATCAAAACTAGAAGGAAGCATTAAGTTTTGCAACACCTTTATCTGTTTGCATAATAAAGAAGAGAAGGCTTTCCTAGAAAGAAGTTCTTTTCATTTGTACAGTGTGCCTGCCAAGGTGAGCTCCTGGTTAGGGCACACTTCTAGAGTGCCACATAGAATTCCTTTAGCTTCCTATCTCTTCCACAGGAAAAGTAGAAAGATCCATCAAAATATTTCTACATAAGAGACCTAGTGATGTATCATGCACTGAACAAAATATAGAATCATAGAATTGTTAGGGTTGGAAAGGACCTTAAGGATAAAATCTCTCTCTGCCTCTGTGTTAGGAAGCAGGAAAATCTCTCCATGTCAAAGGGTGGTGGACAAAAATTAATTACAGGTTCTGACTGTAGCCATACTCTTGTTGTGAAGTAGACATTTTACTTTGCAATAGCTATGTTCTTTGTTTTAGTCAACTAAAATATGTTCATCTTATTCCTTCTAAATGAGTCTCAAGGAATAATTAACACTCAGCCTCAGTAAGATGGAGTTGGACACAAGTGCTCAGATTTAAAGTCTCAGGAGAAATGTCTAGTCATTGAAATTTGGCTTAAGAAATAGTTAATTTTCATTCAGTTGAAACAAAATATACATGAAACATGAAAGAAACACACACAGACACACCAGTAACTTTTACTACCAAATTGATAGAATAAGTTTTATTTATACAGAACTTCTGTATAAATAAATGTTATATATATTTATATATATAAATAAATGTTTTTACATTTATCAACTTTGGAGTTTATGACAGTAGTTTATTGCCTTTCTGTATCTTTTCTTCCACAGCTTTGAGTTGTGCCACTCCACAGTATAATATATCCCTCTGAAAAGACTGACTAGAAAAGCCATAAGTTTTTTTTGTCTATTGGAAAACACAAAACCTTTTGAGAATCTCAACTCCATCTGGATGGACTTTTTCAGCTTCTACACTGCCAAATCCATTTTAAAGAAACAGCTTCCTCCTGTCTGTTTTCTACAGCTGGAGATAGAGCATGGAACTTATATTTGGACTATTGGTGATAAAATATTTTTCCAGAAAGGCATTAATAGGCATTAGACCAACAGAAAAGAGGAGAAAAATAGAATTAACATTAATTAAGTAGAATAAATGGAAACAAAACAAGCAACATTTATTATACAAAATGGCCTCTAAAGAGCTATGACTCATCTGTGCCATATAGGAAGGGCAATTACTTGCAAAAGCAGTGGGAAAAGTCTCTAAAATGGTCTTAGTATGAAACATGACGCATAACAAAGGCTAAGTGTTTTGTTTCTGTGAGTGAAGATGCTTTTGGTTACAAAAATAACAACGCTCATTTCTTTTGCAGTCCAGCAGAATCTTGAGAAACAGAAATATAATTATTGTTTAAGAGTTTTCACTGGTGCTAAGTAATTCTTTTTTATTCCTCATTAAAACCCATTTAATATATAGCTCTTTGTTCTACAACCTATCTTCCAGATCCTTTTTAGAAGAAACAAAACTGTGGCTGTATTGATGTTGTTTCAGTGTGTGTCCATTATTGTCTTCATCATAAAGCGTAAAGATTCAACTGTAGTGAAATCTGGACAAATTTGAAAGGCAGGAAAGCTGTTTGTTGGATCTGCTTCCAGGACTTCAGGAGCCTCAAACTGAATATTAAGTGAGCATCTCAACAAGCTAACAATTATTCTCCCTGAAAGCCTTTGAAGGACTGAAGTGGAATATCATCATCCATCCAGGAGCATAATTTGGATCCAGATTAAATGTAGTAAAATGCACCACCACTGATACTCCATATGCCTCTGAATGCTGAGCATCCTCAAAGGCCCTTGCTGTAACATTAAGCATGGCTGCATCTTGCACAGTAAAACATGCTAAAAACAATGACTCAAGGTGAAGCTGGGGAAAGAAGCAAAGGGTTATTAAAGTCCACAATTCCAAATTCATTCCTGGTCTAAAATGCCAAGAACTGCCATAAGGATTTGGGCATCCCTGAATGGCAAATATAAACCCCAGACACCCTGTAAGAACATGAGATGCTCTCTACAAGAGGTCTATCCAAAAGAGAACAGTAGAAAGATGGGATCATTTCCACAGTGGCTGCTGTTAATGACTGCAATATAAAGTTTAATGTTTTTCCTAGAATAAGTATTGACTTCAATTGATTCACTGGTATTTCAGCTATGAGGATTCATGACTTTGGTTTTATTTATGGTCACAAAACTAGTTCATTTCAGCATTTGGTTACACCAATACTCTGTTTTAATAACTTCATTTGAATATTATTCTGCTGAAATGGAGTCAGAGCTCTAATGTCAATCTTTTGCTGGTTAGTTACTTTCACACAAGCACAGTCTGAAAGTCATTTGGGGTCTTCTGTGGCCGCTGGTGCGATAACTGTGCCAACAACAGAGGGAGCATTAAACTCATTGCCCACGGGAAAGTGGGGAGTGATACCCATGTTCCTATAATCCTTGGATGGGTAGGATGAGCTCATTAGCCTTCTGGCACTCATTCTAGGAGAAGGACAACTCTGATTCCAAACCCGGGCAGATGGAGCGTGTTTAGCCCTGTAAGGCCTTCCATCTAAGAGGTTAAACCTCCGTCCTAAGGACCTCGCTGCCAGTGTCCAAGCTTGCTAGGCCCTGGCACATGAACCTTAGGACTAAAGGGTGGGTCCAGCTCTGCACATGCTGTGTCTCACCTAAAAACAATCCATAGTGCAGGCTCGAGGGTGCTATCCGCTATCCTCTTTTTATCAGTGTGCTTGTAAAGGGCACTGATGAGGAGCGTGGATGGAGCCCTCCCTGGATCTTCGTTCACAAAGCCTAGCCACGACGACGACGATGAGTTACTTTCACAAATTGACATCTTTTTCAGCTGTGTGCTGCCAGTTTCTTTTTTGTCAGGCAAAGTATTCTAGCTTTTCATGACAGCCAAGATAGTGTATTCTGGTGAAACTTGAAAAGGTGAAAGGAAAAGGCAACCTGTGATAACACCTACCTACACTGCATAAATCATGCAAAATGTTCTCAAACTGACACCCTTTCTGAGAGCTGTGAAATCAAAGAAGGCTTGACACATGCTTGCAGATATTAAACCCACACAACACTTCCAAGTTTTGATTTCCATTCATTTCTACTGCAGCAATGCTGAAAGAGTTCATGATGAGGTTTGACATTAAGGGCTTGTTTTCATCATTTAACTGCTGTTGGAACTGACAGCCAATACTTGCCAAGCTACAATCTACCATTTCAAACAATATGAATATATCCTATCACTAGATTTGAAGCTCCTTATATCAAGGCAAGGGTTAAGCTGGTCAGCAGGTCAGGACTAATGGAAGAGGATTGAAAAATAGAAGAGGAAAAAGTCCACTAGGATCACAGGAGAGAAGTCATCTGGAGAACACAGCTTGAGACACTACTAAGCAGAGTACAGGAAATAAAAAGGCACTTATTTTCAAAGATGATGCTGACAATTGCATGTGTCTGGGGGGAAATAGAGACCCTGGAAGAAGTTCCTGTGAGATTAATATGGTTAATATCTACTGACAGGACCAAATAATGACAGTGATGGACACACAGGTTCCAAGAAGATGCTCCAGGAAGAGGTTTTTTTCTGTGTATCAGTTAAGCAAGACCTTCATATTTTAAGGCATCTGTAGCTATTGGAGTAATACAAAACAAAACAAAGCACCAAATTCTTCTATTTTGTGGATGTTTTTACTGCAGCAAAACTTCAGTGTAGATTTGGTTCTCTTTCTGTAGTCGGAATGAAGTTTATTTTAAGTATTTAGGTTTTGTGTGTGTGTTTGATTCCATTACAAATGGAAATGAATGTCTCTCTCAAGGGAGCAGAAAAGTTAGGGTTTCCAACAACTTTCTTATTGAGCTGAAACCAGATCTTATGACTGAGGTGATACTATAGTGTGAAGATGAAGATATAATTGCTGTAATTTGTCCAGGTGCTAATGTACTGTTTCTGAAAGTTGCTAGATGCAGAGTATTAAGCAACAAATCACTGACAGCCTATATAGGTTGCAATATTGAATTCATGGTTACGTTTGCAGAACCTTTTCTAGATACTCTACAATGACTTAATGCACTACTTGCCAACAGCATAGAAATAGAAATGTTGAACTTTATTACAGAACCACAGAAGATCCCTGGTCCTTAAGATGTAAGAAACTTGCCATAGCTCAAGAATATACTGTATCTTTTGTTAAATACAGCTAAGAAAGCTTAAATATAATTAGGAACTAGCTACCACAAGGCTTGATTTATTCAATCCTGTTAATTCTGATGGTTTCAATGCAGCTGATAGGTCCCAACCAGTACCTTATATTAAATTCTATGGGCTTATTATTTATGACAGTAATATATTTGCATTCAGTATATGTCTATGATTAACCCATGTGGAGTGCTGAGCATTAAATAGATTGTAAGAAAATAGCAGTTTCAAGACTTTTGTCTTGACTTCTACTATTCTGAAGTTCAAAAGAACAGGCATCTCAGCAGGGCTCTCTCCAACAACACAGTGTGAATGCCCCAGAAACGTGGGTGAAGCTTGTCCTGCACTTCTCTTTAGTAACACCACACTTACAGACTTAATTATGGCCTTTATTATGCTATTATCCTTTGTGTCCACCTTCTTGAAGACATTCTGTTTTCTGTAATTGTTTTGTTTCTTAAAGGAGAATCCCAGCACTGAGATGAACTCTAAGACTACTCTTGTTTCAAGAAGTCAATAAGGAGGATTTATTTACATTAACTATTTGTTCCCCTAAAAAAGCATAGGAGAAACTAGTTCATTGTGTACAGTATTCTTTTACTACCTTGAAAAATTGCCCTAGTGACAGCTCAATACAATGAAGGGTGAAGTGTCTTCCAATACACAAAGCAGAAATTTGCACTCTCTGCCAAGTGTATGCGGCTATCCTCTTTTTATCAGCACGCTTGGAAAAGGCGCTGATGAGGAGCGTGGGTGGAGCCCTCCCTGGATCTTCGGTCGCAAAGCCTAGCCACGACGACAACGACGACAAAAGTGCTGGGCAGGAAGAGAGTAGTTCTCCAAAGCTCTTGTAAATGCTTCTTAGACTGTAACATAGGTGTTCGCTAACAAGTGATCTGTACCCAAATAAAAGGGAAATACTGGTAAATATTAAGTAGAATCAATTTTTTCATCATTTTGGATGCCATATGGACTATAATCACTTTGAGCAAAAGACTTTAAAAGTTTAGATTTGTTAAATGTTATGTACTGGTAAGTGTGAGCTAGTTACAGAAGAAAGGATAAAGTGCCTGTATGTGTTCTCCTGAGCCACAGGAGTCTGGGCAGTCACAAGCTCTCCCTTTTTATAAGGCATGAAAAACTTTATCCCTGTTTATACAACATGTAATTTCTATCTTGAAGACCTACTTCACCAGAGAATATGTACTCTATTTAGCATGATACCCAGAAGCTGGAGAAGTGCTTAGATGTCAAAACCTCTTCTGCAGCTGCTGTTTCAAAAGTGTCTCTCATGAAGTTGTTCCATAGTTGTATGGGTCCCATGAGAAAAGTCATTTACCCTCTACACGGAGGAACAATTGCTTGAAAATATTCACAGTGACTAATCAGAGTTGAAGAAAACACTAAGCTGTAGTTTCATCCTCATTACTATGGCCATGACATGATTTAAAGTGCTAGATTTTCAGTCTTGACAGTTTATGAGTGCAAATTTCTCGAGGGGGCAGAGTTATGTTTCTTCCCCCAGGAGCTAGATATGATGCTAGATTGCCCTGTGTGGCAGGGGCTTGTTCCTTGCCTGTGTGCTGACTCACAGTCACACAGGAATTTGGAGACAAGGCAGAAGGGAGACAGAAACCTGACAGGTCTCAGCTCTCCAGCAAGGCTGCTGAAAAGGCAGAAAATGCTTGCCTTGCCCCTCTATACACTGTAGAAGGAACTTGAAGGCAAAGTGAATCACCTCTACTGCACTTAAAACTGACAAAAGCAACAATTATTCTGAACTCACCAAAGCATTACGTCTGTTTAGTATTAGCTCTGAGAAGAGAAAAACATTGGTTTTAAAGACACAAGCATTCAGTGATTGGGAGTATGTGTTTTGAGGAATCAGCTCCTTGATTCTGACAAAAATTTCAAGCACTAGAGAGCAAAGGTTGTTTTAGAATAAAACCCAGAGACTAAATGGCTTCAGTCCCACAGCCCTGGCATGGATCTCCTCCTGCTCTGCCTACACAGGTTACATGCTTAGCTTGGCATGAGGAGCTGGTGATGGCCTGTGCAGAGGAGGGGATCCCACCTCAGTGCCCCTCTAGGGAGCTGGCAGTGAGTAGCCACTGCCTGAAGCTGGCAGAGAGGCAGGGCACACTTAGCAAGCCGAGATGGTGGTCACAGGGGGGGCTCTCAGGGCCCAGCAGCTACCAGGGCACTGATGGCTGAGCAGGGCCTGGCAGCCAGGGCCTCTGGCAGCACCAGGGTAGCTAGCTCCAGCCCTGGGCATCAGGCACCTGCCCTATGAGGCCAGGCTGGGCCATGGTCCTGCAGGTGAGTCTGGTTCAGTGAGGCCCAGGGCTGTGGGGAGCTGGAGACAAGCCCTGCTGCAGTGTTGCTGGGGCAGGGGCTGACAGTCCCAGGGGCTGATGTGGGGTCCTGGGCAGGGTGGGGGAGCACTGGGGAAGCATATCTCTGGGGAAGCCTATCCCTGGGTGCCTGCTGCCCATCTGGCTGCTCCTCACTAGGGCCCATGGTGCAGTCCTCAGGGTACCTCTGGCTGTCACACAGAAGAGGCAAGAAAAAAGAAGGGTAATTAAGTATTTACATATGTNATCTTCCTTCGCGAAGCCTAGCCATACATAAATATGTTATGGTATTTAGTTGTTAATAGCATCATGATAATTAAAAAGTATTTATTAAATTATCACTATAAATTTATCACAATAAATTATACATGAGCATTGAAGAAATAATTACCCTTATTTCTTTCGTCACTCCTAGGAGAAGGCCACAGACATGTCCAAGATCTTTCCTTCAGCAAACAGCCTCCTCCCTGCATCGTTCTGGAGTCTCCTTTGGTAGATCTTGGAAAGAAGAGTATAGACAACACATTATAGTGTCCCTAACTGCCTAGCAGTTCTTGTAATATTTTGTCCAGAGTTGCACAGGCTCCGTAGCTTTCAGAATCTAAGGTTTAGCCTGTCATTTCATGTTCATATGTTTATTCCTGCCTCCAAACCCCTTCTCATGCAAAGCATTAGAAACTTCTTTTTTCCCAATGACACCAGTCCCCCCAAATGTGCTTATTTAAGAGTTGAAAGTTAATTGTGCCCATTTGTGGTTGTGACTGAACATACTGTATGTCTGCCTCATTAGACATTGGGATATTCAATGATAAAGTAATTTACTGACCACAGTCCACGAAATCTACACAAATTAATATTTCAAGATCATCTTCCCCCTATCACTCCTCCCAAAAATGTCTCTGTAATTCTTCCATTTTCTGTGGCTTCCAGGAGTGGTAGCCTTATTTTTTGGATCTTGGGCTGAAAACTATGATTTATTCACCAACAGCCATTTGACATGCATGGATCTAGGCCAGAATCCTGTTAAGAATGTGTTTAACAACAAAGAATAAAATCAGTTCAGGCAAGAGATTTGTCTGAGTAGGGCCAACAGCCCCTAAGAAATCCATCCTATTCTACTACTGTTTTATTTGTTGCTTTCATTGTTTAAAGCAGTTCTAAAGTTTGTCTGTAACCTGCACAAACACAGTTCATGGAATACCTTGCTTTTTAAATGCCTGCTGGCAGATAGAGGCAAAAAGACTATTTTGGGTGAATTAAAATAGCATATTGGTTCATCAGTGCACCAAGTAGACCTCCAATCATTCCTCAGATGTAACAACCCCAAACATCTAGTAGCTCAGAGCAAAGAAACTATCTAAAAAACTGTATTAGCATAGTGTTCTTCAGGCAACATGGGACACTATGTGTTAATGTATCACTCCAAATGTGACACCTGTATAGAATTTCCTTGCAATATAGTTATTAAGGTACAAAAATATTCTGATCAGTTTTCCTTTGAAGTAAACATTGTTTACCACCAGAGCTGTGGAAATTCATCCAGTTACCTGTGGATAAGATCTGTAGGTTTTCCATGCAGCAAGACTTCTCATTTAGAAAGAGAATACTCTCAGAAATGGCAGTCAGCCTTGAATTCAGAATATCAGTAACTGATAATCTTATATGACGGCCCTAGTTAAACTATCCCACTGGCCTCTAATTTAAAAGCTTCATTTTATTCCAAGACTCTTTTTTCCTCCTTTTTGTTTACTGTCCTTGTCAACCCCTGAATTTGCTGTTGTTTACTAGATTAAATCCCTACAAGCACTCATTATTTTAGTGTAGCAAAACAAATAATTCTTGGACTACTTCACATTCGTAGAAAACAAATGGTGCAAGATCAGTAATACCCCTCTCTGAACTGGAACATACTTCTTAAGCCCTTGACACTTACTCTTATTCTCTTTAAAAGCTTCTTTATTCTAAACATGTTTTCCCACTGTCTTTAAGAAAACAACTGCTTGGCTACTTAGCATCTCACAATATGTGTCAAGTCTTTTGCCAAGGAAAGGATTACTGCTTTGCAAAGGCAAATAATAGAGATCTGAAGCAGATCCAAGGCAAAATGCTAGACACAGTCAAAATTAAAGAAGCTGTGGATCAGCAGTATCCTGACATCCATAAATAATTAGTGGGATTAATTCTGTTTAGAACAAGCAAACAGCTCCATGATGATGTGCGATGGATTTCATTCTTTTCAAAAGCTGCTGCTTCCCAGGTACCAAATTACACAAATGACTTTGTACATCACCATCTTTGGCCCTGGGCTCCATCTTCTAAAAAAGGGTTACAGATTCACATCTAACATGTCCCACTAGCTTGGCAGCATGTCTTCTGCTTGTTGTTGCAAATTTTACTGTGATATTTCAAAAGATGAGCCAAGCTAATTCTGTTTTGTAACCTTATGGTACCAATCAAAGTAATACTGTGTTATGCTGTATTAGTAATAATACTTGCTCATTGTTTTACCAATGAGAGAAAATGTTGCTGTCAGAACTGACTCTATTTCATTTGTATTACTTTAGGTAATTACTCTATGTAATTTGATATTACATATGTAATTTTAGTGATCTGATTATGTGTATGAATTGAACCTTCATACCTACACTGTTTTTGCATTTTAAAGATTTTAATGAACTCTACATTAATGCCTTACCATCTTAATTCTAATAAACTGTTTTAAATCTCCATGTTTTATTCTGCAGGTGAGTCTTGCACAGCAGTTGATTTAAACTGGTAAATGAAGCATTTAACAGGAATTTAAATCACATGTCATCTCATTTTCATCACTTCTCCAGGTATGTAAGATTTTTATTTAAGTACGAATATTAACACAGCAGTATCTAAAAACATCATTATCTTCTATTCTTAGCTAGTACCTGAACCAAATAGCTTTAAATTTGTATGATATCTTTTTTTTTTCCTCCTTTACTCTTTGGTTATTTTGTTTTCCTACAGCAATATGAACAGTGTTTCTCATTAGTCAGGAGCAGCTGTAGGACTATGCTATGAGAATAATTTTGAGGCTGAGCTATTAAACTGCAAGGCAGGAAAAGATTCAAAGGTCACAGGAAATTCAGAAGAGCTTTTGGATTAAGCTGTATTTCCAACCCTGTTGCTGTGCTAATGAAGAATATGTGGTGAAAACTGCAGATGCTTGCAATATGATTTAATTATTACTTCATTTTAAAATATATCACATTTTGCCAAATTCAGCAGCAATATAAACAGCATTGTAAAGGAAGTATCAAAGTTGGTAGAAGAAGGGTTCCAAGCAGTGAACTGGTGTAATTTCCATGCATTTGTTATTCAGTGATTCACAGGATTAGTAATTACAATACCTTTCTCTTATTTGACTACCTAAATTGTCTCAAATGTTGTGGGAGTTGTACGTAATTCTTCTGAGTTTTAGCATTCGTATTTTAGAAATAAAAGAGAAAACAGCCTGGATGCCCATCATATACTAAGGAAAAACTTCTTCCCAGTACGGGTGCCAGAGCACTGGCCCAGGCTGCCCAGGAGGCTGTGGAGTCTCCTTGTCTGGAGACATTGCAGAGCTGCCTGGACACATTGCTGTGTGAGCTGGTCTAGGTGATCCTGCTCTGGCAGGGGGGTTGCACTAGATGATCTTTCTAGGGCCCTTCCAACCCCTAACATACTATGATTCTATGATTTTAAGGAAAATGGAATGCAACCTGAAAGTTAATTTTTTTAAAGTAATTCCACTGAGCTACATAATATAGCTAATACAGAAACTTTTCTTTGATATATTCTACGAGATCTGACATAAACTTGCAGGTAAATCAGAATGGAAGTTTTCTATCAGAGTGGAAGCTTACTACTTGAAAGCATTCTTTCAATCTTATATGTAAGATCTTCAGGATTTACAACGAAAAGGGTCAAAATGCTGATTAGTACATTTGAGAACTCAAATCATAGAATCACAGAATCATAGAATTGTCAGGGTTGGAAGGGACCTTAAAGCTCATCTAGCCCCAACCCCTGTGCCTGCCATGGGCAGGGACACCTGGCACTAGAGCAGCTTGCTCCCAGCCCCAGCCAGCCTGGCCTGCGACACTGCCAGGGCTGGGGCTGCCACCACATCTCTGGGCAACCTGGGCCATTATCTTGCAACTCTCATGATGAAGAACTTCCTCCTAATATCCAAACTGAATCTGCCCTCCTCAAGCTTATATCCATTACCCCTAGACCTATTGCTGCCTGACACCTGAAAAAGTCCTTCCCCGTCCCTCTTGTAGCCCCTGCAGATCCTGGAAGGTCACAATAAGGTCTGCTGGGAGCCTTCTCTTCTCCAACCTGAATAATCACAACTCTCTCAGCCTGTCCTCATAGGAGAGGTGCTCCAGCCTCTGATCATCCTCATGGCCCTTCTCTGGACACCAGCCAGCATATCCATATCTTTCTTGTCTTGGGTTCTCCAGAACTGGACACAGTACTCCCGGTGAGGTCTCAGAGTGGAGTAGAGGAGTAGAATCACCTCCCTGCCCCTGCTGGCCATGCTTCTCTTGCTGCAGCCCAGCCTAGGCTTGGCTTTCTGGGCTGCAAGTGCACACTGGTGACTCATGTTGAGCTTCTCATCCACCAGCATCCCAAGCCCTTTTCCTCAGGGCTGCTCTCCAGCCAGTCATAGCAGCACAAAGCAATGTGAACAACATCTTACTGTATTCTTAAAGGCACTGTACAACTGGCATTTTGTCTCTCATTTGCCATGCTGATCATATGACATTTATTGTTAGAAATATGTTGTTAGAAGAGCATTACAAGCATATCTGGTTTTCTTCTTGTTTTTAGGGCTTTTCTATTTAAAAAGATAAGCTAAAACAATAAAGTATGGCTGATTCTTTTTCCACATGTGCTTATTAAGAGTATGGTATGGAAGTAGCAATGTTTTGCCTGTTTTCAAACATGAAGTCTCTTACATGTAACTGAGGGTATAATTTGGTGATAGAAATACATTAGACTTAGCTGGAATCAGAGTGCAGGCTGAGTTTGAAGGCCTGACAGTTAAAAAATAGCTAGGCAGAAAATATTTGCCTCCAAAATATATAAAGGTTTATTTTGCACAGTATGTTGACAAACAGCAAATATTACCAGGGTATTAGCTTGTATTCAAAGACTAATCTTGGAACTCATCGTGAAGTTTAGGCCATGTTTGTGATCTGTGCAGCTGTGATAGAAGTGGATTTTGTTTGCTAATGTTACTCAGTCCCTGTGAACAGTAAAGGTATGAGCCTTGGCTGGTGTTGAAGCTGCTTAATTGCATGAGTTTTCTTAAAAGGCACAAGACTGAAACCAAAGTTTGCGTTGTGCTTCCATTCCTCAAGTAGAGAGTATCCCGTGCTGAAGTAGCTAATTCATTGTAAAGATACAGGACTGCACTTGTTCAGAAAGACCTTTAAGCAGCTGAGTTTAAGGCCTTGCCCTAGCATGAAATCACACCCAATTCTTGCATCTTCTGTTTCATCAAATAAACATAGATGGCAGGGGATTTTCTAGGTTAACAATCATCTTCCTCCCTCCCTTCTATTTCCAGAGCAAATTGCTGATAAGTTTTTCTTTTCAAAAGCTTTTAGAAGTAGAAGAGACCATATCTGTACAAATTATTTTAAAATAAAACTCCTTAGAAAAGAAACATTCTTCTCAAGCAGTATTCAAAACACCTATTCACTTAGCTGATGTGAAATGATACCCTGTGAAAGTGCCACCATCATGGCTCAGCTACAGACTGGGGAGAGTGACAATTGCAAGCACTTAAAATAACTGTTTTGCTGAAACAGAAAGTCACTGAGTAAGTTATAGGATTGATTTTTCATATGGAAAAGCATGGTCACTCTTCAGCTCTGGATATGAGACCTGGATATTTTCACAGCTGTATAGTATAATAGCCCAGAGGGTCTTAATTTCTAAGCACTGGAATTACGTTTTAAGTGAACTAAGAGATTTCATTCATAGGCACAAGCCATTCAGAAGTATCTTTGGGGGGTTTAGAGTAAGGAAAGTTGTTTGTTCAGACACAGTTGTAATGTCACTTATTATTAACATCAATTAGTATGACAGAATTTGACCTAAAAGTCCTGAAGCAAAGTAATTCTAGGGTAATAATGCAGCTTATTTAGCTCACAGTGTGGTTTAATAAAGATCTTGTGTTCCTAGAAAATGGCATATTTAATCACAAACTTTGATTTCATAGATGCAACACTTTCTGCACATTATTTGGAGGGTAGGGAACATTTGTGCTTTCTAGACTAATACCTGAAACTCCTCCTATTTGTAGAGCTCAGAGTTTTGGCAGCAGGTCTGCAATATGCTAAGGCTTGCTGATCTTTTGTTGGTCTCTTTTTCTTTTTTTTTTGTATCAGCAGAATTCTGAACTGCTCTCTGCAATTTACCTGTCAGGATGCAATTTTGCCAATAGAAGTCCTGTGCTCTCTGTTAGGCAGGAATCAAAGGGCACCTCCCAGCTGGGGCAAATAGCAATTGTGTTTGAACTGCTTACCTAGATCCACTAGGGTTAGAAATGTTTTTATAGCCTGCTTACAGGAGAATTAAGGATCTATTTTGTTTCCTGTTCAATAGCTTCTAGTCAGGACACAGGACTAGGTTTCATAACCTACCATCTGTATTAATTAGGAAGCTGCTTTTCTTTAAGTCTAGGAACAGATTTTCTCTTTGTTCCTGGACTTTTTTGGTTCAGAGAAGACAGAGCTGCAAGAATTGAATAGTTAATTTCTGATTATTGCACTGAATCAGATGACACTGTTTATTCCAGAATCATTTACAAAAGGGGCCAGCTGGGTTAAAAAAATGGACTTAGAGGAAGACATCTACATAAGATATCTAAATTACTACCATTAAAAAAATTGGAAAACATCCCCTCTCATTTGTGTTAGAATTAGACAAGAGAATAGCATGAGGGTCCAAGGTATTTAGGATGGAAAGAATTGGCAGCACACTTAAAAAAAACCAAAACCCAAACAAAAACAAAAAAAAACAGAAAAAATTTTAAGAGGAGAAAAAAGAGAGAAAAAAAAACAAAAGAGAAAAGAGGATGAAAAAACAAGAGAGGGAAGATGGAGAAATGATCAGCATTTTACAACCTACTAATGGTTACTATCAGACACATTTATAAAGGTGCAGTCTTTTAAATCCCTTGTTTCTTGTCCCAGAAATAAAGGAATATTGAAAAAAAGCTTTAATGGAAGAGTTCTTGACTTACAGGGGACAACCGAGAGCAGTAAACATTACTTTAAGCATCAGAGCATAAATAAAACCCTAAGAATTGCTGAATTTGCGAAGAATACCTTGTGAACTTGGTCCTGTAAAACAAGATTCAATCCTCTTCCCTTCTCAGTTCCTTCCAGTATTTTTAATACACTTGAAGTGTTTTATTTTAGAAGCTGACTGAGTTTACCAGCTCATAAAGTTGGCTGTGAATTTCTGGAAAAAATTAACTAGTCAAGTAGTTAAACAGCATTTGCTGAACAACTGGTCAGAGGGACAGAGAGCTTATTTTTGCTTCTAAATCAGCACCTTCAACCTTGTGGATTATTTAGGAAGTTACCCATCACCTACAAAGCTTACTCTGGTGCCTCAAGGTTCTGTAGGTCTGAAAATGTGGAACTAGTATACATACATACCTGTTTCTCTCTGTTTAATATTCTGTCTGTTTAATAGCAAATCATGGCATGGTTTAGATGTTTTGGTGTATTGGGTCATAGGCTGGACTTGATGATCCTGGGGGTCTTTTCCAGTCTTGGTGATTCTGTGATTCTGTGATATCAGAGCATCATAGAAATCTTCAGCCTATAAACAATAAAGGTAAGAGTAAACCAAGAAATATCTATAGTAAGTACTAGCAACACACTATTGTGGTTTTTCAAGTAGGGCAAAAAAAAAAATCTTAGTTTAGTTATTTCCATTTGCCTGACTTGCACATGCCACAGGGCTGAAATAGCTTTGCTATTGTGTTGATATTACTTCTCATCCTGATGATTGTCTTGGTCTTGTCTCAGGCACAACTTGGTTGCAACTTAACCTTTTTTCTTGTTGAGGTGAACTGCCATGACTCCCAAGAAATGTTGGCAGTCTATGAGCTGGAATACTGTTTTCTGTTTCCATCTCTGATTTTGCTCAGCTTCCCAGTTCTTCATCTCCCAGTGGTTGTTGCAGGTGGTTCCACAGTTAGCTCTTTTGAACTTGGCTCCTTTCTGGAGTCATCCAAGAAAGCATAAGAAAAAGGAAGAAAGAACCTGCTGATGCTGGACATGTTACAATGAATGAGTACCTGGTAGATCTCTGAGAATATACATCACAGGTACTAAATGGTGCTTCAAATGAGGTGTGAAACACAGCAGATCAGACCTGATCCCTCACCGGTTGGCAGTAGTAAAATTACATCTGAATGTTGAGTTTCTTTTGCCATGTTAGCTCAAATGGCAAAATCAATTGAGATTCAAAATGTCCCTGGAAGCCATTCTGTGCAAACTGCTCTAGGTGAACCTAATCTGACAGGGAGGTTGGGCTAGAGGATCTCCAGAGGTCCCTTCCAACACCTAACATTCTGGATTCTGTGATTGGGTTATGAATCCCTGTGCAAAAATTAAACATTTGTATCTGAATTCCCAGACATGACACTGTCTGATACACAACTATAAACAGCAGTTAAGTCAAGCACAGTATAAGGCACAACTGCAACCATGTCTGTGCAGGCAGAGAAACAGACAGAGGCACACGGAAACAAATCACTTTTAATAGTTGAGGGTGTGGAAACAGGAAGTATAGGGAAAGGGAGCGTTGGTTGGCATCACTAAATCATCACAAACTGACAGCATATGAGTGAAAAATGAAATACATTCTTTCCACGTGTATATAGATCTTCTTAATACTATTCCCTATAATCAGGCCCTACAGTTTATATTCCAGACACACAGTGAAGCACTGACGAGATCTGGAGTCCCATAGCAGTTCAGTGAAGATGAATCCTGAAGACAGTATCTCCTGCATAAACTTGTCCCTCCAGCTCAGGCAATATAAAATAGAATTTTCAAAATCCACTAAAGAAAGAGCAGTGGAGAAACAGCATGGCAAACATTAGAGATTTCTTTCTGTTAGATTTGGTTCTCTGCTCTGCTTGATTCTGGTACTTCATTTGCCTGTGCAGGCTGATGCCAGGAAACTACATGTAGTTGATGTTTCTCTTAAGCTGATATGTGCTTTGATGTAGGCCTGTTGACCAAATGTGCTTGGGCCACAGATGTGACAGGGTTATTCCAGCTAGCTCATGCTTCCTGTGCTGTGTAGGAAACAGCCACTAGTTTTTTGACTTTCATCTCAATCATCATAACTGGTTTGTCTTTGAAACATTAATAACTGGTGCAGAAAAGTTTCCTGCTCTAGTTTATAGTAATACAGTATTGTTTCCATGATGAAAAAAGCGAGTTAGTAATTTTTTTCTTCTGTAACTGAAACAACTCTAATTTCTAAATATTTCATAGAATCATAGAATCCTAGAATGGTTTGGATTGGAAGTGACCTCTGGAGGTCATCTAGTCCAACCCCCCTGCACTGGGCAGGGACATCCCCAACTAGAGCAAGTTGCCCAGAGCCCTGGCAAGCCTCACCTGCAATGCCTCCAGGGATGGGAACTCAACCACCTCCCTGGGCAACCTGTGCCAGTGTTACACCACTCCTGTGGGGAGGAACTTTTTCCTAATATCCAGTCTAAATCTACTCTTCTCCAATTTAAAACCATTGCCCCTTGTCCTTTCACTGCAGGCCTTTGCAAACAGGCCCTCTCCAGCCTTCTTGGAAGTTCCCTTTAGGTCCTGGAAGGTCACTAGTAGGTCCCCCTGAAGTCTTCTCTTCTCCAGGCTGAACAATCCCAGCTCCCTCAGCCTGTCCTCATAGCAGAGGTGTTCCAGCCCCTGATCATTCTCGTGGCCTCCTCCGGACCTGCTCCATCAGCTCCATGTCCTTTCTGTATTGAGGGCTCCAGAATTTTCTATTTTTACTTGCATCTCCTACTTCTCCAACTGTTTGTGGAAAATGAAACTAGCAATTTTTATCTGCACAGTCTTGTTGTTAGAATATGGTAGGTTTTTTTTATTCACAAGTTTTTAAGTATAATTTTCGAGTATAATTGCTCTCTTGGAGTATTAATCCGTGCTGAGAAATGAATAGTCTTATCTGAACCACAAATATGCAGCTAACCAAGATCAATAAGAAGTAAAAATTCACCTGATTTATGAGCTGATCCTGCTAAATAGGACTCAGGTGACCAGCAGCAAATTTCAATTATTGGATCAACTCTAGAATTGGATGCATAGTTTACAATTAGTTATTGATTTAGCCAACTTCCATACATCATTGTTTTGTCTCTAAACATAATGGCTTTGCTATTCTTTTTTAACTCCCCAGGTGTTGTACAGCTGGACTTATTCCTGAGCCTAAATGCTGGGGGTTTTCCCTACATGATGTATCCTCTACTACTGAGTGACTTGTCTTATAATTACTCAGTAAAGAAAAACTAGATGTTATAGTGAATGTGAAAATTGCCCGAGGTATCCATTTTCTCTCCCTTCACCCCCCCGACCGTTTTAGGCACAGTCTGAAAATCACTTGGGGTCTCCTGTGGCCCCTGGTGCGATAACTGTGCCGACAGTAGAGGGAGCATTAAACTCATTGCCCACGGGAAAGTGTGGGCAGTGATACCCATGTTCCTATAATCCTTGGATGGGTAGGATGAGCTCATTAGCCTTCGGGCAGTCATCCTAGGAGAGGGACAACTCTGATTCCAAACCCGGGCAGATGGAGCTCATTTAGCCCTGGAAGGCCTTCCATCTAAGAGAAGGACACTCTAATAAAACCTTCATCCTAAGGACCTCGCTGCCAGCATCCAAGCTTGCTAGGTCCTGGCAGATGAACCTTAGGACTAAAGGGTGGGTCCAGCTCTGCGCATGCTGTGTCTCACCTAAAAAAAACCAT
>VWZO01021956.1:0-10220 GCA_013396975.1 Bucco capensis | reverse complement strand
CCTGGATCTTCGTTCGCAAAGCCTAGCCGTGGTGAACCCTGCAGGACTCACCAGCTTTCAGTTTCATTCCACTAATGCTGCAGTGAGACCTAAACTGTGCATCAATAAAATGCGCTACACAGATCACAGAGATGGGATGCCAACACGACCCTATCACTCCACATGCCCATTTTCCATATGTTTCCTTAAATGGTGTTGCTTTCTTGTATTCTCTGCTTGAAGAGCAGGAGTGCCCAGAGACCCCAAAGGCAGTCAGGACTCCACTGTGCTTTGCCGCTCCTTGAGCAGAAGACAGCTGCTTCCTTGAAGAGCTAACAGGCTAATAAAGGCAAAAACCAATAAGGAGATGTAGAAAGAACAAATAATGGAAGTGAGGGAGCAGAGGAAGTGACAATATTTTGCAGATTTACAACTAAGCCAGTCAAGCCTGGGATTAAGTAGTTTTGTTGTGTTTTGATATTGAAAAAAATATTTGTGCTTCAAAGAGTCTAGAGAACATCTGCACAGCCACATTCTGTGAGCAGTTTCCCTTCTGCGTCACAGTAGATGCAGCTTTCAAGAACAGCCTGTAAAGTTTCCCTGTGCAGCACTGCGGACATTTCATGCAATGGCAAAGAAAGAAAGAGCACAGAGCTGCTTGCAGAAATAATGGATGAGAGTGCAGGAGGTAAAAAATTCACAGGAGTGATCAGCAAGACTTTAAGATGTGTGATCATTTTGATCATTTTAAGAGGAAAGTATTCCTTATGCGAAGCAAAGGTAAGAACAAACAAACAAAAAATACCAAAAACAAAAAAACAAGACCAAATAAAACAAACCCCAACCAACCAAAAACACCACCAGAGCTATTTTCTGCAAAACATGGAAGAGCAGTTGTAGCAACCAATATGCCAAAGCCGACTAAAGAGTTATTACAACATTCACAGAGAGAGCAGAAAGTAAGTTGTGGGAAACAGTCTGGCAGAAAAAGCAGAAAGATTTGGATGAGGTTCAAATGAAGTATCTTGACATGGCAAGGTCCAAGCAGCAGCTGTGTTGCGACCAATCTCAATGTGAAAGGAAGGCAGAAAAAAATCTCAGAAAACGTTACTTTTTAAACAGTGCCAAACAAGTCTCCTCTATTAGGGAGAAAAAAGGACAGTGGAAAAAATACCAAAGGCTAAATCAGAGTGGTAAGAGAACAAAGATAAAATCCTTAGCAGCTAAGAAGTAAAGCATGACAGCACAATATGCCCTGAGATACAGCTGCTGCTGTCTTAAGAACAAAGAAATGAGTTTTCTTTTCTTCCTAGCTTGAAGTTCTTTTCTTAGGGGAAGAAGTACAATCATTTTCCTGCTACCCAATACTACAACATTGACTGACGAATTAATGGTGTGGCTCTCCCAGCTACAAAAAGCTGATGCAGTGATTCTGAGCATTACATTCTTAGCTACACAAACTCAGCAGAGGTCTCAGAAGAGCGAATCCTAAAATACAGCTCTGGAAGAGTCACATAAAACCACAGAAATAACTGAATGATGCTGAGCTTGGTAACAGCATCAGCAACTGAAACGAAAACTGTGAAACCAAAGAGAAGCTTCTAGGAGACAATCCCATGGTTAGCTATGCAATAGCACCACTGCCAAAGGATTAACAGAAATTATTATCATGGGGGGCTCCTCACATCCTGGTAAAATATTATCTGCTAGCAGGAGGCACTGCATTTTTTTTTTAACTCAGTTACTCTTCTGCAGTGAGAGAGAATAAATGTGCCTCTTGCAAACTGCTCAGTTACAATGTAATCTGTTCCAGGCAATGACTTCACACCCACCATTCAAAGCTTCAGACACAGCTGTACGCAGATCCTACAACTTCAAGAGAATGTTACTGTAAATTGAACAAGTCATTCTGTGCCTAGGCCAAGAAAAACAGCAACATCCTGTTTAAATCCAGTAACTCTGAGTGTTCACAGTCATTAAGGACTGGTGTGCTTCCTGAATTAAAGGTATGGACTAGCAGCCTCCAAATGAGCCCAGAGTTCTCCCTTTAAAAAAGAAACTCTGTCCTGCAGTCAAGCTTACTCTCCTAAACACTGTCTGCTATTGTAACCCATTCAAATGGATCTTCGGCTTCTGCCTTCATAAAAAAATTGTTCTAGGAATTCTGTATTTTTTACTGACACTCTAAAACATGTTTAAATGGGGAATTAACATCTGGTTTTAACTGCACTGAATAGTGCAAAACTATCTTCCCTCTGATATTACTGGGCTGTTTCCAAAGGAAATGAGAGTTGCACAGACCTGTTATAAAAGCTTCTACATTCAAACAAGTTTTGTGAAAAAAATTACAGCTAGATGAAGAAGAGAAACTCATACAGGCTGCTGTCCCTGTTAAGTCTGCAGTCACTTGGCTCTCATGTACCAAGCAGCCTAGACAACTCAAAACCACCTGCAGGCAGGACACATGCTGCCTTCTGTCTATCCAGAGCTAGGGGCAAGGGAAGAGGGCTGAGGTCACAAAGGAGAAATCTGCATGGCAAATAAAAGAGGCTACCTGCAAGCCTGCTCTACCTAAGTCTTAAGACAGGGATTGGGGATTACTGCAGAAGGAGAAGCAGGATTGTAAAGCCAAGGGGAGCAGGGCTTCCTTAGTGCATGCTCTCAGAACAGCATTTCTGTATTGCAGCAATGGCTAGAGTCTCCCTTCAAACTTCATCCTGCCAAGTATCACATATGCAGTCTGCATCAGGCTTGCAACACTCTCAGCGGAGCAGAAAGATCAACCCCTTATCACAGAGTCATAGAATGGTTTGTGTTGAAAGTGACCTTGAAGGTCATCTAGCTCCAAGCCCCCTGCCATGGGCAGAGACACCTTCCACTAAACTAGGTCACTCAAAGCCCCTTTTACCCTGGGTTTGACCACATCCAGGAAGGATGCAGTGTATTTCCATAGATCTTTAAACTTCAATGAAAGCTACAAAAATCTCTCCATAACAACACATCTCCTAAAGCTAAAGATGTAAATATACAAACAGATAATTTTCAGGCAGAAACAGAACCTACAAATCACTTGCTCAGACAACATGAATATGCTCCAAGAACTAAGATGCCTGTACTGACACAGGCTAGTAATGACCTTAATAGGACTTATAATGGAAAACCTAATTGTCAACCTTGCCTTTTCTAAAATATGGTTCTAATTCTGGAATTCTGTATTGGGTGAGGCCTACTGCAACATTTTTTTTTCTGAAAATATATAGAAAAGGACTACAGTCTTATTTAAGGAGAAGTATTCAAGTTAAGATACTTTTCAACCCATCACTGTAAATAAGCACAAACTATTTGAAAAAGGCTTTCACAGACTTAGAAATTTTAAAACTTGTTTAAAATGCTTTTAATAAATTTTACTGAGTTTGTAAAAAGAATTTTATCATGCAGCTGCTTATAATCTGCCTCAATTCATGCCATGGATTACAATAACACCACTATAATTATCATAGTATCACAGTATGGCAGGGGTTGGAAGGGACCTAGAAAGATCATCTAGTCTAACCCCCCTGCCAGAGCAGGATCACCTAGATGAGGTCACACAGGAATGTGTCCAGGCAGCTCTGCAATGTCTCCAGAGAAGGAGACTCCACAGCCCTCCTGGGCAGCCTGTTCCAGTGCTCTGTCACACTTACTGTAAAGAAGTTCCTCCTTGTGTTAATACTAAACCTCCTGTGATCCAACTTGCTCTCATTCCCTCTTGTCCTAACATTGCATGACATTGAAAAGAGCCAGGCTCCCTCCTCCTGACACTCACCCTTAACATATTTATAAACATGAATGAGGTCCCCTCTCAGTCTCCTCTTCTGCAGGCTGAAGAGACCCAGCTCTCACAGCCTGTCCTCATAGGGCAGATGCTCCACTCCTTTAANTAGATTCTGCTCCACCGACCACAACTCTCTGGGCTCTGTCCTTCAGCCAATTCTCAATCCATGCCACAGCACAGTCTCCCAGTCCATACTTCTGAAGATTAGCAATGAGGATACCATGGGAGACAGTATCGAATGCTTTGCTAAAGTCGAGAAAAACCACATCCACTGCCTTCCCCTCATCTATCCACCTAGTTATGCCATCATAAAAGGCTATCAGATTAGTCAAGCAGGACTTCCCCTTACGGAATCCATGTTGACTACTCGTGATAAGCCTCTTTTCCTCCAAGCGATTGGAGATGGTGGCAAGTACAAACTGTTCCATCACCTTTCCAGGAATAGAGGTGAGGCTGACTGGCTGATAGTTACCAGGGTCATCTTTCTTGCCCTTTTTGAGGAGGGGGGGTAACACTGGCCTTCCTCCAGTCCTCAGGCACCTCTCCCATTCTCCAGGACCTATCAAAGATTATGGAGAGTGGCCTAGCAATGACCTCTGCCATTTCCCTCAGCACTCTTGGGAAATACATATATAGATATATATTTTATAATATAGATAAATATATTATAATAACTGATGCTCAGAGATTTCTGGCTCTACAGCCAGCCTTTGGAAAGACATTGGAATTGTGTTTGTATAAAAGACACTGGGCACCTAATAAACACCAGCTACAAGCAAGTCTGTCCACCAAAGCAAGCAGAAAAGGAACAGCAATTGCTGAAACACATTAGTTACTTATCTGACCCCTCTCTACTCACATATACTGCACCTTTTGAAATGTTTAAGCATTTTGAACACCAAACTTTTCATATGCCTACTGGAAGATAGGCTTTCAATTAACTTCATTCTAAGGAACAAACACGTACCCCTCCCAATCCTTTAACTGTGACAATTTCTTGATTGTCCTGATAATCTTTTCTAAAAAACCTTGGTATGTAATGGGTATTTTTGGCCTGCATACGTTGATTTAAATTTCCATTTGATTATGCAGTAGAAAATTTCAGAAATGTTAAGAGCTGTAAGCCGACAAAAAATCCGTAAGTGCAAAAATAGGAAGATTAGCATATAAAAGATCAGTGCTGCATACACTTCTAAATGACTCTCTCCTAATCCAGCATAAGATGAGCTTTGACATCTGCTAATGAAATGACACACTGATTCCAGTACTGAATGCTCTCCTGCCATCAATCTGGACACGGTGCTCATCTGCTCCTGCTATTTCAAGGCAATTAAAATACCCACCCAGACACAGCCAACATAGAAAGTAGCATCATCTCGAATCCCCAACAGCATATTATCTGCTGAATCATAGACGTGGCAATAAAATTTGAACAGTGGCACTGTTAAAACTGTGACATTTATCACATTGCATAGTCTAACTTTAAACACAGTATTTGTTGAAGTTCCTAAAATTAGAACGGAACACACTGAGAATACCATGGTAACTACTTCACATGGTAAATCAAGGACCTTAAGGCTCCCACACAGACTTACTGCTATTGTGACTGAGTTATCCAAATAGCACCTAAGCATACTTACTATTTACCAAGCAGTAATGTTACCTTGGATTAAACGAAGAATAAAACCAAGTTCTTATGCGCTCAAAATAGAACCAAGATTTTTTTGGCTTTAATGAGCAGCTCAAAACTACTTTAAAAATAGTTTTGTTCATTCTGTACATTGTAAAGACAAAGCTGGGCTGATATAAACCTGATTTTAAAACAAATTTCATTTTGCAGAAAGAGCTCCTCCAAACCTGTTTAGAAAAAGCTGGGAAGGAAAAAATAAGAAAGAGTGAAGGTACAATGGAAGAGCTTATACATCAAAGGAAATAAAGATGTTGGAGATTGAATAAGACCACTCAGAATCTTCAGAAAATACTTGCTGGATTTCATGTCTCCAATTTGTTTTATAACATATTCAATGATAAATTGAGGGTACTGCTTACATATTCAATAAAACAGGGTGGAATAAATTCTTCAGCCTTCTGAGAAGAAATGATATATAAAGAATTGCACCTCCAGCCTTTGCCTTCAATTCAGACATGGCTATATTGCTCATCTTGAAAGCAGATAATCCCTCAAGTTATTGTTACACTGATTTTCCAAAACTTAAAGGAAAATCTTAAAGGGAGACTGGTATTGACACAGACAAGTGACAACTAACCACCTTTAACCTTTTTGGTCAAACACCAGTAGCAAGTCACAGCGATAGGACATGGGAAGTTTGCTTCATCTTTCATACAAACTTTACTCTTTTGTATTACAAAAAATTTTTGAAGTAAGTCTGTTAGCCAGGAAGAACAGTTGCTGAGTTAAAGATTTTCCTTTCTCTTTAGCTTTTTTTAGAAACATCAATATAGAAGTGTTTAAGAGCAGACAACTTATACACACACAAGTAAGACAGATAAGACAAACAGGTGTGTGCTACTTACATTGCTAAAGGCATCAACCCTCTAGGCGCATGCACACAATAAAACCATCATACATGACAGGTGATATGGAAATGCATACTGACAGAGAAGACATAGCTGTTGAAGCACGGATCATACAAACAGCCAAAATGGAGCTGAGAATCCTTGTAAGAGCACTTACAAGTAAAATTTCTCTTCCCATACAGGGTTCAGATTCCCAAAAATTGTTTTTGTCCTCTTCTTCGTTTTACCCACTTGAACAGTTACATATGGATCGCTGGATCCTGTCTTGTCTTTGGCTTGAAGACCCTGCGCACACACCACTGGAAGGAAAAGAGAAGGGTTATCACCACTGTGTAATAAGACAATGTGTCCACATACTACATGAAGCAGCAGTTTAGAATGGCCAGAGAAACAGGAATATCACTGAGAGTTTTTATGATGGGCCTCAGTTCATGGTGCACTACTGTGCCTAGGGTAGAAGTATCCTTACCTGCTACTGAGCAGAATGAGTCACAGGTCACAGAAGCCCTTCCTCTCAATGCTCTCTAGCTTCATACTAACTCTCTCTTATCTTAGGCTCCCAAGTGAAGCCAAGAGAACCCATGCCTCCCTCCCTCACCTGTGATTGTGATCTTTGCTGACCATTTTGACGTGCCATCAAGCACACTCTGCTTCACTGTCTTCATCTGCTGAGCATGGGTCAATTTACTTTCACAGAACACATCTCTGATCAAGTCAAAGATCTCTGGCTTGTTCCGCTCCCGGATTTTCATGCGATCCTTCATTGCCATGATGAAATTCTGGGTTCGGTCTTCAGCTCCATGTTTTGAGCTCTTCTCTGCTGCTCCTGTGCACAAGAAAGTACACAATGCTCATCAGAAACAGACAGACACAAAGTCATGTTTCACTGAACCTGGGCAGCAGGATCAAAGCCATGAGTCACCCTCCACACGATGACTCTTGCTATTGACTTTCACCGTCAGAAATTCCCCATTTCAACATATGCACAAGAGAATTTGGAGTACTCAGAGCTGAGAGGGGATAATGGAAGGGCTATGCCTAGAGTCCTTTATAACCTTGGACCAGGTTACTCTCCTGACAACAGGCCTAAGTTCAATACCCTTGCAGCAGAGGAAGACCCAGAAATGAGATTCTTTAATAGCAGACATCAGCATCCCTCCTCTCATCACCTTGCTTTGAATAAATAAATCCCTCCTTGGGCAAGTGCTAAGAACAGAAGACAGAACCTCCATTACAAATAGTATCTATGGGCTATCTCAGTGCTGCACCTCAGCACCAAGGAGGAGCAGACATTCAGATGGGCTGACATGATCAGCATTTCCTACAGCTGTGTGCCACAAGACTGCTCATTCAGCACAGAGTTGCTGTACAAGCTATGTTGCATTCTGCCTGGAACCACTCCTATTTGGATCAGGCATCAAGGTGGAAGCATTCATAGTGCCTCTTTGATCCCACTATTTTATCAGTGTATTAAGGAAACAACTCAAACAATCCATTCTTAGAATCACATGGGCATATTAACTATAACAAATAGTTAGAAGGTTACAAATTCAATAGTTAAAAAACTTGGGTCATCATCAGCATGGGGGCATTAATACAGTATCCAGCAGCTGGAAACAGAAGAGTCAGGCATATGGTCTGTACTATATGAGTATTCAACTGTACCTGGAAAAAAGAGGCCTCTAGGTCACTTGTATACCTCTCAGGAAATTTAAAAGCTCATGTAAATATGAGATAAGAATACTCCCACAACCAGCTACTCCCTACACAATTTTTAACAGTCATGTTTGCTGTCAAAATTCAGCCACTGAATACCGTGTTGGATGTGAGGCATGTACTAATGAGAGCACTGACAAGGCAGACAAACATGGGTATGAAATGAAAAGCAGGAACCCAGGACTGTACACAGTCTCTCTAAGTGCAGTCTGCTGAAATTCCAAGTTATGATCTTAAATCAGATTAANACAGACATTGATGATTTATGGTAGGGAAAAAGGGCCGAATCCATCTTTGAACTAACCACCTTATCTTTCTATATTGTTGTACCATTTAAATTTAGATAAAGCTATTCTTAGAAATTCACTGTCTGCGTGCCTAGTTTCTTTTGTTTTTGTTTACTGTTGTCCCCATCTTATTGGGGAGAGGGGGGTCTTGGAGACCTTTCCTCAAAAGATTGTTCTTTTGACCTTAGCTTCTGGTCAAACCAGGACAGTTAAACCAGTATAAGAGTCCTGCGAACACATTCAATAATAATATTTGTTTAGTTTAACATGCTTTTGTTTGCTTTTCTTCTCTGAGATAGTTTAATCAAAGTAAGCCGAAATCAAAGTTCACCGAATATTAATTTACCCTAAAAATATGTATTAAAGCAGGTGCAAGTGTGTGCAAAGGAAGCCATCAATCACAAAGACACGTAAAACTGTCATCTTCTGGAAGAAGTGGGCAAATATATCTGGAGCATCTTTAATATAAGGCGCTATAGTTTTGCATATGAAACAGTTTGAGTAGATAGTGACGAAATACAAATGAAGTTCTAAGAGGACACACATAAAGGACCACCAGCAACACAACATAACTGGTAACCTTATTAGCAGGCTTGACAGGGTGCCCAGTGACTAACACAGCCTGAAGACATCCATTTCTAGAGCTGTCAGTCTAACACCTTTCACCATTTTTAAATTCACTTCAATAAAGAAACAAAACTCAATTATAACTTCCACCATCTAAATCAAAAAGAAGAAAAATACAGTTTGGAATAGACTGTATCACAGTATCACAGTATGTCAGGGGTTGGAAGGGACCTAGAAAGATCATCTAGTCCAACCCCCCTGCCAGAGCAGGATCACCTAGACGAGATCACACAGGAATGTGTCCAGGCGGCTCTTGAATGTCTCCAGAGAAGGAGACTCCACAGCCCTCCTGGGCAGCCTGTTCCAGTGCTCCGTCACCCTTACTGTAATGAAGTTTCAGAAGTTCATAAGGACACTGCATACCAAGGCACAGTACTCAAGACCTGCTTATAAAATAAGTAATAACTCCGCATTACATGATTATTTTTTCATTTTTCTTGCTAGAGGCTTGATGTTCAGTATTTCATTTAGTACAATAAAATATATCTGCCCCATAAATTCCTACTGTTGGCTTAAGATGAAATGAAATCAAAAGACTGGAATTAACAACATAGTCCCTGCTGTCTACTCACCGGTGAGTAACGCTAGCATCACCCAAAGTAATGTCTTATATCAGGCAATCACCCAGCTGTAGACCCAATATTTATTAAAGGAACATAAAACCAGAATGATACCAGGGGCTATACTTTGAACTTCAAATAAGAAGTGCTGTTCAGCTTCAACAGAACTAGGTCTTCTGGCAATGGAGGTGGACTCTATGCAGTATATTCAGAGCTACAGAAAATGGGAAATGGGGAAAGGCTGGGCCAAACAATTTGTCTTTCCCAGATGCAATTCTGAGATCTGTCACAATCTAAAACCAATCCTGCTCTGACCTTTCTGAGGAAATTCAGAGCTAAATTCAAACATCAAGAGTTGATATATGAGCAAAGTGCTCTATTTCAGAACCATTTTCTAAATAAATTATTAGCCAGGCAGCTTACAAATACAAATGTTTCACTGTTCACAGTATCACAGTATGTCAGGGGTTGGAAGGGACCTAGAAAGATCATCTAGTCCAACCCCCTTGCCAGAGCAGGATCACCTAGACGAGCTCACACAGGAATGCATCCAGGCAGCTCTTGAATGTCTCCAGACAAGGAGAATCCACAGCCTTCCTGGGCAGCCTGTTCCAGTGCTCCATCACCCTTACTAAAAAGAAGTTCCTTCTCACGTTAATACTAAACCACCTATGGTCCAAATTGCTCCCATTCCCTCTT
>VWZO01021947.1:11124-25403 GCA_013396975.1 Bucco capensis | reverse complement strand
TTCTAGTTTAAAGCCCTCTCAATAAGGGCTAGCTCTTAAGTTCCTAGCTCTTAATTCCTCCTTCCAATTCTAAAACGATATCTTGCTGTAAGTTTTGCAATTGCTGATAACAAACAGAAGCCAACTTCTTATTTCCTTTCAACCTTCTTATCAAAGACATTTATACTCTTGGTCTCAAAAAGAAGAAAAAGCCTTCCTGGGCTGTTTTCTGAAATTTCAGTCTTTTCATCTACTGTTTTAAAGCATTCAACAACTCTCCAACCAGCATTGTCACAGTCTGAAATTCTTGGAAAACAATGGTCTGAAACTGTGTTATTTTAGGACACCTGTCAAGTTTTCTGTCATTACTTAGTTACTCTGATGAGACCTCACCTGGAGTACTGCATTCAGTTCTGGAGACCCCAGGACAAGAAAGATCTGGAGGGGCTGGAAGGTGTCCAGAGCAGGGTCACAAGGATGCTTAGAGGTTGGAGCACTTCTCCTATGAGGACAGGCTGAGAAAGTTCGGATTATTCAGTCTGGAGAAGAGACGGCTCCCAGCAGACCTTCCTGTGGCCTTCCAGGATCTGCAGGGGCTACAAGAGGGCTGGGGAAGGACTTTTTAGGATGTCAGCAGTGCTAGGACTAGGGGGAATGGATATATGCTTGAGGAGGGGAGATTTAGGTTGGATGTTAGGAAGGAGTTCTTCCCCATGAGGGTGGTGAGACACTGTGCCAGGTTGCCCAGAGAGGTGGTGGCAGCCCCAGCCCTGGCAGTGTTGCAGGCTAGGCTGGCTGGGGCTGGGAGCAAGCTGCTCTAGTGCCAGGTGTCCCTGCCCAGGGCAGGGGGGTTGGGCCTATATGAGCTTGAAGGTCCCTGCCAACCCTGATAATTCTAAGATTCTAAATATAGTTTCCTAACTAGTGTTTCAGTGTAAGCATAGAATGCCGTAATTTTCTAGGTGATTCCCTTTCCAGATTTTCCCTATCTGTCTTACTGCTTTTCCTAGATTTTGGTTGCTAATTTTTGTCCTTCACTTGGGAGGATGTACCAACAGAAAGAATACACAATCTAGTCTAAACCACTGAGCAGATAGGAAGATACATATAATGAATGACAACAGGAAGACAAAGCAAAGATGTCAATCATCTGACTCAAAGCTGTGCCTGCTCAGGTACAGTAACTTCCCAAGGTATGAGGGGCTTTCAGCTGACTTTTGAGAGAATGCAACCTGTTTTGCCACAGTTCGTCTTTTGCATCAATTTACATTTTTCTGTCTGGAATATATTCACAAAATATTGACCACAGCATCACAGACATAAAATTCTGGGTTTTGGCTTCTTTTTGGCTTAGGTTGTCTTGTAGCTCTGTTTTCTAAAGGAGGCATCTAGTTGTACCATTCTATTTCTAAGACAAAAAGAGGAATAAAAACTAATCACACTTTCCTCTGAGGACTGACAGATACTGGTGTACTGGGAGATGTAAGCCTAAGAATACTGCAAACCCACTCTATGGAGTACTTGTAGCTACAGGTTTGGTGCTGTTCTCAAGAAAAATTTGTGGAGAGGAAACAAATTCTAAAAGCACCAAAACCTCTGTAAGAGCACTGAGGGTTTAACCTTCAAGTCATATGCCAAAAGCACAGCATGGAACTAAATAGATGCTATAAAACCCTCTAGTAATACATACAGCCTGCTGTTGGGAAGATGTACATGATGAGGAAAAAGGTGAATGACATAATGAAGGTCAATGAAAGCTGCAAGAGGACATGACAACCAGTGTGAGATTCTCTTCTCTTCTGTTACCATGAAAGACTGCTTAAAGGGTGAAAGTCTTCACTGAGTCCTACACAGCCACTGCGACAAACATTTCCTTCTTGTTCCTTGTCCCCATCCATTTTGGTCATAATTGTGCTGTGTTCCTTTAAAAAAGGGACAGGGCTATTTGGCTCCCTGCAGAACATTCCTACAGGGAACATCCTCAAGGGGAGCAAGACCCAGAGGTTGGACCATATGGCAAGCAACTGGCTAACACACCAGTTCATAGGGAATGACTGCAACACGGAACAGGGACTGCAGCAGTCAGTCTACCCTCAGGGTTGATGGGAGGACATTTCCCAAGAACCTGAGGCAAAAAAAGAGAGTTGGGCAGGCTATCTCCACAGTGATTGAAACAGTCTGGATGTGAGGACCCACTTGCAAAGACAGAGGGAGCTGGAGCTGAAGAACTGAGTGTTAGGACAAGAGGGAATGGGAGCAAGTCGGACCACAGGAGGTTTGGTATTAACATGAGGAGGAACTTCTTTGCAGTAAGGGTGCCGAAGCACTGGACCAGGCTGCCCAGGAGGCTGTGGAGTCTCCTTGTCTGGAGACATTCCAGAGCTGCCTGGACACATTGCTGTGTGAGCTGGTCTAGGTGATCCTGCTCTGTTAGGGGGGTTGGACTAGATGACCTTTCTAGGTCCCTTCCAACCCCTGACATACTGTGATACTGTGATTTAAAATGCTTTCAATTCCTATTATGCTTGACTCGGTTGCTTCGAATTCTTCCTATTTGCAAGTTACTAGTTCATATTACAATGGCACACAGCATTTTCCCACACGAGGTTCAAAGCTTTTTGATCTTCTTTGTGGAGTTCATGGTCAAAGCAGATCCACTTTAAAAGTCTGGCTGACACATGACCTTCCACTGCCCATCAGCCTCTGTAATGTCCCATTCTTATCTGCAGTATCCTGATGGACATGCTATGGATATATATGGATTTTCTAGTAAAGCATGTGGCTGAAATCTTGAAGGACTGAAGCAATGGCTCTGAAGTGTTCCACCTATCAGAGTTGCCTCAGACTCATGTTAAACAGCTAGGTGAAGCAATAGGAAAATAGGGAGCATTTCATCAAAGCCAGTCCTGTGCTTCAAGAATGTCCTTCAAAATAGATACACTGCCATGAAATATTCCTTTTTTTAAAGAACATTACATTTCCTGATTAAAAGCAGCTTTAGCTATGATGAAAAATGCAGATACCATACCAGAAAAAAAAAAAATTGTTCAGTATTGGTATCCAGAAGAAACTTACAGGATAAATAATAGCTGAAAGCCTCAAATTATCATCTGGTATTTTTCCTGAACCTAACTGGCAGAGACTACTTGGCAATTTCCATGCCTTCCACCAGCTGAGCTGATTAGCACATGATCAGCGCTGAGCAATGTAACTTAACTTTCCTGTCACTGGGGGCACTTGCTGCCAGCTGAGCACGCTAACACAGATAATTAACAAGGCTCATACAACATGTGATAACTTGTTAAGTGGCAGTAACGTTTAGTTTTCCCTTCATGCCCCATACTAAGAAGTGTGAAGCAAAAGAGGTTCTGAGAACTAAATGAGGAAAATCTACATTATAAAAGGAAAAACTTGCCCCTCCCCAAGCTCATATGTTAACACTGACAGAAAACTTTGCAAAGCCATTTGTTTTGCCATAGTCAGTTTGCAGTTCTGTGTAGACCTTGCTCGAAGTGGAATTTACAGTGAATTTATCAAAGTATCCCTATTTTAGGCTTAAACAAAAAGAATAAATTATAATACATATAAAGATTCTGTAATCTCATTACAATAGCTATATAGAATTCAACGGATAGATAACCAGAGTACTTACTGCAATACAGTTATACTAGATAAGTTCCTAATTTTGGCCATACATCACTTTTTAAAGTGAAATAGGAAAAATGGCTGAAGTAGATTGCAATAAATTACTTAAAACTAATTTATTATCTCTATTAGAATTCTGTCACTGTGCCCTATCATGGGAACATACAAGTTCTGTTCATTTAGTGAGAATACTAATGGGAATACACTCTGAAATAATTTTAGTTTCAGTGATAGATATGAAAGTTATTTGAAATCAGCTTATAATTAGCTGAGATTCCTAATGTTGTAATAACCATAACAGCAATGTAACTGAACATTTTGATATGGTGAAAAAAAGCTGTATCTGAACTTGTCATTTTATTAGCACCAACACACTCCTTCCCTTTCTTTCTTCATACTGCAGGCACAATTTACTTATTTCTTCCAAGTCACATTGGAACAAGCTTCTTCATTGTCAAGAATTTTTCACCCTCTCAACATGACAAAACTCACTCAGAAAACATTTTCCACTGTAAGAATTTACATAAGAAAATTATTAATGAAATGTGACTTATACCTTGAGAGAAAGGCCCCACATAGCCTGTTAGGAGCTAAGTTTAATTTGAATAAAATGAAAATTTTAGTTAGTGAATACAAGGCTTTACACCGTGCTTCCCATAGTGGAATTGGCGAGATTCTCTCCTTCTCCGTCCCCCTCTTTTAAAACATATCTTTGTTGATGAACACAAGCTAGCAGAAAGGAAAAACAATGTGGGGAAACTCAAACCCAAACAGCAAAACTAAACACAAAACCCAAAGAAGAACAGAAAAGGTCTCCCACTTGTACATACACAGTTGTTTAAAATACCCTTTGGCCCAAGTTTATTATATATCCCTTACACAGCCAAGAATTAAAGCAACTTCCCTTAAATACATCTGCAGTACTATTAAACCACATGGACTGAGGATGGAACAAAGCCAATTCAAACTACTTTTCCTATGGCACAGACAAACCTGAAACGAATAAAAGAGGCACAAAGGCAATCAACTGCTCAAATTAGATAAAGTGAACTTACGCTTGTTGTGTAAGCAGCTTCAGGATCATCCTCTAACACTCGTGACAAACCAAAATCAGAGACTTTGCACATGAGGTTACTGTTGACCAAGATATTCCGGGCTGCCAGATCCCGGTGTACATAGCCCATGTCCGAGAGGTACTTCATGCCAGAGGCAATCCCGCGCAGCATGCCAACCAACTGGATGACTGTGAAGTGGCCATCGTGCTTCTGCAAGTAAAGATGCAAGTTCAAAGAATGCAGCTACTTGTCATTAATTTCACACTTGTGCTATTGACTACAGCTCATACTTAAATACATGTGTAACCCATCCAGCCAACCTGCCTGCTGCAAGCTTGTTTTCTCGAGGATTTAATTTGGTCAGCAGTACAAGCTGTCCCATTTCTAACTATGAAGTATATTCCCCTTTTCTTCCACATTTTCACACACTCTACAATCTTTTTCCCCAGCAGCAGTTAATGTCTTTTATCATCAGTTCTTAAGAACACGTTCCCCAAACACTAATTTTTGATACAAGAATAACAACACCCCAAAAAATCCTCTCCATCTCTTACTCCCTGGCCTCAGGAAACAAAATTCCCTCTTTTTAGAGCTTCGGTCTTGATTATCCGCTTTAGCTACAGCTCAATTTTTGGTGGTTTGTTGGTTGTTTTTTTTTTTTTGCGGGTTTATTTGTTTAAAAAAAGAAAACAAACCTTGAGAAATCTGAGGCTTTACCTCATGTCTGTTCTGTACTTAACACCTCATAATCCCTGAACACTAGATTAAAAAAGAGATTCAGGCTGTAATTCAGGAGTCACGTAGCTTTTCCAAAGTCTGCCTGGCTGACTAAGCCCATTAAGCTCAGACTCATGAATGCATTAATCTGTTTAACTCCTGCTGAAATCTACTGGAGTTGAACATGTAAATGAGTGTTATGTTGTACCCCTGTCCATCTGGTCAGTCTTGGTGGGCCTTGGTTTCCCATCTGCAACTCCGAAGTTAATGCTTCCGTACCTCCTACATCAGAAGGTTCCTGAATTATGTGGCAGTGGGGACCAAGGGAGTACCTGTACAGAAATTTGAGTAAGGGCTCTTTGCCTGGTTTAGGTCCACCCTATCTACCACTGACAGCAGACTGCTTACAGCAGTATTTTTGTGACCTTAGCTGGCAGACATTTAGCTTCTCATGGATTATTCAGTGAGCGAGGCTTTTGTATTAGCAGGCACAGCCAAACAAAAACAAACTACTTTTCCCTGAAAGCAAGGTAACTATTCATTTTCTCTTTCAACACCTTCAGCTTTGGGCTACAGACAAGTAGCAGCACTCTGATCAGCATTCAGGACATTTCTATTGCTTAGCTCATACATTTAAGGAAGACAATTTTTGAAGGGGAGAAGTTTACAGTAAGTTCAGTAAAACAATTTTATTCTGCAAAGCTGAACCGTATGGATACACCTTTTTCCCTGATCAGGAAAGCATTTCAGCATTTCCATCCTGATTCAGTGATGAGGCCTATATCTAGCTAGTAAAGGATATAAACATTGAAAGAAACAGGGAATTAGTATTCAGATGTAATTAAAATTACAAAACCTCTACAAACACACCACAAAAACTCAGGCATGGAGAAGTTTGGTGTTACCTGCTTCTGATTTTTCATAAAGCATAGCCTTTTTCTGCTCTTTCAAAATCCCAGTATTTGCCTTACCAGTATAGCAGAAATGCCTCAGTTAAACACAATCTCATGCCTCTGCTATTCTCTCCCTCCTTCTAATTTCTTTGGGCTTCTGCCTTGACACAAAAAGTTCAAGCTTCTTGTCTCCACCTTTAAAGAAATGATAGACTTTCTAACATACCAACAGTCTGTCCTCCTTCTCCCGCTGTATATTTCTCTGAATCCTCTTCTGCATCAGTTCTCCTCTGTCCCTTCTCATTCTTGGTTTTATATAATTTCATTGCCAGCCTTGCAGTTGGAACTACAGTTTTCCTGTCAGCAAAACAGTCTTCTGTCTCTCAAGTCTCTCTGTCATCACTTCTGCATCTGTTTCCATGCCAGTTGTTTTCTCTTCCAATATAAAAATATTTGTCTGGTTTAAGCTGATCAGGACTGAGCCTATGGGCCATATTTAACCTTTGGAAAATTCAGCTAAGTTGATGAAATTATACCAGGTATGAATCTGGCCTCAAATTTTCAGTGTTTGTAAATCCCCATGCATATCTGTGAGTGAAACCAATCCTTTGGCAACTTTCCATTAGCTCATTTCATTAGCTGGTCATATGGGGACATACAGCACTCATCTGAATTCTATGGCTATCGTTATCCAGAGCTTTATTCTGATTCCCGTGGCTTACAGCTGAAATATGCTTTTGATAGGATTCCCACTGGGTGTGAAGGGTGTTAATCAATACTGGCAGCAATTCAGACCTCAGTGGACTTACCACATTTATCCTATCATCCCATCAAATTACAATCAGGCTTTAATGGTTTTGCTAAATAAACTTTTCTCAAGAGCTAAGTATAGATGCAACATCTGAGTAGCTGCCATTGCATTTATGTAGCCCTGCAAATGCCCTGGCAGCTACGGTTTGCTTTTGAAAACCTTATGTACATGAATTATTCTTCTCTTGTTACTGACTTTTCAGTAGCACTGACACTGGTGAAAAGGGCCAGTGACTTCAGGGGAGGAAGGATAATATCGTAAGTTTCTCTCATTGCTTTTCACCCTCTAGTTTCCAGCTCCAGTGTGCACTAGTTCAGTGCTTTTCTGTAAGCCCATGGAGTTTTTCTTCTTCAGAAGATTTTTTCCATTTTAGTACTGAGTAATCTTTTGAAGTCGTGGCCACTGAATTTTTCTGTCTTGTTTCTGGATTTTTTTGTATTCTAAAATCAACTTCTTTTTTTGCCCTATCAGTCAGAGCACTTTTATGCCTTTATATTCTGAGGAGCATACAGGATTTCCTACAGGTCTAAGNATCTTCGTTCGCGAAGCCTAGCCACGACATACATAAGTATTTTACTGCAGATGTTATGGATCTTATTTTAGATGGAGTATAGCATTGATAATGGTTTGTCTATGTCTAACCTAAATCATTCACCAGCAACAGTTCCTACTGGTCATTATAGGAAAGATGAAGTTTTTGCTATGCATTTATTGTTACTATTCTACCATGCAAAGTAAATAGCAGAATTTTATCTGAATATATCTTCCAAACAAGCAAGTTGCAACTTTGTATTTACTGGAAGTATAATTCATGCTTCATACTATCATGTGGATTGCACTCAGGTTTATATTACTGGTAATGATTAAAGGAAACTGTCAATTTCTTCTTTAATTAACATTAACAGAGTTCCACACAATTAGTAATACCTAATTTCATTAAATATAATACATAAACTGGAATCACTTTAGTTCATTTTAAATGCTACTGAGTGATCCTACACAAGAATCTAAGTGCTTCTCCCACCATTAAAAAGATAATAAATCTTTTTAGTATAAAAAATAATGTTACAAGATAAAGCCCTTCCAAAGCTTATTTCAGGACGCAATAGCCATCCCCAAATCTGGACAGAACAGCAGCAGTAGCCTTGCAACTTCTGACCCTTTTCCTGCCTGTGACTAGTGGTGTGCCACAGGGGTCAGTGCTGGGTCCAGGACTGTTCAATATATTCATCAATGATTTGGATGAAGGGGTAGAGTGTTCCCTCAGCAAGTTTGTGGATGATCCCAAGCTTGGAGGAGTGGCTGGCACACCAGGAGCTGTGCTGCCATCCAGAGTGACCTGGACAGGCTAGAGACATGGGCAGGGAGAAACTTAACGACATTTAACAAGGGGAATGGTAAAGTACTGCATCTGGGAAAGAACAACCCCATGGATCAGTACAGACTGGGAACTGATCTGTTGGAGAACAGCCCTGGGGAAAAAGATCTAGGAGTCCTGGTAGATAGGAGGATGCCCATGAGGCAGCAATGTGCCCTTGTGGCCAAGAGGGCCAATGGCATCCTAGGATGCATTAAGAGGAGCGTGGCTAGCAGATCCAGAGAGGTTATTCTCCCCTCTCCTCTGTCCTGAGGAGGTCTCCCCTGGAATCCTGTGTCCAGTTCTGGGCCCGTCAGCTCCAGAAGGATAGGGAGCTGCTGGAGAGAGTCCAGCACAGGGCCAACAAGATCATGAAAGGAGTGGAGCATGTGCCCTAGGAGGACAGGCTGAGAGAGCTGGGTCTCTTCAGCCTGGACAAGAGGAGACTGAGAGGAGACCTCAGGAATGTTTATAAATATGTTAAGGGTGAGTGTCAGGAGGAGAGAGCCAGGCTCTTCTCAATGGCATCCAATGCTAGGACAAGAGGAAATGGGAGCAAGTTGGACCACAGGGGGTTTAGTATTAATCTGAGCACTGGAGCAGGCTGCCCAGGAGGCTGTGGAGTCTCCTTGTCTGGAGACATTGCAGAGCTGCCTGGACACATTCTTGTGTGACCTGGTCTAGGTGATCCTGCTCTGGCAGAGGGGTTGGACTAGATGACCTTTCTAGGTCTCTTCCAACCCCTAACATTCTATGATTCTATGATACATCAAGAAGAGAGGGATGTCATGGAATAACCATGTGTCTCTACCCATGTCAGGGCACAAGAATATAGCTGTCACAGAATCACAGAGCTGGAAGGGATTTTGTGGGATCACATCCTCTCATTAGCCTGTGTCACTCCTGACATGCTTTTCTAACCTGCACTTAAGGACCATTAGGGCCACTACTTCTTATCCTATCCACTCTGTACCAAACCTCGCTTAAATAAGATGCCTCCCTTCAGCATGGTACTTTGACTGGCACAGATTTCAATTTCTCTTTGCAACTGCTTGTTATGTCCATGAAGACTAAATATTGCTTTTGCCTTTTTCCTTGGGCTTAACACAGATTTAGTCCACAGATCTCATTTACTTGGCAGCTATCACTTTTGATTTTGTTGTGGATTCTGCTCTCCTACTCCATACAGCTCCTTAAGCATTACAGTGTGAAAACAACACAGTACTCTGGGGCCTTGCCAATGTGAAGCAGAGAGGAAAAGTTCCTTCACAGGCCTTGCATGGGATACTCCTGTTTCTAGATTCCACTGTGGTATTTGCCAGTTTCAAAGCAATGTGATGCCCATAACTTACTGCCAACTCTAGAGTAATTTCTTCCAGCAGACTTCTTTCTGAACAGTTATTCTCTATCCTCTACAGCTGATTATTCCATCCTCAGTGGAATACCATGCCCTTGTCTTTACTTATATCTAATCAGTTTTTAAAACTAAGTATTAAGTTATTTTTTAATTTTGTTGTGATCATTTTAAATTCTAGCTCTGTTCTGCTGTCTGTGTTCCTACTCAGCTTTGCATTGCCTGAAATTTTCATACATTTAGTCACAGGCTCAGGATCCAAAAGGTTAATGAAAATATGGAGAAACACAAACTGCAGAACAACCCTGCTTCATATATCTTTCCATTCAAAGTCCATTCTCTCTCTACAGTATGTATCCAGTACAGTGTCCAGTGTAGCAGGGTAAAACATTGCTCGAGACCAAATGTTGGCTCTGTAGCATCAGCAATGGCTTCTCAGTGTAATCATAGATCATGGAAGTACATGCTGCTTCCAGTATCACTGTTAAGGTAATGCATTCATTCAAACTCAATTTCTAGTTGCTCAGTTTGCGTTTTGGTTAGAAAAAAAAAAAAAATTGGTATCAGCAGTCTCCAGTGCAGGTTTTCTTCTTACAGAGTTATTTTTGGAAGCAAAATGCCACCTTTATCCTATGAGGAAAGGAACATGGCTCCTATAAATAAAAGTGCATATGAACTCTGCATGTGAAAGCAAAAGGAGCATTAGTCATGAGCTCTTGTGTTGTTGCCTCTATGGATGCAGATAAATAATAATGGGAACCTTTAGGAAAGGAAAGGCTAGGTGATCCTGCTCTGGCAGGGGGGTTGGACTAGATGATCTTTCTAGGTCCCTTCCAACCCCTGACATACTGTGATACTGTGATACTGTGGCTATCTGGCCTCTTTTCCCCACAGCTGACTCTGTGTAGCGAGGACATGTTAGATAGATACACAGCATCTACTGTACAACATTGTTTTGTAAAATGTTCTGCAAGTCTTCATTTTTCTTCTTCCACCCTTTCTCCAAAACTCACTAAATGTAGCTACCCACAGTAGGTGTCTGCTGCAGCATCCAAACTCTAGTGGAATGAAGAGTGAGCCTCATACCAAAGCTGCTCTGAGAATAACTTCATAATGATTACTGCATCAAAGAGCAAGAGATTGCAATATTTTCTCCTTCTAGTAACATTTTTTTCACACATTTTTACCCTTATCTTAGTCTCAGCTAGACAGGCCTTGACGGATTAAAATTTGATGATGAATTCCAGGGTTTCATTTGCTGTACAGCCAGCTGCAGTAAGTGCTCTAAGGCAGTTACACATACTTTTTATAGAACCTTTAGAAAATAATTTCTTTGGAAGAACAGAATATATTTTACAGCATTTTTACCTAATATGCATGCCTATAAATCAATCTCTTCTTTATGAGTATTTTAATTTTTTGAAGTGAGAGGAAGTATCAGTCACAAGTTTTTAGGTAGGAAGTGGAGCATTACTATTGCCAAGAGTAACAATGAAGAAAGCAAGAGATTCTGCGATTAACTTAGCTAAATGAATCACTTTCTCCTACAGCTCAAGAGACTCACAAAATTGGGTAAGAGTGAAGCATCTTTCAAACCTAAACATCTATATATTCAGGGTATACTTAAGGGGAAAAGCTGCAAAACATGAGGAGCTTTCTTTCCCACACTGACTCCTGGAGAGTGGATATTCCCTTCCCAATAAAGAAGGGTGAGCAAGCACAGTGATACAGCTGCTAGATTATTTTAGCATCAGGCCTACTACAGAATCTGCCACAATAGAATCATAGAATGGTTAGGGTTGGAAGGGACCTCTGGAGGTCATCTAGTCCAACCCCCCTGCACTGGGCAGGGACATCCCCAACTAGATCAGGTTGCCCAGAGCCCTGGCAAGCCTCACCTTGAATGCCTCCAGGGGTGGGACCTCAACCACCTCCCTGGACAACCTGTTCCAGTGTTCCACCACCCTTGTGGTGAGGAACTTCTTCCTAATGTCCAATTTAAATCTACTCCATGAGTAGATACCATGAGTACTCATCTGATTGAGTAAAACACTAACAGTGGTCTGGTAGTCTGTAGCTGCAGAAAAACACTGAAAGAAGTACTCTGGTGATAGTTTTTTCGTTCATTTCACATGATTCTATGTAGCCAACCACAAACAAACATCCCCAAACTCAGTTTTTAGATCTGTTCCTTTTCTATGCTTTACTTCCATGCCCACACTGAATGATGCATAAGGAGGATGAGTGCAGACCACAGCCTGCAGATGCTCTCTAGGTATTGTTCTGTGCCACTGAACCCAAGAAGCAGTAGCCCCACCAAGCACACAAGTCACCTGGCCTCCTAATCACCCTGTTCCTGTCTATGTGATGCTAAATCCAATTATTTTAGCCAAGAATTACCCTTTAGATAGACCTGTGAAAACAGCAGTTAAGATTTAACTCTTAATAGATCCGTAAGTCTGTGAGGTATCTACTTAAAGAGTGGGGTAAGTGAAGAAGGGTGTGTATGGGTGAAAGGCTCAACCTTAGGGAAAAGTACTTTTATAGAAATTATTGCAATCATCTGACAGGCAAGACTGAGGAAAATGTGCTGGATGGAGTGGAACTGGGATCTGGACCTGGGCTATACTACAGTATCACCCTCCAAATTGTTGCATGGGCTTGGGTGCAACATGGCACTTATCTCCATTTTTCCTCAGCAAACTGGGATTGCATTTGCCATGTATGAAGACTGCAGGATCGCCAAAAAATGGTTCAATACCCATGTGATATACTTAGTCATGGCCATGCTCAGAGAACAGATATCTCACAGAATCATTAAGGTTGGAAGAGACCTCTAAGATCTAAGTCCAACCATCAACCTGTCACCACTATGCCACTAAACCGTGTCCCTAAGTACCACAACTATATGTTTCTTGAACCCTTCCAGGGATGGTGACTCCAGCACCTATGCCAAGACTTAACAACCCTTTCAGGGAAGAAATTCCTTCTGACATCCAATCTAAACCTTCCCTGGTGCAACCTGAGGCCATTTCCTCTTGTCCTCTCACTATCTCAAACCTACAGCTGTGACAAACTGCTTGCTAAAAAGGTCTTTCTTGTTAGATCTTCTCTAATTACCAAGCGCATCTTTCTATCAATAGAGGAAGCTGCCCCTTCAACTCTGTGTCTTCATTATTTTCCTCATATGCTTGTGAAATAAGTGATTCCTGACGTCTCCATGACACAGACAGGTGACTGAAACATAAAGACAATGTGTTTCATCCAAGGTCTGTGTATGAAGTTGGTAACAGGAAACTGTACCTGAAGTATTTCTTTCTTTCCAAGCACAGATTTCTTCTATCTGGCAGCTGTTGGATTAACACTGAAAGAGGAGCCTCAAGCCTCTGAGGAATTACTAAGCTGGAAGCTCACATCATTTTTCAGAGAAATCTCTCCAAGTGTTAACACAAATGAAGTCACGTGTACTTTATTTCTGGTCAAATGACCTTTTCATTGACAGCAAATTCCAGGTATACTTTTGTAAGATGATTTAACTTACTTATCTCAGTCTTACATGAGCAAAAAAGATAACTGAGTTTCAACTTATGGAAATGAGTTTTATAGAATTGCAAAAATAAATGCAGAATTTCTGAGGAAAGTTTAGTGTCAAGTGTCTCCAGCAATTTAGGATGTCTGATGTTGCACAAGCCCTAGAATTAATTACCATCATCTTACAGAATTGCTCCTAATTAGCTGATGCCTTCCCCCTAAGAATATATCTGAAGCATCTTCATATTTTAAATGTGTGCCAATTTTTTTTACCCAGAAGTCCAAAGTTAGCAGCCAGTATGCAGGGTATGTTGTGGGATTGAGAAGACATAATCTAGCTGAGTTTGCTGTTTAATTCATACAAATAGCAGAAAGTAAGGCACTGGTTTGAGGACTTCGTCACACAACTGCAACTAAAATACAGTACTAAATAAAATGAAGGATGAGTGTAAGCTGCTGGTCTGGAACTCAAGGGAACTGAGTTCATTTCTACTTTCTGCCAGGCACTTTCTGCACAATATTTTGCAGATCACTTAACATCTTGGTACTTTATTTCCCTATCCATAAAGCAAGGAGTAAAGGCTATTAAAATTTTTTTAGGGTTTAAGGGTCAAGGGAAGTTTTACTTGAGGCTTATGATTCATGGCACAATTTGTGCTGGCATGAAAGCTAATATTGCACCAAGGCTGTGGGGAGGGTGATGGCAAATGCCTTCCACAAGGAGTCTTTCTTCTGGAACACCCTCACATGTTTCATCACAGTCTCACTTTGAAATTGTAAGATTGACCTATTTTTGCAGGCTTTTTGAGAAGGACAGATTGGAGGGATATGCTGGATAATTTTTGCAGGTTGCAGTACGGGAGGAAGTATTTTTTACAGTGAGAATTGAATTCCCCCCCCCCCCCCCCAGACAAAACATTCCCAGACACCAAAAGTC
>VWZO01021947.1:0-11117 GCA_013396975.1 Bucco capensis | reverse complement strand
CCCGAAGAAACACTTTGCACTGTAACAAGTGACTCCTTTAAATAATAAGAAAAGTAGACTATCTTATAGCTCCTTCCAAATCTCACCACAGAGGAATTCTTACATTCTTTTCATTAGGATTGCTAAAGATAAACCCTTTCTGCTTCTTTGTATCTTCACAAAAGCTTTTATAAGTGTAGATTGACACTGCAGGAAACAACTATTATTAATGAAGCAGCTGAATTTATTTTTAAATAGATTACTTCACAGCCATTTGCTCTGGTAATTATTAACAGAAATGCTGATAATATATCTCCAGTGCTTTGGGATGCTGAATATTATTGTCTGAAGTCCTTTAAAAAATCATTTTAGAAGAATAAACCATATCTGAAGTGTGAACTGAAACTGTAAAATAATATACATGGAAACCAGCTGCAGAAATGATTATCTCACATTTTCCCCAGTGGTTCTGCCTACAAATATATCTGATACAGTGTGAGAAGTATTGCTTCAGAGTAACATCATAATTTTGCTGATGTCAGTTTCTATTAAAGTAACCCTGTAAGTAGTAACTATTCTGATAAATAAATGCACGTTAAGAAACACTGGAATATAGATACTCTACTAGAGCAACTCAGAGAAAGGTAATTCTATGTCATGAATTATTTCAGTATTTGGTTTTATTCTCATCTATGGAATTCTGCACACACACACACACACAGAGAGCAGCGTTTCAGGCCCAGGAAAATCTTCCTGGGGCATTGCTGAAAAAATGACAGAGCAAGGGAAGCCCCAGGTACTCAAGTCAGTGGCAATCTGTCTGCTGCAGATGGACAGAGAGATGAGACAGAAAGGCAAGAGGGGTTGTTTTCAAAACCTACCCCGTTTCTAAGAAGAACTTGATGGTATCAAACTCACCAGAAAAATAACTTGATTTTGAGAAATCAGCAAAATTCTCACCAGAAACTATGGTGCTGGTGTGTTTCTGACAATACAGCAGATTTCTCTCATGTGTCTTGACAAAGAATAACAAGGACTTATTTAGGACTGTCAGAAAGGAGGACAAGAAGAAATGCTAAAGGAAAAAAATACTACGGCATAATCAAACACAGAAGGAAAGAAGAAACATCTTGAAATAGCTAAGATAATGGTTCTGATATGCTTTCAGAGTAGTTGGCTCTGTTCCAGATGCTCTTATTTGTTGCTAACTCTTTTCTCAACCTGCTGTCAAATAAGTAGTCTCTGTATGACTCTCTGATTTAAGTCTTTCTAATGCTGGCTGCTTTTCCCCTCCTGCTTATTCACTCTTTTCTTTTAGCAGTTCCTTCTTTCTGCTACGAAAGCATCCTTAATTCACCATCATCTTGATTTTTTGTGCAGATATTTCCACAACTCAGGCACAGTCTGAAAATCCCTTGGGGTCTCCTGTGGCCCCTGGTGCGATAACTGTGCCGACAGCAGAGGGAGCATTAAACTCATTGCCCACGCGAAAGTGTGGGGAGTGATACCCATGTTCCTGTAATCCTTGTATGGGTAGGATGTGCTCATTAGCCTTCTGGAAGTCATCCTAGGAGAAGGACAACTCTGATTCCANCACGACGACGACGATTTCCACAGCTCCTTGTTGAACACCTCTCCTTTGCACTTGGCATACTCTTTCAAACAAGTTTGCAAACCCATAGTTTCCTTACCCACTACACTGCCCTTGCCTACCACCCCAGATTTACCATTCTGCAAGAAGACAATGGCAAGGCAGCAGGCTAGTAAGGGTTGATGTTTGCTTTCTAAGACAAATTTTAAATACTTGACAATCCAATTACTCACACAAGGTCTTATGTCAGTGGGCCTTAGGAGCATTTCCAGGGTTTTTTCTAACAATAAGACTCTTTAAGGATAAGTTTAGTTTTGGGTAGTCATCCTTTCCTTCTACTTTTCTAAGAGAAATTAAATGCAATTGTTCCAACATATTATTCATGTTTACTACAGCTTTTCTTTAATGTTTATTAGTGACCTTTGAGAATTAGTTAATGCCAGGATATGTCACCCATGAACTGTTTTATAATTCAATTTGTTAATGCAAGTAAACGTAAATAATTATTAACCAATTACTGAGTCTATTCTACAATTAATCAACCACAAAAAATCATAACAAATATCTCATAAGGTGATTGAGAAAAATGAACTGCTTCTGTAAGGCTAGGTATCTGAGCTTCAATTTATCTTTTCCTTCACAAAACCACCATTTGAAATACATTTTGCTAAATATGAGAACTACTTTTGTAGAAGAAATAAATTATATTCTTAGGTTTAATTTTTTTTTTCCAGCCATGCTCTAAGGTATCCCTGTACCTCAGAAATGTACTCTGGGGAAAATGCTTCTACAAAATTATGAATAATACTATGTTAAAATTATTTTATGACAAATGACTTAAAAACTTAATCTAGAATGGTGTCTTACTCAAATGTCATCAGAAAATGGCACCTCACCCGCAGAAAGGAGTCAAGGGATCCATTCTCCATGTATTCAACTACAATCATTACTGGTCTGCCTGCAAAACAGCAAAAAACACATTAGAATGATGGATACATTATGGGGCTTTTACAATTCCAGCTGTAATGCACAGATTATTTACAGGAATTAAATTTGTAGCATGTTATCCAAATCCTCATTTATATCACAAACACAATTCCCTGTGGCATCCTCCAAGAATTATTTTCTACCTTAACAAATTTTTTTTCCAAATAGCAAACACTTGCTGTGTAACATTTTGGAATATTTGGTTCTACCTGGAGCCTGAGAGTTCCAGATACTCTGGTGATGTTCATTCACATAGCTCAGTCTAGCCTTTCTGGAGTTTCTCACAATATTCTCTTATTTCTTCTTATAAAATTTGGTGTTCTTTCTAGATTCACCCTCATGTTTAGGTCCTCGATGAATAAAACAGTGCATCATAATGTTGGCAGTGTAGCACTTTCTGTGTGAACATTCTGTATCAAGAGAAGTGTGAACTTCTTGTGGCCTCCCAGTATCTGCAGGGGCTACAAGAGGGCTGGGGAGGGACTTTTTAGGATGTCAGGCAGTGCTAGGACTAGGGGAATGGATATATGCTTGAGGAGGGGAAATTTAGGTTGGATGTTAGCAAGGAGTTCTTCAGCATGAGGGTGGTGAGCCACTGTGCCAGGTTGCCCAGAGAGGTGGTGGCAGCCCCAGCCCTGGCAGTGTTGCAGGCCAGGCTGGCTGGGGCTGGGAGCAAATGATCTAGTGCCAGGTGTCCCTGCCCATGGCAGGGGGGGTGGAACTAGATGACCTTTAAGGTCCCTTCCAACTTTGACAATTCTCTGATTCTCAGATGCCTTACTAACCTTTTCGGATAGTACTTCTGAAGTGTGAAGAACTACCAGCTTTGGTTTTTTTGTTTGTTTGTTGTTTTTTTTTTAATTGAATGTTTGGTGTCAACATTCTGCAGATGTGCATAGGCACCAAATCAATTTATGTTTGTCTGCATCCACTGGTTATACCCTGGTTTTGCATTACAAGCTTAAATGACACATCACTTTAAAGCTCTTAAAGATACCAGTATTTTAAAAGTTAATATTTATGCTTGCTAAGGATGACTAGTTGTACTGCTTAGTCTCTTTAGTTTCAAGCACATGAATGACCTAGATTCCAAAACTTTTACCATTTGCTTACTGTCAAGAGGCTGATATCTCCACGTGAAAGGANACAAGAGGAGACTGAGAGGAGACCTCAGGAATGTTTATAAATATGTTAAGGGTGAGTGTCAGGAGGAGAGAGCCAGGCTCTTCTCAATGGCATCCAATGTTAGGACAAGAAGGAATGGGGGCAAGTTGGATCATAGGAGGTTTAGTACTAACCTGAGGAAAAACTTCTTTGTAGTGAGGGTGCCAGAGCACTGGAGCAGGCTGCCCAGGAGGCTGTGGAGTCTCCTTGTCTGGAGACATTGCAGAGCTGCCTGTACACATTCCTGTGTGACTGGTCTAGGTGATCCTGCTCTGGTAGGGGGGTTGGACTAGATGATCTTTCTAGGGCCCTTCCAACCCCTAACATTCTATGATTCTATGATTCTACCATCTAGAGAATTAAGCAAATGGCAGCCTGATGCTAGAGGATCTTATGCTGTGCAGAACTCTCTCAATTAAGTAGTAATTTCTAAATTGTTGCACACAGCAGCATCTTGCAATAAATAGGGATGAAAAGCTGGCTTTCACACTGTGTATTTGGTCAGGCATATGTTACCAAGAAATTCTTTTTTCTGGGTAAATGAACTAGTAAAACACATTTATAGAAGATTAGCATTGGAAGAGAATGGCAAATGGAGCTATTGAGCTTCAAAGCAGTGGCCCTAGTTTCCTGTTAGTAATCCTTTGGCAACCTATGCTCTCTGGTAGCTATTTTGTAAGGTTCTTTAGAAGTTCATAGGCTGCTGTTATAGCTTTCATGTTCCTTAGATTCATATCCTTCAACACAAATTGTTTTCACTTATTTTGTAATAGTGATTTTTAACTCTTCTACATTCTCTCACAAAATGTTCTCCCCAACAAACCATACTTAATTTTGCTCAGATCAACAGTAAGAACCTCCAGGCTAAAGTAACTGTGAAATGTACCTACATGCATTTATCTATGTGTATAAAGAAAGAGCTTTCAGTATTTTTCACTGAATAATGTTTATGAATTTTTAAACTTCTCCGTATGTTCCTTTAATCCCTTGAAATGATATGTGTTAGCACAGACCCAGCTCTTCCACATGATAGCACAGGAGTGGCATGATCTGGTAAATACACCAAACTAAGTTGCACTTGTCTTCAAATAGATTGCTGTGTATTGGAAGATCAGCATATTACTGAGTATTCAAAAATTCTCGTGAACAACAAATAAAGTCACACAGGCTGATAGCTTCAGTGATGTAGACTCAGCCTACATCACTTGCCATCCTACCTAAATCTCAATAAACTTGATGCAAAATTGTGTCAAGATACCCCCAAAACGAACCCAGCTCCATTGCTTGATTATCTTAAGCAAAAATCTTAAATCTGGATCCTAACACTAACACCTCAAATAATCTTCTCTCAGTATGCCATCTGTTTACAAAACCCATCTATTTTGGGTGTGACTTTAGTGTTGAATATCATTGAGGATATTTATGTATTCCAAGCTTGACTGTGACAGGGAACACAGTGAGACTTCTAGTCAGTGTAGTATTTGTCTTTGGAGTACCTGTACATCAACAATATCTCAGCTATTGTTTTGGTTACTCAAAGTAAAAAACTCTGCTATACAACAGATTCCAGTAGGTACATTTATCATCAGTAGCAGCACACAAGTTCTATTCTCAGCAAACAATTATTTTCCAATAATTGTATAGGTTTGCAAGTATCATACAAGGATCTCTAAACATTTTACAAATATAAGTAAATCAGGTATCAGGACACAGAAGGTAGGACACATCTTGAATTCAAAGGTGTGATAGGAAAAACAGGTTCAGAAAATGAAGTGGTCCTCTCCGTCTACTCAGCATAATATACCAAATCAGGCTATGTTTGTTTACCAATACACAATGTTGTATTTTCTTTCACAGATCAGTACCCTGTCAAGGCAGTTAAGTGATTCCACCATATCTTGTGTTCACCTTGCATAAAGAGAGACTTTCCAGTTCACAAATGTTTGAAGGGATGGGATCAACAGTTAGCTATGGAGAGGCTGGCTGAGACATGAGGATGAGCAGCTGACTCTCGCACATCCAAAGGTAAAATGCAGCATTGGGCATCTCAGTCTAAAGGCCAAGTCATAGAATCCTAGAATGGTTTGGGTTGGAAGGGACCTCTGGAGGTCATCTAGTCCAACCCCCCTGCAGCGGGCAGGGACATCCCCAACTAGATCAGCTTGCCCAGAGCCCTGGCAAGCCTCACCTTGAATGCCTCCTGGGATGGGACCTCAACCACCTCCCTCGGCAACCTGTTCCAGTGTTCCACCACCCTTGTGGGGAGGAACTTCTTTCTAATGTCCAGTTTAAATCTACTCCTCTCCAATTTAAAACCATTGTCCCATGTCCTTTAAAGTCACCAGTCCCAAGGGCAGGCACTGGGGCAGACTGGACTGCAATCTGGGATGCCTGGTCTCCAAAGGGTCAGAGGGTGGCAGACAACCCAGGGCTTGTGTAGAGCAAAGTTGTTGGTAAGAGAGAAGGCTACGGATGACATAAGCCCACATTAGTTTAACATAAGATGCAAAAAGCAGATATTCTATTTTATACTATGGTACAATTTGAGTCTAGAAAAGATTAAGGTCTGTGCTGAATCATGTACAAACACAGAATACTGCTTTTGCTTTAAAGAGGACTACAAAATTGACTTTGAAAAATAATACTGGGAGATTATTAACCTAGTGTAATGTTTTCCTCTAGACAAAGAAAAAGAAAAAAAGACTTGCTTAGATTATGAAAATCCATGTTGCTCTTATGGTACTAAGAAAGCTTAATTTTTCATCCTCAAAACAAGGACAGGAGGGCAGAGAAGTCTCTGAGACGGAGAAGCAATCTTTATTTTATCATGGCTAATGCAATTCTGGAAGGTATTATTTTCCTATATTTATGATTCATGGCACATACATAACATGGACATCTTTACTTGAAGGAACAGGTTTAAGGACAAAGAGCAGCTGATGGTGATACAGATGAGGGTCAGAAAAGCACTGAGGGCTCAGCATGACAGCACAGACATCAGCACAGAGCCAGCCATGCCAGTGCTGTGGGAGCTTGTGAGCCTGCTATGTGAGCACCTGTGAGAGCTCAGATGTAGCCTCAGGGAACTCAGTACAAGCAAAAGAGCAAGCACCAAAAGGTTCTCCTGTGAGCCACGACAACTCCCCTCTGTGCCATGGGTGTATCTCACCAGACAAGTGGACACCCAAACTACAAAGACCTTTCCAACTCAGGTGAGTGTTTTCACACAGATGCAGGCACAGGCACTGGAGAAGTATCTGAGGAAGAAATGGGTTAATTTTACAGCCAAGATCCACATAAAAGAAGGCATGGAGAAAGGACACTGATAAAGGTGTCAGCTTGAGCTGAGCTGATGACTTGGACTAAAAGACAGGTCAAGAGCATCTAGGAGCTAAAAGCTGCAGGTGCTACTGGAGGAGAGCACATAACTTCATGTTTGGATAGGGGAAGGGCAGAATACAAAAAGGTTTGAAGGTGTATTCAGTGATCAAATCAGTCAATGCATTATTGAAGCAGTTTTAGTTTTAGATGCCTAAGCAGTGCTGGAGCAGGGAGTACAGAGTTCTGAGGCAATAGGTTCTAACCCTAAATATGGATTTTATAAACAGCATGTGTATCTCATTTAACATTTGCAGCACCATAGCATAACAAATTTATCATTTTACTATATACTTAAGATAACAGTATGAAATCATAACTGCATTTTCACATGATGTACATTGACACCAGAGCCATTTTCACTGTTTTCACACTTCCTGGGAAACTGTAAATATTCCCACCACAAACATATGTGTGTGATATAACACAGCTTCCCCTCCTTGCACATGGAGTAACTCAGGCTTTGGCAGATCCATTTCAGACTGCTACAATCTCAGAATGCCAGACTGAACATGCAAGAGCAGTACTGGTGCTTGGCATAAGGCAGGAAAAGGACATGAATTTCATTGCTCAGAACAGAGACGAAACTGTAGAAGGAGTGGGGGTTATTAATTGTTTTGATGCAACTCCTGCCTTGTTACAAGAGGCTGACAGGTTTTGACAAGGTGGGTATTCTTCCCTAAGAATGCCTTTCACTGGAATTCTCCCACTCAGTTGTATTGCAATGCCATTCAAATAAAACTAATATAAATGACAATCAGGGTTGATGTCATGCCACCTCAGAATATGTTACAATTGATCAATCTGCTTGATATTTTTTTTAGTAAGCAGAAATGCAAACAAGAAAAAGTCATACATTGCAGAATAACGTAAAATACCAATTATATTTATAACTCACATTATACATATATTTAGTTATGTTTTTTTCCCCACAACACAAGATTTTTGATAGTGTGTAATTTGAGTGGTAGAGTGAAGAGCAAGGAGAAGAATTTAAAGTGTCATATCAATGATAAAATACTCAGCTTGTTGTCTCCTGTTATCATTCTAAGTAATGCAGCAAAGCCCACTAAGATGATTTTTTAATGTAAGATTAATCCTCCAAAAATAATACAGTTAATATATTTTTATTTCTACAGTATTACAATGAAATCTTTATTACCCATTATGGAGAACAGCTCTGTCAACATAAAGACAGAATACTCATTCTTCTACTTAAAACAGCAAAGGTGATAATCTGTTCCCTAGTTCATACAAGAAAATATTGCCTCATCATTTCTGTGTCTCAGAACATCACTTCCTTACCAGACATTTTTTCAGTCAAAAGCCATGTTCTGCTATTGTTTCCCCACTAACCTGTCTCCTGCTAAAGCTGAACAGATAAGACTAACAGGATAAAATGCACAGGCACTCCTTTAGCTAGCACTAGGCCTTTCAGCACTCCAATGGCATGCAAAGCATCCACAGTAAATCTCTGTGTCCCTCACTGAAATGCCCAGGGCTCAGAAGCTATTTCTAGATCTCACACTAGTTCCATTTATTATATATTGCTTCAAATAGGAGAATCACTTGGATAAAGAAAGTTCCATTTTACTTCTGCTGCTTATGTTTACAGGAATATTATAAGCAGAAATACCTTAACCATTAGGGTGAGATGCTTATTAGAATTCTGTGTATCAGAGACTTCTGTACTTCATCAATATTCAGTATGCACAACAGATACTTATGGGATGTAAGAAACAAAGCTTATTTAATCTCTCTCGTGAATTTTACCCATTATCATAGGCACATTGTATTTAGAAGCTGTAAGCTACCACAGACATTTGAAAATGATCACAACAAAAAAAAATGGGTATGTAGGGTTACAGTAAAAAGTATTTTTGTACTTTCATATGTATAATGACATGTGAAGGTATTAATTTAATCCTATTCTGAAATGTTAGGGCATTTTTGATTCCTCATTACTATGCCTGATTATGAACTTTGTAAGGTTCTGATATGTCTTGCACTTCACATATCCTTTATGTATGTTTTTCATTTACTATTTGAGCATATATATTTTGCTCTTATTTCCCTTTGGTCTACATAAACTTTAAACTTCCAAGCTATACCAAACTTATGAGCTACCATCTCCTCCTTCATTGTTTATGAGTATCTTGCTGCTTTCTTCAAATGAGAAAGGCATTATTTCTCATTTCAAGAAGCAGTGGAAGCCACATATTAATACTTCTGAAGCTTTGGTTACATATATCTGAGTCTCTAAATCCAAAATGAAGAAAACAAACATCATAAGTCAGGGGTACAACAAATAGATGATGCACTGCACCTAACATTGTGACACTGTTATCATCTTTTTTTTTTCTTAGTTGTCTTTGAGGTTTTGCACCTTCAGGACACGAAGGCACACATAATCAAGCTTCTCCCTTCAACTCTGATTTTGACCATGAAGAAAAGCCAAGATTTACAGTGAAGAGAGGTGAAGAAGCACATTTTAGATGCAGTGTTATCTTGAAGAAATAATAAAAATACGACAACTCATTGACACCTGAAGAAGAAAACCAATCTCCCATAAGGTAACTCCCCTAACTGTAGAGCCATCTCTATAACCAGCAATACTGAGATTTTTTTCTTAGTAAGAAAAAGGCATTTCAAGGGAAGGAGACAAATTTTCATACCCATGAATCACAAACAGGTCATACAAGTCAGTCCAGAACTGTGTAGTCTTTACCAACTATGTAAGGCACTTGAAGAGGCAGGTTAAATACCAGTGTGTAAAATCCAGAGTTAGGCAGACTGTTTCCCATTTGGGGCTGGGAATGGTACCTCAGCAAGTTGAATTTGGTAAACATTCACTGGCTTTCTACTTAATGTAGACCCCCAACCCCCAGTGTTATTCAATTTAACTATTCCCTCAGTCTCCCACCTCACAAAAAGTAAAACAATTCTGAATCTGCTTTCACATCCAATGCTTTACTGCTGATTTTTTTTCCCTTTCGTTTTGAAACAAAGGGTAACTGTGTAGCTTCTTTACAAACACATTTCTGCGTATATCCATCAGGCTCCTCCAGCTCTCCTCTTCCAACCTTTTCTGGACCTGTTAGCAAGGAACAGCAACTTGCTTCAATTCACATGCTCGAACAAAAAGTAGCCACATTTTCTGTGATCAGATTGTCTGTATTATATCAAAATGACCACACATGCAAATAAACCTTCCTGAACTTCTAGGGCTAAAATGTTTGGAATTGTTTACAGTGGTGATCTGAGCATGAAATGAGCTATTTAGCAAGGGGGAAGGAGATGAGGACCACGTCCTAGCCTCAGACCTTAATCCCAGTTCTACAGTTCAAGCTAAAGTCTAACGGTCGAGTACAAAAAAATGTTTCTCTCCCTATTCCATTACTTACTGCTCCTTCATACTTTTGTTGTGAAATACTTCTTGCCTTCCTAGGAAAAGTCCATAGACATTTGAATTTCTAGAAAATACATGCCATTATGTATTAATTGTAGAGTTTATAGGCTAGACATGCCAGTGAAATACCACTGAGGCTGGAAAGAATAAACTGGAATATCAATTTGGCTCCGATATCCTAAAAAATGTGTATTTAATAAAATACTAAATCCGTTAGTCATCAAGAAAGGTTCAGCAATCTTCATTTAAAAGCAAATACTGCAGTTTAGGTGCTAGAATCCAGAACAGGGAAAAACACATTCACTGAAAAAAACCAGAAATTACTTTTCTCATAATTGGAGTACCATAATTATTGTTGAGTTTCACTATGAAAAAGTGCTCCTTGATCATTCTTGCTGAGTGATTTTGTTCAATAAGGGTCTGTCAATACAATTTGCTTTCAGTTATCAGTTTATACACTATCAAGAATAATGGGCTTTGGGGAAAAGAAAACTGATAACCATCTGGTTTAGTATTCTACAATTACGTCTGAGTTTCTTGAGAAGCTCCCTGCAATAAATGTGAATGCTACAATGTATGTTAGTGTATTGGGTTTGGCTGAGATGGAGT
>VWZO01021941.1:13234-29138 GCA_013396975.1 Bucco capensis | reverse complement strand
GCTGGTCTCTTCTCTCAGGCACCCAGCAATAGGACAAGGGGGCACGGGCTCAAGCTCTGCCGGGGGAAATTTAGGTTGGAGATCAGAAAAATGTTCTTTACAGAGAGGGTGATCAGGCATTGGAATGGCCTGCCTGCAGAGGTGGTGGATTCACCATCCCTGGAGATTTTTAAGCAAAGATTGGATGTGGCACTGAGTGCCATGATCTAGTAAATGGATTTGAGTTGATGGAGGGTTGGACTTGATGATCTCGGAGGTCTTTCCAGCCCGATCGATTCTGTGATTCTGTGATTCTCTTGTCCTTTCACTACAGGCCTTTGTAAACAGGTCCTCTCCAGCCTTCTTGTAAGTTCTCTTTAGGTACTGGAAGGTCAGTATTAGGTCCCCCTGAAGCCTTCTCTTCCCCAGGCTGAACAATCCCAGCAAAGGCTGAAACCCAGGACTAACAACTGTGTGTACGACTCTTGCAGTAGGATATCTGACGGATGATGGATAAGGTTCCAATCTCATTAACAAATAACATCTATGTAAGTTTATTTCATGTACTTTCCTCCTTACAGTGACAAAAGAACAAACAGACTTCACATAGACAGTTACAAACACCAGCTCTTTGTGATGTTCTCCAGGTCTTTGGCTTTCCAGGTTATTTTCCAAGTCCTCTTTGATTTTTTTTCTGTTAATATTTGTCACTGCTGCTGGCAGCTGACTTCTCTGATGGAAGGCAGGAAGCTGGTAATAGGGAAACACCTTTCTCTGTGTTGGTTGATTTTCCACCAAGGAGATGTTTCTTAGGATAGGAAACTGTCAAAGGAAGTAAGTATGTTGAGAGGCTGGGAGGAAATCGAGAAAGAGGGAGTCCTAGATCATTTGCCAATGGCACTGCAGCTGCTCCAGCCCTTGCACAGTTAAGACCTTAGAGTGGTGAGTAAACAAAAAACTTTAAGCAATCAAGCAAGCAGGAAAACAATCTGACTGAGGAGGGAAGATGTGTAAGTGACATTAGTGTAAGGAAATTGAGATGTGAGGAGGGAGATGTTTAAATTCTCACAAGGGGACACTGGCAAATGCTGGGAGAAAGGATCTTTCCTCAAGGAGATGGGAGAGTGCCCCATAAAATCCTCACCGCTCAGGGGTCTCGCCTGTTAAAAAAGCACTTGCAGTTACATAAAAGCCATGTATATATTTATAAACATATGTGTTATACTTCTATTGACTTTGACCTTTTTGATGGCTTAATATTGCCTCAGCTCTTCAAGGATAAAGAGGCTCTTTGGAAGCAGTTAGGTACAGTGCAGAGCCAGAATGTGCTTAACTCTCTCTTCATGCCTTCGTTGCATACAAAGCCTACATGGAGAAGTCTGACTTGCCACTTGCTAATGTTGTATGATTTAAATGTATCAAAGCAATCCACAAGGGCAAAAAAGAGAGCAGGTTGAGTGTGAAAGTAAACTAGCAATCCCAGCACCTTGCCATTCAGAAATGGGAAAATCCAGAAAGTTGACCGGCAAAAGGTATTTATTTCCCCCATAGCTGAGCTAAAGATACCTTTCCTGGGTGGAAGCTACCAAAGGTGACACAGGAAGATCAAACACAGCAGCCAGTAGAAAACAACAGGATGCTCAGGGTCAGCCTTGGCTGTTGGATGTTCCCTGAGTTAGTCTTTTGGTGTAAGTCATTAATACTGATCTGCAAGCTGGGATTTCAACTATACTTTTTAAAAAGATAGAAATTATTCAAAACATGCATTTTGCTACTTACTGACTTGTCAGGGACAACTAAACTGTTCTTAGATATGCAAAACATGGCAGAAAATCTTCTAGCTTTTTTTTTCCTGTATTGAAAATCCTTTAGAAATCAGTGAACTCACAGAAATCGAGTAACTGAAAAAAAAAGTAAACACTTAAGGATCTGTTTATATAAATGCTTTTGAAATATATTTTGATTTATAGGTAACTGCCTAGCCTAGTTAATTTTAGATCAGCTGTGATTCATAAGGCTTTGTCATGTTATATAGTATGTTGTATTATTTTTAGTCTGAGGTAAGCTAGCAAGGTAACAAGATTCACTCTGGGCTTCCCACTGTCATTCAGCAGCTTCAATTTCAGAGAGGTCTGGGTAAAGGAACAGATACAAACTATTTATCAGTTTTCTCCAGCCATTATCTCCCTTTCTGACCTTGTGATAGCTGAGCAGCAATGGAGTCCACCAGGTATATAATAATGACCTGTTCCTAACCATACATAGCAGCCGTGGCTTGCAGAAAGACTTGTGTTATTCCTTCCTTTAGGGATGGCCAGAGAATGGTCAGGGTGCAAAGCCAGTATAGGCACAAATACCCAAGAGTGCTTAAGATAGTGTCTCTGTGTGGTCTCACGTTGTACACCCTAATCATAGTCTGAAAAACAAAGTTCTCTATGCTGCTGTCTGCTAGCAGGGATTGTTTCTGGGTGGTACTGCAGCAATGTTCCCCTCTCCTTTGGCCCTGTTACTGTTTGGTAACACAGGCTGCTGCTTTGCTGGCATGTATCCATCAAGTTGAGTCTGGAAACTGGGTTGGAGAAGACTAGCTTTTTGACATACACTTTATAATCGTCACTTTTAATTGTGAGCTGCAAGGTCACACGACTCAGTGGCCTGAGGAGAGGCATAGATGCACTGAACCACTGCCAGAGCAGTTGAAAAAGAGCTCCTATTCATTGCAGATTACATGTTTTGACCTAAGTCTGACAGAAAAGCATACCTGTCAGCTCCATGGCAGGCTGATTAGGTTAATTAAGTCCTTGCCTATGAGTACAATAATTAGAGCTGTCATTTGTTTAAACAATGATAGAAGAAAGGCAAGATTCAAGGAGAAGTACTGGAATTTGGAAGTGCTAACTGTATAGGAGGAAACCCATAACAGGCCGTGACTTAATAATTCCCTTCAGGCAACCTCCTTTATGAATAATGCTGAAGGGAGGAGAATATTGTGTCTAGTAGGGTTTGTCTTGTTTTGCACCTATAGTAATGAGAATCGAGATGGTCAGTGATTTTATAAATCAGATTTATAGGCTGCAAGCATAACTGTAGCCTTGGGGTTATCTTGGAAAATTCACTTTTCACAGGGAAGCTCTGCATAACAATAAGAATAGTGTTCATTTTCTTATTCCCTCTACAAAGGTATAAGAAGTCATCTTATGTATTCTTGTGGCTTTGGATTTCTCAGTAAATACTGTGTGCCAGGGTGATAAGTTGTAGTAATAACATGGCTAGCAGAACAAAGTAAGAAGAGAGGAAAGCCAGGAGGAAGAAAACCAGGACAGCCATATGTAAAGCTAGGTGACTGTTCTCAGTCCTGAGAAGCCTCTTAGGGAGTTTGATTTTTGTGCCTTGTGCTTTTAGGTGTACACACATTTGCAGGAGACCAGAGAAAAGGGTAAACAACGTAAGCAGGTCTGGAGAACATAACTTGCTAGAAGCAGAATTGGCTTTGCTTAGTTTAAAACAGATGACTGGGGAGGAAGAGAACATGTGCATCGTAACTCTCCCAAAGGAGGTAGGTAGAAGTGTGATGATCACCTGAATCACATGGCAGCTGGGAGAGGGACCATCTTACATTGCAGAAGGAAAGAGTATGGTGGAATTGGAAAACTATAAATCTTAACATGATCAGATATTAGAGAAGGCTGTGTAAGGGTGAAGTGTAAGTACTGGAAATTGTTAAGATGATAGGTAAATATTTATTTGCATTAGTAGAGGAAGATATCTTGTTACCTCTTACAGCTCTATCCTTTCATGACTCTGTAGGGAATTATTACATTCAGGCTAAGATGCCAGCAAAACATCTACAGGAAGTCAGGGAAAAAATATAAAGATGGGACAGGATTGAGGGGAAAAGATCAGGAGCAGCAAGACAATTTTACAAACTAAGAATAAAAGGAGGTTTGGAACTATGAGTAGATCAAGTTATCCACGGAAAAATGCAGAGCAGCTTGATAAAGAGTCAAAAGTCTTAAAAAAGAAATGTGGTTGAAGGCTATCATAACCAAAGATGAAGAGTAGAAACAAAAACGTGGTGAGAAAAGTAATGGAAACTGGTCACTTTTTGTATGTGGAGTATGTCTAACAGCAGAGCTGAGGAAGTATGGAATGAACAAAGGCCATGGAGAAATCATCCTTAATTGCCTTAGTCGTGACAGGTCTAAGGTACTGTGTCCAGTGACAGAAGAAAGTCTTTATTTTAACCTTGCAGCATCTAAATCAGATTTAAGGAATGTAATTCTGTTTCTTTTTTTAAAGAGCACATCTGCCCCTGATTTTCTAGCACACATGCACCCACCACAGAGAAATAATATAAGACAAGTGTTAATTAGAAAAACTTTCAAGAAAACATAAACAACTTGTCTTTGTGGAATTAAACAGTTTCTCTACAGGCTAGCTCATTCACAGAAACATACTGTTAAAAAGTCTATGTAACCATAACTGATGTTTGGTTTGATTTGAACACACTTTGGAGATAAGAGGATCTCAGATATTTACTGATGTTGCTTAAGAAAATAAAGTCACTGTAAAGCACTGAACATTTCCTATACGTGGCAATGACAATGTCATTTTTTACTAAGTAAGTTAGTTTTCCGGACAGCTGGCATCAGATACCCAAAGAAGCTTATGAGTTATATCCATCTTGATGAGAACTGCCAGGGCCAATCCACCTCCCACCAGAAAGAACAGTTGACATCTATGAGCAGCTTGACCAATTTAATGAACTAGGTCATTAACAGCAATTATTCCTGGGGTAAGGCTTGCCTGAGCTGTTTCGTGTTAAGCAAAGGCATCTCCAGCTACCACTGTAGGCCATGCTGCCTTCCCGCTGCCAGATGTTAAACATCAGTTGTTGCGGAAACTTCATTGTAGCTTTTTTTCCAATGAAAGAGAGGTAAACCCTACTTGAAGGGCAGAATGTCATGCTCTGCTTTGTGACTATGATGAAAATCGCGTGGCTTTAGCTGGAGATCTAAAGACAAAGATCAGGAGTTTCTGATAACCAGAACATTTTGTTACTCAAGTCCTTCCCTTCCCATGTGGTTTTCATCCCTGAGCCACAGAGTGGTACTTGTTTCCTCTACTCTTGTTGATGAATACAGAGAAAACTGTAAATAAAAGACACCTAAATAATTAAGAAATTAACAAAGACTAAATGTACAAATCATGGTAACACCCTGAAATCAAGTAAGAAAGGGTGCAATGCTGTTTATCTTCCTTTCAGTGCTGTCTAGCTTCAGGAAGCTAAGAGTGTCCATGCCATTGCATCAGGAATAGGAAGCATTAAAATTATATTCTTGCACACTTTTTTCCCCTACCTATCTATATGCTGTAACACTCTACGTACTATAACAGGGCCAGTGGCTGCCTCAAGTACTAAACTGGAAGTACTTTTTAAAGAAAAATTCTTTTAGAAGTTGACACCCAAAGAAGTTACCACAGGATCAGGAGTCTTTGCTTCTTGACAGGGAGAATCACTTGTATGCCATCACCCTCTTGCAAGTTTGTGTGGAGCTAAGGTAGCTGCCTTTCACAGTGAAAGAGCAAGAAGCCCCCTTGTATTTACCATGGGGAAAGGGCTTCACCTCAGGCAGATCACAATCACTGAACATGGTATTCTAACTAGATCCTGGGGTTAAGGGCTCAATTTTTAGAAATCACCAAGTATGGTGGGGGTGGGGAAGCTTCAGCTGCTACTATAGGAAATCTTGAACAGAACTGGGCTACATTTATTTTAATTTTATTTGTGAACCCTCTTACTTTTGGCCCTACACTAGGCTACATAAGTCTGTGTTTTGAGACCAATGTAGGGACCATCTTGCGCTAAGGACATAAAGGATAATGGAATAACCTTAGGGGCCTTTGGGCATATGTGTTACATAGACTGAAGAGGACGTCTCCATTTATCTGGTATAACACATGCAAGATGCCAATGATGTGAATGAAAGAGTCAGAGTTAACTGGAGGTTGATTGGTAAAATAGAAAAGGATAACAAGAAGTAAGCAGTAAAACCTCTTATAATAATAACTGTCTTCAGCTGCAAGATGGCTATCAAGACCCAGGATTTTAATCCTTCCTAAATTAGAGGTTGTTTGGACATGCGCTTGTATTTTGGGCATGACTCTATAAATAACAAAAAGGTCTTCATGCCACGTGCCAATTTATGCAGATGGACAAAGACAGCTTTGGAGGCTTAACAAATGCTTTTTTTGTATTACAATACTACATCTGTTTAGATAATGCAGGGGTGCTGTTTAATAGGATCTTTCATATGTGCATCCAGTTTAGTATCTCTCCATATTCACTTCAGATATTCATATCAGAAAAATTAAAATAGACAAATGGTACAGTGACAAGAATTGAAACTGAGTAATGACATAAACCAGAGAAGCAGACTCAATCTCTCAATGCTCAGCAATCTCAATGCCCTGGTCAACAAACTAATAAAATTTTCTTTTCTTCCCCCTTGACAAAGGCTACATTTTATTAAACAAACCCATTCTGACATCTGTATTAATACTGTTGAGATGTTGTTGTTGGGAAACTAATCAAAGAAATATCTGGAAATAGGTTAGGTCTCCTGTTTGATTTAAAAGCAGAGTGAAGTTTGAAATATGACCATTTAAAAATAGATTTAGCCTCTGAGTTGAATAACTCAAAACTCATTGTTTGACTACTGTTATACTGACAATTTGACCAGGGTTTTTATAAGTCTGCAAAAGCAGTGGTCCCCCTTCTTATGTGGTCTCACAGTCATTCTTATCAGCATTCAAGACTTCATCTAGTTTTATTATTTGGAAAACTCCAGAAGAATAAAATTAAGAACAGAACCTCAACTGATATAATCTGATATAACTTCTATTACATCAGTTTACCCCAGAAGAGTGTGTGTCCGTTTAAGATTTTACTAGACCATAAATACAGTAATGCTAAATTTTTATTTTCAGGACTATTCCAAGCACTGGAGTTTAAAGAAAATTAGCAAATACATTATACCTATATTGACTGCACTCACTCTCTGCCTCCAATGACCAAGTTTTACACGGAAAAAAGGGAACAGGCAGAGATTTCCCAAGAACATCAGAAGAGCTTTGCATGGGTAGATGTGGATGCCTGTCTTGCCATCCCAGATATGGCAGAAGTTTGGTGCTGAAAACATTTTTTCATTATGCTAATTCATTAATAGCAGTGTACTAGCATGCTGTAATCTCAGTTCGCTACTTCACATCACTTTACAGAAGCCTTTTGTTAGCAAAGATTGATGTAGGAAGTTACTCAGGTCCACCAAGTCCACCCAGGTCAGCTGTCAGACCCATGTAGCTAATACTTACAGTAGGGGAAAAACAATTGTGAATGGCTTCTCCATGGGCTTCTGGAAGCCAGCACCAGCCCTTGGCTGCATGGAGCATATTCTCTTTGTGATGCACTTGTGGTGGGAGGCTGTCCATCGTTCAGCAGCCCTTCCCGAGTGGCTGGGTTATGGCCTGCATGATGCAGCTGTGGGTGGGGGTGAAAGGACTCCTGCACAAGTGCCAGGAGCTGTGAGGAAGTGCTGCCATTCAGACAGCCCAGTTTTCCCCCAAGCCTCATTGATACATTTGGCATACAGTGACAGTGTAGTCTGTGTTGGTATCAGCAGCTCTTTTAGCCACTGTGCATTTGTGCATTTGAAATGTCAACTCACTTCAGAGAGAGTCACCTTGGCTGGGGAAACTTAGGTGTCCTGATGGAGAAAATTCCCTCCTCTCCACAGTCATTTTCAGGGTTCATGGTTGTTATGCTCAGTAGGCAGTATCTCAGATCATCTGAGTGTTTCTCATGAACGACCCATGCAGAAGAAGCAAGGCAGGTCATATGTATGTTCGCCTATGCCCATGACTGTATGTGAAACCTAAATTGCATAGAAAAAAACATGAATTCTGTGAAATCAAGCATTTAAAAGGTAAAAAACCCACAAATCAAAACGGAGTAGTGTCCTGGTTTGGGCTGGAGCTCTGACATTTCTTCCTCTCCTTTCCCTCCTTGACTTCACTCCACCCCAGGTGTCCTGACCCCCCTGCCAGTGGAGCAGGTGCTGAGAGCACAGCCCTGAGGTAGGCTACCAGAATGTCCTCAGTAGAGGAGAGCAGTGACTTGTCAGGAGATGCCTCCTGTGTCCCTGTAGCGCTCAGCTGTGCTTGCTGTATGGTTTGCACCGGGTCCTGCCATTGGTGCTACTGCAGGTGAGGAACACACTGTCTCATGGAGACCAGGAGGGCTGGGGGACCAAGCCCCAGCATCTCTCAGAGTGGGGCAACTCCTTGAAGTCAGTAGAAACCAGCAGTGTTTTGACAGGAATGTGGTATTTTTGTTCTCCTCTGCAGTAAAGGATCCTCTCCAATATAGGTAGTCATTAAAGATCTCACATTCTTCATTAATGACTGAGGACTGGCATCTCTGTTTTGCATTATTCTGTGAGTCTGCTGGAGTACTGCTTTAATGTGTGTGGCATAAAGACAAACCAGCCTTATTTAAAGCTTTTTCCTGTAGGTTTTGTTGATCATAAAATAAATACGTTTCTGAAGTATTTGTTGTTCCACAAACCATTTTTGGTTCTATTTTAGGCTAGCTATCATACCCACTGTTATAAATTACTTAGATTCCCTCTGAAAGCAATGAATAAGAGTGATTTTATGAAATCAAGTTCCCATCATTCTGATCAAACAGGAAATATTTAATATCCCTTGTTACTGCATTTTAATATGCATTTAATAAAACTCCTTAAAAAGCAACCCCCAAAGCCTCATCTGTAGATCTACTATCTAATGCACAAAGGGCCCTTGTACCAAGATTTGCTTTCCTCACTGCAATTATGCTGATGATTCAGAGACTGTGGTCTGGGGAAGCTGTTTTCCATCCTAATCTGAAAGGGAGAAGCAGCAGCTCTGCAGTCTCACACAAGAGCTGGTAATGTGAAATGAAAGGTCCTGACTTTGCTCTATTTCTTGTTGTTTGCCATCACTTATCAGGAGCCACTGCTCCAGCTGGATGTCACAAGAGACAGCTACATTTTGTTCTCGTTCTTTCTAAATGTGTCTGTGACTGAAGAGGTGGTGATTGAGGCATCTGGGAAGAGTGTGAAAGAAGCAAATAGAAGCCTCTGATCTCTCCACATACCAGGATGTGAACCGTTTGCTGGCCTGTCTAACCAGCTTAAAGCCTCCACGGAGCTTCAAGCTTTTCCCTCCACTGTAACAAATGGATATTTATATCATGGAGACAAAATCAAGGGAGACAAAATCTGAGGATGACTATTTTGATGGGAATGGAGCAGAAGCTGCCATCTCAGGAAGCTCTCTTGATCACCTCTCATTTTTAAGCTTTTTTGAACATCACTAAATAGAGGAACTAAGAACCGTGTCTTGCAGGCTATACCTCCCGGGGAGTCCTTCTGCTGTGCCTTTTGCAACCGCTCTTGTCTGTCCTGCATTGGCCTTTTCAGTCATCAGCGTACTTGTAAAAGGCGCTGATGAGGTGCGTGGGTGGAGCCCTCCCTGGATCTTCGTTCGCGAAGCCTAGCCATGATGATGAAATAGAGGAACTATTTCTCATCTCTTCTTACCTGTAAATCCCTGTCTGGATTGAGTTGTCTATTCCAGGACTGCAGGTCCTGGCTGCCCAAGGTGACGGGCTTCTGCTTTGTGGTTTCAAATCCTTTGGGAAAATAACTGCTATTGTGAGCATCACACATATACGCACACAAAAGCATATCACAAGTAACATGATGTCATGTTCACTTCCTGCAAACTGTTACAGTTGCAGTGGATTCTTGTCATATGGTGGACTACAACATTTTCATTTTTTCTTACCAAAAAGTCAAGGGAATAAAATATGCTCTGATTAACACAGAAATCAGATGTTCAGAATAATTTTTGAAGCAAGAGGAAATGCAAAGCCAAATTAAGCAAATATATCTGGACATAGTCTTTGCAAGCTATATTTTCTCTCCCTTAAGTCTCTCAGCATGAAAAAAGAAATCTTACTGGGTGCTAACACAAACGTTGATGATTCATTGTAACTTTCTCTCAAGAGCATTTAAATGGTATGAATCATGTCTCGCATAGCCCTCAACTGACTAAGCTTTATCCATACACAGTAAAATATGATAAAGATTTCTCCCTACATTTAACCCCTCTTACGATCTAACTAATGTCAATGGCTCTGTTCTGCTTCCTTATTTAGAATTTAAACACCACAAGTGAAGGACAGTATCAGCTACATTTTCAGCATGAAAGGCAGAGATTCATGCAGGACATGTTAAACTAACACATGATAACACTGAATGGCTTATGACTCTTACGGCTTTGTGTGAACAATTGCTCAGTAAATTTTTGAGAAGTGCAGGTATTTGGTGAACTGTGCGCTTATTTGTATATGCAAACATGGTAACTGTGCTTCTGCAAGCAGAGGAACTCTTGAATATATAGTTTCATATACATCTGTAGACCAATTAGCTCTTCTGTTCTGTTATCAACGTAACGCATGCAGGATATTGGTTTATGACTTTTACACAATGAAAACATATCCACCTTTCTAAATCTAGTAACCTTTCCAGAAAGAAAATGCAGTCAGATTGTTTGAAGGGAAGACAAGCAGTCAATCCTCTGCAGTGTTTTAATAACTATTTTTCTTGATATACTACTCGAGCATAATTTGCACACTGCAAATTATATAGGGATGTGTGCACATTGCACACAACTGCTGCACAGGAAGGTGCTTATTTTAAGCTAGATGTTGTTTCTTCCTAGGATCTTGGTTTTGGTCTGGTTTTGATTTGTTGGCTTTCTTTAGGTACCTAAAGGATCATTTAAGAATACAAGTACCTCACAGAATCTTTGTAGGATGTAGGCTTTGGGAAGCAGCATGATTCATTGTACTACTATCTACTGTTGTTGAGCATTAACTTCTCAGTAATGAAATCTTTCAAATCAAGGACTACTGACACAATAGCACACTTGAATCTAGTGGCTTGGCTGACCACAAGATAGGGATCATTTCCTTTATGTTTTTGTGCACATATTAACTTTAATCTCTATGTATGAACAATTCTCATTACACTACACTTTCTTTGAATATGATCTCAGTACATATATTTCATGTATATTTGGGGTTATTCATTCTTTCTACCACACAAAAAGGTCTGCTCAGCTAGATGTGAATTCTTTTATGTTAAAGGAGGTCAGGACAAACTGTGCTATCCTTTGTTTATCTCAGCTGAAATCTTATCACAGATTACTTTTCATTAATCTCAAATCTGTACTACACTGTGGCAGAACTAAAAGCCAAACTTATATCTTTCCTGGATCCCCATTCTTAAATAAAGTACAAAGATAATTGTCATTCTACAGCTCCTTAATCTTTCTTAACTTGCAGAAATGGAGTGTCATTTCTGAGTGTCAAATAAGGAAGAATATTGCAGATGCAACCCTCACAAACTGGAATGAAGATTGACCATAATGCTGGAGCACAGTTTTGAGACACCAAGGATGTGCTCTCTTCATGTGTTCAGCTTTAAGCAGTGCTAAAACCAGCAGTGATGTTAACACAGCTGTCAATATTCTGCATTTATTCCAATTAAGTCTGAAAGTCTCAAGCCAGGCACTGAAAGTCAAACTATCTGGAAGATGTTAAAGTAAAACAATTTGACTCTATGGCAAAGAAAAGGATAAATCTGTTTTTTTCCAGAGTGATTCCAAAGCTGAGCTCAAATGAACAGGTGTCCTGGGGGGGAAATATGTGGTCAGTAATTAAGGGCTCTGTTCTGTGTTGAAGTGGGATTTGGAAAGAAGAGTTAAGGTCTCATAGGTCAAATTTTGGGTACTTAAACTACTCTTCTAATGTAACGCTGTGTGTTCACAGGGTTCCAGGAAAACAAACTGGAGAAAAGAAAAATAAATGTCAATACTATCATCTAGAATGACATTACTGTTACATACTGGAAGGGTAGATAACATAAATGTCATAGCCCCTGCCTCTTGCACATCAGCTGCTGCCATATTGGTCAACCATTTAGGTTATCACTCCCTGCCTCAATTCTGGGAACTCTTTTCTGTTCATAGACTGTCTTTCACTATGTCTAGAACAGAGACAATTTTTCATCCTCAGCTGCTGGGTGTAGAACAGGTTCTGGAGGGTAGCATGATAGCGGCAAGGCACAATGCCTTGCCTTAGTGCTGACCATGAGTCATAGGAGTGTAGGGAGTTCTGATTCTTGTTCTGGCACTGAAGAGGAAGGGACAGGAACACATGTTGTTCCTTCCCAGTTTGATCTTTCTGTGCTGTCACTCTTCGCTTGTTTTCAACCTTCTTCTTTTATCTAGCTGATTTCTGTATCCAGCCATTAATTTTGTCACACAAATTCCAAGGTAGGACTTAGAGACTCGATATTACCCAGGGAAGAAAAATCTTCAGTAAAAAAGGTGCTGAAGCAGGTGAAGAACTACCAAGCATATGCAAACTGTAGATCTGAAAGATCTGTAGCTTTGCCAAACAGTCACACACATTATGCAGAGCATTGTTGCCTTACCTCAGCAAAAATTCAAGTGATGTTCTTCCTACCTTTCCAGAGTGTCCAGAATTTAAATCTTTCCAGAGAACATTTCAGCCATGGCACAATTATTTTTGAATACACTCAGAATAGTTTTGTCAGAGCAGGACTTCTAGGATTAAAAATGATCCAGGGTGTAGTAAGGCCCATAACATGGAAAATTTCAGCCCAGCGTTTGAAGTTTGACAAAACCCTCTGTGAGAGAAAAGGGATACCTCTTGCAGGATGAGTCCTGTGAAGTCAGGCATCTTAAATAATTAGTGTGTTGCAAAGTGGCCACAGGAGCTCCTGGATGCCAATGGAAGCACCGCATAGCTGTTACAAGTGCCTGACCCTGGGCACTGGGAAAATCAGAAAGGGATTAGGCAAGCAGCCAGAATTCAGCCGAAACTGCACCAGGCTTAACACATCCTTTCCATTTTCCTCCATTCCACCCCCGCAGAAGAGCCACCAGACCTCCAGAGGTCAGGGCCTCCCAGCGTAGCCTCTCCACAGAGCATCAAGCACTGCCCCGTACCCCAGCCAGTGGGAGCACCCAGCTGCCGAAGAAGGCTTGTAGAGCCAAAGGCACCACATCTGTCAAAGCACAGCATCAGGAGATGTGGCTATCACCTGTTCAAGGGCCTCTCTGTCCTTTCTAGGGGCTGAGAAGGGATTACTGCTACTGTATTTGGTGTCAAAGCGTCCCTAGTGACATCAGCTAAGCTTGTACAAATAGAGGCAATCTCTGCCATGAGGAGTCTCCAGAATCTTGCACAGGGGAAAAAGGAAGGTGAAGTGACTTTTTCTGTCTCATCCAGGAGGTTAGTAGAAGGATGCGACATCCTCTCACAACACCTTCAGAAAACCACTATGTGTCTGAGAGAATCAGAAAACTTTGGGACTAGTACTCCAATAATGCTAAATTAGGCTGAGGGTTCTGAGAATCTTCACTGATTTTTGGTAGTCAGGCCTCTACTTCGAACTTTAATGTGCCAAAAAATCTGATGCTATTGCTCTTTTCCTTCTCCCTACCATTCACCTGCTGTTCAGGAATATTCGGTTGTTGCTGCCTCACTTACACTGGCCTTCAGTTTGCTGCAAAATCTCTCCATTTAGTTACGTGGTGCACAGAAGCAAGTCAAGTTCCCAAATTCCCAAGTCAATGCATGCTATACTAATTTAAAATAAACATAACAACATTCTGGGAAGCTCTTTTTCAGTTCTGGAACCCTCAACACAGAAAGGACATGGACCTGATGGAGTAGGTCCAGAGGAGGGCCACGAGAATGATCAGCGGCTGGAACATCTCTCCTACAAAAACAGGCTGAGGGAGCTGGGATTGTTCAGCCTGGAGAAGAGAAGACTTCGGGGGGACCTAATAGTGACCTTCCAGTACCTAAAGGGAACTTACAGGAAGGCTGGAGAGGGCCTGTTTGCAAAGGCCTGTAGTGAAAGGACAAGGGGCAGTGGTTTTAAATTAGAGAAGAGTAGATTTAGACTGGATATTAGGAGAAAGTTCCTCACCATGCAGGTAGTGGAATACTGGAACAGGTTGCCTGGGGAGGTAGTTGAGGCCCCATCCCTGGAAGTATTCAAGGTGAGGCCTGACAAGGCTCTGGGCAACCTGATGTAGTTGGGGATGTCCCTGCCCACTGCAGGGGATTGTTCTTAGATGACCTCCAGAGGTCTCTTCCAACCCAAACAATTCTGTGATTCTATGCACATAGAAGGAACAACCTTTGCAAGATAATTCTTCTGATACCAAACATTTTTAAATTTGAAGTTATTGCTAAACTATTTCTGTTCTGACATTACATGGTTTTGTGCTTTAAAGTTTAAGTTAGCCAATCTAATATAACAAGCTTTTTCAGTGCTAAAAGTTTCTTTGTTCCCAATTTTTTGGTGTTGATTCTTAGGCAAACAATAAATACTTTTAATAACTTTCTTTCCTGTTGCAATGTTACGGAGTACTCATTTAAAAGCACTCATAAAATAGTTCGTAAAATAAACAGTTATCCAATTACATGAATTGCACCCTATAATAGCTGTGCGCTCTTCCTTGGTCTCTATAGAATACAATAACTTGAATTGCAAAAACGAGTCTTAAAAAGAAGTAGTGTCTTAATTTTTCTGCATTTTTTGTATTTTAAATCCATAATGAAGCCTAGAGTTAAGTTATTTTTTAACACTCAGACTGAGATCCAGCCCTATAACCTCAGAAAGTTGTATATTGGAGAGAAAATACAGAAAGAATTTGACCTTTGTCTATAGTTGACTGCAATGGGAAAAAAATACTTGAATCCAATGAGATTCCGAATCAAGTAAAGAGGCAAATGGAGCCTAATTATTCAAAGGTAAATCTAGAGGAGATAGAAACTAGTGGATGTCTGTAGAATCAGAAGTAACTGCCTATTGGAGCAGCAAATCAAGGGATATAAGATGAAAAAAAGGCTGTTTTCAAAGCTGTTTTCCCTTCTGCTTGGGATGGACAGGGGACATGACTGTGCAGCTCTGGAGCTAATGAACAACTCGCACCTACTGAACTCTGCTGGGCCTCAAGGGGGAGCTGGGTGCTGCGACACCCAATGTGGTGGCCTGATGTGGGCTACATGAGCCCAGCCTGTATCTCTGTTCCCAGGCCAAGCCTGGGTGGGAATCCCTGAAGGTGACCATGACAAGCAGGAAACAAGAAAACATATGGAATTAATCAGTTCCAGTGAATTGGAATTTTCTCCTTAATATGTATTCAGTTAGGCCTATAGATCAGAGAATGGCTTCCATCCCTAAAGTTGTATCATACAGCCTGTTTATTCAGAAAACAAAACTGGTTGATGGGACCCTTCTAGCTTCTACAGGCATTCCTGGCACTTGTTTACATTTATGGCAAGTATAGATGGTTTCTCAGCTTCAGTGACCCATGCTCAAAAATGTTTTGTAAAGGCTTAGTTGAGAAAATATTAGTAAGATTTTGGTTTGAAAATCATAGAATCATAGAATGGCCAGGTTGGATGGGACCCTAAAGATGATTTAATTCCAACCTCCCCACACTGAGCAGGGATGCCAATCACTAGACCAGGTCACCCAGGGCTGCATCCAGCCTGGCCTTGAACACTGCCAGGGATGGGGCATCCACAACCTCTCTGGGCAACCTGTTCCAGTGTCTAACCACTCTCCGGGTAAAGAACTTTCTCATAATCTCCAATCTAAATTTCCCCTCCTTCAGCTTATAACCATTCCCTCTTGTCCTATCACAATCTGACTGCTTAAAAAGTCTCTCCCCTTCTGTCTTATAATCCCCCTTTAGGTACTGGAAA
>VWZO01021941.1:0-13126 GCA_013396975.1 Bucco capensis | reverse complement strand
GACTCTCTGGTTGCATCCTTCCAGCCATTTTTTTATCCATCGAACAGTCCACTCATCAAATCCACATCTCTCCAGTTTGGAGATGAGGATGTCATGAGGAACCGTATCGAAGGCCTTACAAAAGTCCAAGTAGATGACATCAGTCGGTCTCCCCTCATCAACTGCTGCGATCACTCCATCATAGAAGGCCACCAGATTGGTCAGGCATGATTTGCCTTTAGTGAATCTGTGTTGACTACTTAGGATCACCTCTTTATCTTGTATGTGCCTTAACATCCCTTCCAATACTACTCGCTCCATGACCTTCCCAGGCACAGAGGTAAGGCTCACTGGCCTATAGTTCCCTGGGTCATCCTTTTCACCCTTTTTAAAAATGGTTAAAAAACAAAATAACAAGTCCAATTACTCTTCTTTAGCACTTAGCATTTAAAAAAGCTTTTAACACATTTTCTGCATTCAGAATTAAGTGTTAAGCTCACAGAGTTGCTCTTTTGCCCCTTACTTCAGTGAAAAGCAAACATATTCATGTATTATTAATCCATGCACATTTTACTATCAAAATCAGCAAGAAAAGCAACATAAACTTTTTCTTCTATCTATATGAAGCAGTTGGATCAATCATGGTCAGATACTGCCTTGAGTTAAAGAGAGTGAACAGATTGTCCTAATATAGAAGTGCAGCAGTTTGGAAGGAGAACATTTCAATTGAAAAGGATCAAAACTTTTTTTCTAGCAAGCTCAACACAAGAAGCATATTGTATTCTAAATAAGGGAGCCAAAAACTGCTGAGGAAGAAAATACGACTCCAAGGGACCTGAATGATACTGAGGTTTATATCAAACAGATTTGCCTCTAAGTTTCGGATTTTGTTCTTGTTTATTCAAAACTTCTTTACCCCTAAGTTACTTTTAGCTACTGTGAAAGTAAACAGTGTTATACCTCTATCCCAAACAGCACCATAAACCCCAAAGCTCACAGCCAAGTTGTTTCATACATCCACAGAAAGGATGCTGTCGCAGGGCATGGCTGAGAGGACATACAGTCGCCTCCAATGCTGGAGCTGCAAGACAAGGCAGAAGGCATTTCCCCTCCCCAATATTCCCATCCTGGAAGCAAATTGTTTCCCCGGGGTGGTAAAATACAGAAGTCTTGTGATTAAATTTCCTGTGACAGCAGGTGTATGAGTACATCTGACTTTGGTTTATGAGGTTGTTTTGGGGTCCTTCTGCATGGAACTGCAGCGATATCTTCTATCTGATTTGCTTGGGAAGGGCAGTCTCAGATTTGATGACACCATCTCGCTGCCCAACATTTGCACAAACCCAACATAGTGTAACTGACACTCCATTCTCAGGAATGGCTTTGTTTCCAGGGCAGTCTGCCCTGGGTCTTGAGAGCTGCAGAAGTCCAAATTGTACCCCTAAGGCTATCTGGGCCTCCGTCTGCCCCAGATTCTCTGGATGCCTTTCTTCATGCTTGCTTATGAAGCCAGGTAGCTGCGTCCCCCATAGCAGGGTAGGGCCAAGATGCACTGCAGACTCAAAACACTCATCAGCAAAGGTGCTTTCTCTGCCCTCTTCTCCGCTTTGCAGCATCATGTTTCATGCCAGTCACCAGCTCTTGTGCTTTCAACATTTATAACCATCACAACTTTATTCTATCTCTCTGCTGTCATCTATTCTGAACACTATTCCCACTTTCATTTTAGCCAGCACTGACAAGTGTCAGTCCCATGTGAGTACATTTATGCCTTAATCAGTCCCATGTGAGTACATTTATGCCTTAATTATATCAGTGTCATCAAAACATCATTAGCATTCTGCTGAGCACTTCATGAATCCTGGGCTCAGCTATGTCCTCACTGACACTGATGGAAATTACATGTTACTTCCTGGTTTTCATTGGAGTTACTAATGGAAATTAAAAGTTACTTTGGGGTATTCATCAGAGTTGCAGTAGCATAAAACCTGTGCAAAATGTGATTTTACGCAGAGCTGTAATAAAGCAATTTTAAAGATTATTCTGCTGTGAGTTCAAATGACATGGTAAAATCTCTCCTGATTGAAAAAATCCTCGAGAAATGCTTTGTGTTTCCAGACAGGCACCTTCAGTGCCTCAGTGGCTGTTATGTTCAGCAGAAGCGGCAGTGCCTCCGAGCATTGAGTTGGGTGCCCCTATTGAAACTACATTTGTTTTCAAATCTCTGTGTTTACTCGAGCATCTTAGGTGCTGTTTCTAATAGAACACACTGTTTCTGCTGCATCAGTCATGAATATCTGAGATCTGGATTGTTATCCGGAGAGATAATCTGTTCCTCTAGCTGCAGATCCTCACTCTTTAGTTGTGAGCTGACTTGGCTTCTCTTTAAGATAATCAGCAATATGTCTCCTTTTTATTTTGACCAGAATCCAAATATCTGTTCCTGACAACTATAGTTAAAGTAAAAATATATAATTATATTCATAACCACAAACTGTGCATGGTTAAAAAAAAAAAACACATGAAATTTTCTCTGCAAGGCATTTAGCCCTGCCTTAACTGCTAAGCTGCACTTACATATACAGCTAAGAGCAAGCCCTCCTGTCATGCATTTGTGCACAAACATCCCACATTGCCTCTTGTAACAACAGCCACATTATGCTTCCTTGCACAAAACCAGCTGTCAGTTTAGATTTCCTTAATCCTGTCAGATTTCAACTCAGCCAACTAACAACCATTATCTATGGGAAACCCTTCTGCAAAATAAAGCCATGTCCTTACTGAAATGACATGTCATGAAAATCAGTTTGGTCACTAATTCAAGGAAATACTTTGTTTAAGTTTAAAAACTACAAAATTGTGGTATCATATTCTCACACAGATCACAGAAATGATGAGCAGGACAGTGTAGAAACAGCATGCAGGACCAAACCCTGCTTGCCCTAATCACATAACACACTTAAATGGTATAATTGTGTTTTGCAAGTCGTTGCTATGTAGACAGCACACACTTACAGGCAATGGCACAATACTCTCAGGCACAACCTTTCCAGACCCCATCAATGCGAACAAGGAATGTGAACCGTGAGGATTCTGACCTGGCAGAGTTAGGATGGCTTATTCAAAAGCAACCAGCAACCACCATTGAAAGAGTTAAAGGTGAATATCATTCCCCAAAAGGACATGGTAATGGGTTTTATGTGCTCCTCTGAGAAAGGCTAAGGAGAAGCCAAATGAAAGGTGCATAATACAGAACTTATTTCCGTGGTAAACAGGAGGCAGAAGGAAACCAGGACATGTTTCCTGACTCTGGATACAGAACACCCTATATATGAGAAGATAGAGAGCAGCCCTGCAGAAAAGGACTTGGGGGTACTGATGGATGAGAAACTGGACATGAGCAAACAGTGCACACTGGCAACCCAGAAGGCCAATCGTATCCTGGGCTGCATCAAAAGAAGCGTGACCAGCAGATCAAGAGAGGTGATTCTGCCACTTTGCTATAGTGAGACCTCATCTGGAATACTGTGTTGAGTTCTGGAGCCCTCAATACAGAAAGGACATGGACCTGATGGAGCAGGTCCAGAGGAGGGCCACAAGAATGATCAGGGGGCTGGAACACCTCTCCTACGAAGGCAGGCTGAGGGAGCTGGGATGGTTCAGTCTGGAGAAGACTTCGGTGGGCACTACCAGTGACTTTCCAGTACTTAAAGGGAACTTACAAGAAGGCTGGAGAGGGCCTGTTTGCAAAGGCCTGGAGTGAAAGGACAAGAGGCAATGGTTTTAAATTAGAGAAGAGTAGATTTAGACTGGATATTAGGAAAAAGTTCCTCACCATAAGGGTGGTGGAATACTGGAACAGGTTGCCTGGGGAGGTGATTGAGGCCCCATCCCTGGAGGCATTCAAGATGAGGCTTGGCAGGGCTCTGGGCAAGCTGATCTAGTTGGGGATGTCCCTGCCCACTGCAGGGGGGTTGGACTAGATGACCTCCAGAGGTCCCTTCCAAACCAAACCATTCTATGATTCTATGATTCTAAAGGTCAGATCAATGAATGACCATGAGAGTCTTCAATGCAGTGGTCCTCAGCCTTCTTAACCCACTGTGAACCCTGCAAATAAGTTGTGCTACCTCACATACCTGATTCACTGGGAAGTAGGAGAAAGAAAGATTAGATGCCAGCTCAGCCTATGAGGACCATATCTTGCTAGCTGAGAAAGGGAAGGCATCCCAAAGTCAAATACATTGTCACTGCCAGGCCTTTAAGAACATGACGCTTTGATAAGAATTGCAGCTTCTCAGGGCACTGATGGGGAAAAGCTGCAGGTGTTCTCCAGATTCTTCTGTTTTGCCATTGTTTTTTGTGTTTGTAACATAAATTGATTGCAGAGCTGCTAACCACAGAGTTTAAAGAATTTCAATACATCAATATTGTCTTAAAAACAAAATGCAAAGCTATGGGATTTTTTTTAGTTGTAATGTAGATATCGTTAATAGCAACTAAGGGAATGTTTTGTGTCTTGCCCCCACCCCCAGCAGTAAGGGAGATTTTTATTTTTTATTTATGATGAAAACTATGACCTTTATCTATTTAAAGATTTGACATCAGGGACTATCAGAAAAAAGTTACATAATAGGACTCATGATAAAATCCCAAGAGCTACCAAGGCATACAAAATCTGATAATACTTTTACATCTTGGTCATCAAAGACAGTGAACTTTTTCATGTGTTCAGTATGAATGTCTTAATGACATTTAAAGTCACCTGATAACTCCATTTTTTAAAGGCAAGGGAGTAGATTCTGTTTTTGGTTCACAGAATAACTTATATCCCACAGCTATGCTATAACCACACAAAAACCCCCATGTACTGCCTTGTTTGGGAGGAACATAATGGCTTTTTGAAGATAAGTTTTATGTGGAAAAGCAAAAGGGGTTAGTATATTTTCCAATAAATGCACTAAAAAACATTTAATGAGATTTCCTTTAAAATTTTGCTTTTCTAAATTAAAATGATTCTGCTTTACTAATCATTACTACCAACTTAATTATTTTGGATCTATTGAGTTTAAACTGTTGTTTAGAGAGGAAAAAATAAATACTGCTGTGGCTTGTTCCTTTTGGGCTGATGGAGGCCTAGAGGCAATCAAACTAATCAGAGCGCTGTCTCAGGGTCAGCTTGGTCTCTGCAGAGATCTACAGAGGCCGCAGATGAGCTGCTCACATCATGTTTGAAAGTCATGCACATCTTACATAAAAGGTGACAGGCATAAAAATGTAAGAATCTAAAGCATGTAAGAAAGGTGTTCTAACAGAAGAGCAGTGCAAGACTGTTTTCAAAAGTCATATGTAAATCATATGTAGCAACTCTATTTTTGGAAACTGAAGAAAAGTACTTTCCCAAAGTATTGTTTCTAGTCTCAGAGCAAACAATAAAAGCATGGTCTCATGGTAAAATGGTGAAAGAAAAGCTGAGGGTAGAAATCTGTTTCCACTACAGGCCTCAGGTGTGGTTTTATGGTAGCATATATTTTTTTCTTCTGCTGCCAAAGACAGACAGCAGTACACCCTTTCTGGACCCCTTTGTCTATCCAGTCAATTTAGATGTAAGTGCTTAGTGGCAGACACTCTCCCCTTCTCAGTGGCAGAGTAGGACCCTGCACAATAAGACCCTAATCTCTGCTGAATCCCCGAGATGCTGTGATAACAACTGTAAGAATGAAGCATAAAGTGCAGCATTTAAAGGCAACAGGAGAACATGGTTAAGCAAGATCATCTCAGACATAATGTTTCAGGCTGGTTAACTATCAGGGTGATGGATGAGCAGTATACTCAGTCTAGCTGATTATTTTTAAAGCAAAGATGTCTTTAGAAGTCCTACTGCTCATGGATAGGCTGGGCTCCTGTCAGGGATCACAGCTGAGCCAGAGCTCTTTGCATCCTCTCTGATGGATGAAAGATTTCAAATTCCTATATGTGGCTCTTAAAACCTCAGTGTCAACATGCATTACAGCAAAAAGACTATCAACATTGTTAAAGTTTCAAAGTCAAACACTCAAATACCAAGAAATAGCAACAGAACAGTAATTCGACTCCCTTCATATATTATATGATAGTGTCTGAGCACTACTGTTTTTGGTATAGTCCATCCCTTGTTTAGTGTAGATGATGGATAGCCATTGAGTAGTGCTAATTACAACTGCTGCTGTGAGAAAGATTTTGGAAAGCCTGCATTTACCACCACTCTGTGCTGGAATCAATTCTACTGCCATTTTGTGCTGTCCAGAAACAAAGGCCCTCCCTGTTACTAGGTTTAGGGAAAGGAGCACAGGCCTAGAAGTCCAGAACTTTTCTATGAAGATGTCAGGCTGGATGTGAAAGAGGAAAAGGAGCTCTGATGGCATGCTTCATGGCTTGAAACTTTCAGTGGGGGAAAAAAAACCAAACTGTTGGGAGATTGATCCATAAGGACCAGATCCCACCATCCAAGAAGATCCACCAGCACTTCTCCTGAAAGCTTGCAGTGGGCAGAACAAGAAGTGCAGGAGAAAAGAGTTGGTCTTACAGTGAGAGTGACAGAAGTATTGCCCAGGAGAATTAGGTTTTGTCTCTGCTTATGCCACAGTATTTTAAATGCTAGGAAAATCACTGAAAACAGGTGGAAACTCTCTATATGTTCCTCCTTCTCTGCTGTCTGTTTCCTGAGACATCTGGGTCTCATTTGCAGGATGCCCTAGTAGAGACAGTGGTAGATAAAGGCAGAAGGGACTGCTGTCATATCTGCATGTTACTGACCCCAGCCTTCCTCACTGGGCCTCAGTGACCAACCACAAGAAAGAGATCAAACACTTTCTTAGAACATGGCAAGGGTAGATGACTTAATACTTGCACATTGAGGTGCAGTTGTGAGCACCACAGAAGGGAATTAAGTGGTCTGTTGTCAGAGCAGCAGTTGGACACTGTGCTGGGGACACTTCTATACCTAAGGGCCGCACACTGTCAACAGTGAGTCATGCAGGAGCCATTCATTCAGTGAGCACGGTCCTTCCTGAGTGCTAAGAAGGCACAGGGACCCAATGGGGATAGAGCACTGCAGTGCTCCTGTAAACATGTATGTGGCACAGAGACCGATTACCAGCTGACTCTGCCTTCTGTGTGTTTGCCACTTGGTTATTAATCTTGTACTTAGTAAAATACAAGCTCATTTTCCAAAGATGGTATGGAAGTTGTTGCAGCTCTAGGGACATTTTAGAGCTATTTTATGTAAAGAAGCACCTGTTCCCACGCAGATTGCACTGGATTGAGTGCATAGTGCAGGTTCATTCCTGGCTCTGGCTTTCATTTCCATAGTCAGATTATTCCTTTACAACCTCTCTGAACATCTGTTTTCCCATATGAGGCATGAACTTCTGCATATACCCTGCATTGTAAAGATCTTGAAATCACTTGCTTTGAAGTTAAAGCACATGTTTTAATGATATCATTGATACACCTGTTAATTCCTGCACATGTCCTGATGCACTTGACCAGATCAGATTTCCATGGCAGGGCCAGTTACAAGAAGCTGAAAATGCTGGAAGTAGACCTGTGGATGTGGAACATTACAAAAGCCCTTGAAGTTCAAGAGCTATCCAAGAAATACTATGCAAGAAGTATATTCTATTCTATACAATAAATACATCCTGTACAAGAATACTCTAATTTCTGTGCAAAATCCAAGCAGGCAATAACTTTGCAGAATATGGGCAAAGGGCTCTTACAGCTAATCCAGATCAGAACAAGTAGAAAATCTGAAAAAAAAAAAAAAAAAAAGTTTGTTTGCACTGTTTTTCACATAAGACTTTTGCTTTCAAAGGTTTGCCCAAATCCATGATTCTGTAAATAACAGAACAGCAGGAACATCATAAAGAGTAATGAAGAAACTTAATTTTATTAAATCAGAGTACAGCAGTATGCGTCAGAACAATCTTAGGCAAATAAGTGTTGAATTTTCATGTGAGTTTAAGCACCTTCAAAGCCCCGAATGGGCTGATCAGGAGCTGCAATAAATGGCAATATATATCAAGTTAGGAGCAAAACTAATCAGTGGTCTGACTACTGGTCAACTATGCTTCTACTGAGAGAATGAGAAGTTCTATTTTATGTGATGGTCTAATAACGGCTATTGAACTTTTTCTTCTCTGCAGATAAGGCAAAGGTGTGCCCTTCATTTTCCTTTACATTAGCGTTACAATCTTATGCACACCTCAACTGTACCCTGGTCTCCCACTGATACAACTTCCACTCACTCAGGTCAGTGTGATCTGCAATCATACAAACTCCTACTTGAGGAAGCATAGGGAATATGGCAATATACAAATTTTGCAAGCAAAGAAGCAGCTGAATACTATTTTAAGCAAAGATTTCCTGTACAGACTTCCGATATTTCTTCTCTTTGTGTTTGAATTTCTCTAAAAGTATTGCATGTGGCCATAGAGGCTATTTTCCATATTCCATTTGCAGTATTTAGCTATTATTTTGCAACACAATCACCTGAAGAGTTAGATGAGTAAAATAATTTGAAAGTTTTGCTCTTGACCTAGCTCTCTTTGTAAGTGTAATTCTTAACAGGAAATTCCACATATATTCATTCACTTCATAATGATTTCACCTCAGTTAATTTTAGTTTTTAACTTTACAGCTTGGAAGAAGGGGAAGGATTTTTTTCAGAGGTCACTGATATGAAAGGAGAACAGCAACTACAAAGTTTTTGTATCTTGATTTATAGCAGAATAGCAGGAAAGATAACAGAAAAATGTCCTATACTGAATATGGATGATTATAAGTGGAATCACAGAATCGATCGGGCTGGAAAGACCTCCGAGATCATCAAGTCCAACCCTCCATCAACTCAAATCCATTTACTAGATCATGGCACTCAGTGCCACATCCAATCTTTGCTTAAAAATCTCCAGGGATGGTGAATCCACCACCTCTCCAGGCAGGCCATTCCAGTGCCTGATCACCCTCTCTGTGAAGAACATTTTTCTGATCTCCAACCTAAATTTCCCCCGGCAGAGCTTGAGCCCGTGCCCCCTTGTCCTATTGCTGGGTGCCTGAGAGAAGAGACCAGCTCTCACCTGGCTAGAACTTCCCTTCAGGTAGTTATAGACAGCGATGAGGTCTCCTCTGAGCCTCCTCTTCTCCAGGCTAAACAACCCCAGCTCCCTCAGCCTCTCCCCATAGGACTTGTGCTCCAGTCCCTTCACCAGCCTTGTTGCTCTTCTCTGGACCCGCTCCAGCACCTCAATATCTTTCCTGAACTGAGGGGCCCAGAACTGAACACAATACTCAAGGTGCGGCCTCACCAACGCAGAGTACAGGGGAAGGATCACTTCCCTGGTCCTGCTAGCCACACTATTTTTGATACAGGACAGGATCCCATTGGCCTTCTTGGCCACCTGGGCACACTGTTGGCTCATGTTGAGCTTCCTGTCAATTAGTACCCCCAGGTCCCTTTCCGCCTCGCTGCTCTCCAGCCACTCTGTGCCCAGCCTATAGCTCTGCATGGGGTTATTGTGGCCAAAGTGCAGGACCCGGCACTTGGCCTTATTGAACTTCATCCTATTGGAATCAGCCCATCTCTCAAGTCTATCCAGATCCCTCTGCAGAGCCCTCCTGCCTTCCAGCAGGTCGACACACCCTCCCAACTTGGTGTCATCAGCAAATTTGCTGATAATAGACTCAATCCCCTCATCTAAATCATCAATAAAGATGTTAAACAGGACTGGACCCAACACAGACCCCTGGGGAACACAACTGGTGACCGGCCGACAGCTGGACACAGCCCCGTTCACCAGCACTCTCTGAGCCCGATCTTCCAGCCAGCTCCTAATCCAGAAGAGGGTACGCTTGTCTAAGCCATAGGCTACCAGCTTATCCAAGAGTATATTATGCGAGACAGTGTCAAAGGCCTTGCTGAAGTCCAAATAGACCACATCCACAGCCTTCCCCTCATCCACTAGGTGGGTCACCTGATCATAAAAAGAGATCAGGTTGGTCAGGCAGGACCTGCCCTTCCTAAACCCATGCTGGCTGGGTCTAATCCCTTGTCCATCCTGAAGGTGCTGTGTGATTGCACTCAGGATGATCTGCTCCATAACCCTGCCAGGCACGGAGGTCAGACTGACAGGCCTATAGTTGCCAGGGTCAGCCTTGCACCCCTTTTTGTGAATGAAAGATGGGGTGGCGCCTGGGAAGAAAAACAAATGACCTTTTATTGTGATCTCTTCCACATAAAGCTGCAGCTTCATAGCTGTATAGCATAGGGTTTTCATTGTACCGATGTTTGCATCAGTGTTTCTCAGAGTCTTGTTTTGGATTTGACTCATGTTAGGGGTGAACAGTCTGAGCTGGTTTTGAAAATCTGTACAGTTTTCTTTAAAAGCAATTCAGATGAGAAAAAGACTGTTTTCCAGTGGTAGAAGTTTTTTCTTAAGCCCAGAAACTGGCACCAGAACACTGCTATTGTTCCCATGGAACAGCTTCTGCCAAAGAATAGCTTTCTCATGAAACCCAGGAAGAATATCTGAAGAATCTGAGAGCAAGACAAGTTTCTCTGGGATATCTGAGCTTTCTAAAAGGGCACTTAAATTGGCATTTTTGGATTACGCACTCTGTAGATTGTATAGATGTATGTATTTATCAAACTTCTTTATGAATAGCTACAGGATTTGTGCTCTCTTTCAAGGAGAATGTGGCATGTTTCAGGAATTCCCCAAACTAATGGGAAGCAGATACTTGATTGGATATTAGATGCACTAAGGTCTATGCTTGGTTGCACTGTGGCTCAGTAACCTGCTGCAAATGTTGTAGTCTTTCTGTTATGCCTCCTTTTCTCATCTTGCCTTCTACTTGTCTTGGGATTATATTAGTCATGCCCTGTCCATGTACCACAGATACCACAGGAGAAGTCCAGGCTTGCTCAGGGTTTGGGGTACAAAAACAACACAAAGATTAGCTTACCACTGTGGCTATTTGGAGGATACAAACTTTATTTAGACAGGAACTGACACACATTTAAATTCAACAGGAGATTCCAGCTCCAGCTAAGTTTCCTGCAAATTCTCACTTGTGCTCCTCTCCTATAAGCCCAAAGCCTCCCAAGAGAAAGCACTTTCTTCTCTCCCTAATGGATGCTTCTTTTTTGGGGGTTTCATATGCAGTGATGGTATATGAGGTGTTACAAATTTCACTTCCTGGAGCTGATGGCATATAACTTGGGGAGTTATTATGCTCACATGGTAAGAATGGCTCTCAGATGTTTTCAGTTTGCCTTACTCTGCTTTTGGTGCAGGGATATAGTGAATCCCAGGCATGGCCTGAAAATCACTTGGGGTCTCCCATGGCTCCTGGCNATCTTTGTTCGCGAAGCCTAGCCATGATGACAGTGAATCCATAGGGCACTAAAGCACCTGCAAGCTGAAAGAGGTGCTACGTGCATGTGTGATCCCAGCTGCTGCAGGAGCAGTGACCCTTTGGTCACTACTGCAGAAGCAGCAGCCACTCTTCCTCCAGTACAGGCTTTTAGTTTGATTGCTTTACTGCATATTCCCGCCCCTCGGTAATCATCAGAAGGGTCATTTTTCATTGTCTAATTCAGGGATTTACACACAGTGTGAGCACAGTTAACTGGCAGTACACTGGTAATCAGGGGTTTATTGGGGGGAGGTTCAGAGGAGCATTGCTCCTGGCTGGTACTGTCTGTAGCAGTAAGGGGGAGGGGTGGCATCAGGGCTGAGCTGTTGCCATCCCTCCTGTCTCCTGTGATGCTGTACAGCTGCATGAAGTTCTGCAAGCTCTGCCTGTGTTCATATGTGAAATTTATAGGTTTAGCTATTTCCTCAGCTTTGTCTCTCCTAAGCTGGCTGGGAGCCACCTCAGCCAGGGCTGAGGACAGCCCAGAGACGTTCCCCAAAAATGTCTTGCTGGGCCTAAAGGCCACTTTCCCAGCCACTTGCTAGCCATTCCCACTATTCAATCCAGGCATGCTTGGTTCATGAAAGCAGGCTCCAGAAATTTATAAAAGCAACTTAAAAGCCATGAGATTACACCAAGTTATAAACTTCGGAAGTTTTTATTAGCTTTTAGGGTTTTAGCTTCTGCCTTGAAACTACAAGGACTAAATATTTATTTTATCCTAAATATAAGCTACATTTCTCACATAATCATACATAGACACATGCCAGACACCAGAAAGTAGATGTGGGAAACAATCAGAAAAGGAGGGCAGTGAAATTACTGCCAGTTGACAGGGTAATGAAGTTGTTAGATCTCACCTTCCTGTAACAGTTATGTTAATGAGACTGTAATCTCATGAAGGTAACTGTGGGTCTGTCTCAGTAGTGGGTGCAAATAATGGTATTATCTTTGCATCTTGTCTGGCCCAGCTGGATATGAGGTAGTGCTGGTTGAAAAAGCCATGTTACTATGACCCTATGTACAGAAATACACACTTGTACACTCCTGTGCAACAAACTGGATAAAAAAAAATTACAAATAAATAAATATCTAAATCTATCTATTCAAATATATAAATATCTGTATCTATGTATCTGTTCACTTGTAAGTTCAAATGGCCATACTCATTAGGTACGTGAACTAATAGATATTAAAAAGTTGTTGTCAGTGCTGAATCTTCGTCCATAAGAAGAGCTCTGTATGGGCAAATCTTTGGGGATGGGGCCTGGACCAATATTATTCAGTACCTTCATCCACAATCTGAAGGACCAGATGTGAGTTCTACTGATGACATCTGCAGGTGCCACAAGCATGAGTGTTGCAGTGAATAATGAGAGGAGCAGATCACATATACAGACGACCTGGATTGACTAGTTAGGTGTGTCCAACTGAGCAATACGTGTTTTAATATGACAAAAGCGAGAATTGCTCCAGGAACGACACAGAGCACAGAAGAAAAGGCCCAGCTCTGGAACAGACTAAGGGAAACAGTGGATGATTGGCTATACATCATCTCCCAGGATGTTATTATTATTTCTATGAAACTGTGACTCCAGAAACTTTAAAATAAACATTGACCATTACAATATTCTTGATAAAGTCATGAGAGATGGCTACATTATTGTCCTGGTTTGGGCTGGAGCAGAAT